>PRKT01000341.1:554818-600628 GCA_003671525.1 Saccostrea glomerata
CCCCCCCCCCCCCCAACCCCCTACGGAATAGGACTTTCGTCTTTGGGAAATTTACTTTTTCCTCTTTTTTTTCTTGTCAGTTTTTTTAAGGTATTAAAAAACTCTTACACTTACCCTCCTCCCCCCACTTAATTTGCTTCTAACGCCAATATAATATTATATATTTGTATACTCACTGGTTTGCCACTATTGTCTTTATAAATAAAGGCCTCTTAATACAAAGAGAGACATATAGGAAAAGTAAAACTTTCGGCTTATTACAAGTTAATGAGCTCATCATACTCAAAAGTGTGTTGTAACCTCAGTGATGTCTTTATCATAGCAGTCCACAATAATGAATTTGTGGTGTATAGTAAAATTAATGTCCAGTAATTTCTGGCAACTTTTAGTGATATTGTAATTTTTTTTTACATTAATTTTGTTAATTTTTGAACAGCGTAACTTGGGACATCGCCCATTATGACGACTATCAAGTCCCAGATTCTTTTATGCGAATATTCAGAGGGTTTAATGTTGAAAATGATGCCTTAATGGTTATTAACGAAATTGTATCTGTTAATGATAGTGCTTCATGTGGTAGAAAATGATTAAGAGTTTATTTTCTTAACAATATAGCGAATGTTTCGGCAAAACTGCTTACGAAATATTTTTTGCAATCAAAATTCCATGCAAATTGAATTCAACCAGTCTTTTTTTTAAATGTTCATTGGTTTGTGGATATTTGTGCATTTTTGCAGTCATTTTTCAAATATTACATACATAAGAGTTCGCAAAATTACCTTAAACAGATGAATAATAATAAATGTTATGAATGGGGTGCAAGCGCACTTTCATAGATGACTTATTTGGAAATAAATCCCGTTGTCTAATGTTATTGTCCGTAACAGAGTAGGGAGGTCAATATTATTTTTCCTAGTTTTGAGACGTACATTTTTATTAAGATGCTGCCCATGGCTAAAAAGGTTAAACACTGGCAAATTCCTGTATTAAATGAAAGTTAGAGGAAGCCACCCATCCCTAACGGAATAAAGCTTTTTGAGGAGGTGTAGTGACAGGGGCCAATGATTACTAGTATATTTACTTTTGATGTATTAACTATATAAATATATATTTATATACAAATACGAAGCAAGAAATATTCCTTTTGGTGTATTTAGTGGAGATGTAAAATGAAACATAGTATTACCGACCCCTGTGGACGCAGTTTATCAGGAGGTTGTTGCTGCATGTTAATTTTTTGTGGAGGTTTTCTCCTCCACCCCCCAACCCAAACTTACATTCAAAAACATTGCTACTGGGCCTTGCATTGTTAGAATCGCATAAAATATAACTGGCCACGTACTAATATTAAAACTGATAATGTCATACCTGGTAGTCAATTATCCATTATCAAATCATTTCTGTTTTTACAATCACATATTTTTATTGTCCTATATGACGTTACGTCACGTTATACCAATTATGACGTTCCGTTCACAATTTTCTAGTAAAACAATGCCATACTGCAAACTCTCTTAAAGAAAAAGTAAAATAGATATCAAAAAAAGAAAAACAGTTTCATAAAGCTTGAAGTCTATTCTATCTATTATCAAAATTTCATTAATTTTTTAGATGAGGCATTTTTTGACCATTCGTGGGCTTAACTCTTTTGTGTAAACTAGGTCACGTCCAAGATAATTTAGGCGAAATGTGGTGTAAACTAGATCAAATCTGGTTTTAAACTAGGTTGAAAGTGGATTTTACAAAACCATTATTTCATTCATTTAAGAGAACTTGAAGACTAAAATCTATGTACTTATCGGAATTTCTAGGACAGGGATAAGGATCTTGATACCGATTTCTGGGTAATATAGGTTTTGATTTATACAAGTAATTATACCTTTATTAAAGATATAATTATTCCAATTTTCTTTAAATCGGATAGGAAAAGGAAACATTTTATGTGGGAATCGGTGGAATTTTTAAGTAAAAGAATAATTAACTTAAAACATATTACTGCTGCTGTATCAACTGTTGATCAATGAAGAACTGAAAGGAAAATTGGCTTTTCAAAATTCTAAATCAGACTTTTTACTGATATTTAAAGTTAACATTCGAAATTTTTTTTACTGAATTACTGATAAATGATTTTTTCCCGTTAATTTATCTATTGTAAATTTCTAGAATTCACCTAATTTAATGAATTTTTAAAACAAATTTTCTAATTTAACGTGTAAAATTTAAGATATAAGAGGGTTTTGTAACCCTTTGTTTTCAGATATTTAAGAATATTATGCATTTTTACATATGTAATGCATATATTTGATTAACATAAATCATTTTTTTTCTAAAACTATTCTTTTTTTGTCTTCAAAACTACAAAATACAGGTAAATCAAGGATGAAATGTAATTACATTTACTATAATTGAATTATTATAGAAACATTTGTTGTTATTTGCAACTGGGAATAGGTGGAATTGAGATTTATTTTTAAAAAAAAGTGGGAATAGGTAGGAGACACCGGTGGAAAGTATTGCACTGATTACTGTGTACACTTTGAAACCATCATGAAGAAAATATCAACCCCCCCCCCCCCTCCTAAATAAAAATGCTTAAAACAAGAAAGTGTATGCATTGAATGAACTGACAGATGCATCAAAACAAAGTTTATGAGAAAACGGTAACTTTACTAAAGTATTTATAAAATAAGAGACTGAAATATGTCGCTTAGAAAAATTTTCTTTCAATTTTAACCAATTTGTATTAAATTTTTATATTTAATTGATAACATTATGCAGTACTTTACCCTTATACATCAATACACATTGGTTTAAATTATTAAAAAGTTATTATTTAATTCAAGAAATTATATTTAGTTAAAATAAACATAAAGAATGACAAATAGATAACATTGCCTGCCTTGGGAACATTCTGCTTGAAAATAAATCTGGAAGGACTTCAATTATCAAACAATTAGATGATGGTAATAGAAAATCAATATAAATTCATCATCAATCTGTTTTACATGTAATTATTTTAAAACATATATGCTTGTATTGTTTGTTTAATACTTACCCAATAGTCTTAATTTTTCTTATAAACCTGGCGCAGCATGGTTAAAATTAAACAGATACCTACCTGCGGTCAGGTAAGACCGCACAACGCGTTCCCCATTGGATGAAGTAAACACGTGATCATTTGAAAATTTAGAAAAGGCCAATTCTGTATTGGTTTGTTCAAGTCGGCAAAGGCCTGGGGCCCGTTTTACAAAAGAACTTACGACTAAGACTAAAAATATTAAAATTTAAGAAAATTGATAGTTCTCTTTAAAATAATTTGTGTAAGAACATCTCAACACATTTCTTATAAAAAGATTAAAATAATTTTGATATAAAGTCTATGTCACCGCCTTGTCTAAGTATTGTAGTTGTAATAATAAACACAAATACAGCTGCTGGGTTCGATACTTCAGGTGACTCTCGATCTCTCGAAGTTCAAGGGACCACAAGAAAAATTCGAGAGATCGAGGGGTTCGAGAGAAAGAATGTAAATAAAATCCGGAATTTTCAGTTCCGTTCATCGATGTTCTTCTACTACTGATACCGGAAGTATATGTAACTAAAGTATTTGCACGTTTTCAAACGTATTTTACAGGTAATTTACTTCATATCAACAGCAATGATCGTATTTCGAATAAATAAAACGAATTCCTTAAGTTTCAAATGAATACTTATTTCTTCTTATTAGGGATGTCAAATCGGTCAATTTTTAATACTCGGTTACTCGGACGTTTTTCCGATCGAGTACCCGGGTACTCGGTAAAAGTGTAAATAAATATGAACAAGTTTATTGATAACTGTAAAACAAATGCGTTGTAACAATTATGACCACTTTGTACCCGACGAAATTCAATCTAACATTTTTTTAAGTTCAATTTATTTATCAGATGAATACAAGAAATAAAATCATAAATGGTTCACAATGTTTTTATTTAGGAAATAATTTGTTCCGTAATTGTAATGTAACTCTTTGGTGCGTTTGAAATCCAAGTGATAAGTTGTCAGAGCTACATGTACGGTATAAACTTGATCGAGTTCTCCTATATCAGAGCAGATTTATGCGATCTTCGTACACTTTTTGATCCTAGATTTCACAGAATGTTGTAGTTGGAAGCAACGATGGACATAAGATTTCTAAAGAATTTGCTTCAACCATTTGCATTAATTGACATGTAATCAAACGCATCCATATCAACAATCGCACGTGCAAAATCGTCTGTCTCTTTCCCCACACTTGCTTCAACCATTTGCATTAATTGACATGTAATCAAACGCATCCATATCAACAATCGCACGTGCAAAATCGTCTGTCTCTTTCCCCGAGAATTTACGGAATCTTGGAGAATTGACAAAATTATCTAATTTATTTTATTTTAAAAGTATAATGGACATTTAACGATGTTCAATGAAAATAAAAAAATTAAAGCAAACTAAACATAAGGGTAGAAGACAGTCAGAACCAGAATCAGTTTATTCGCTCAAACCATACAGCATGGTACATGAGGAACATAAAGTATATACAATGTCTATAAAGTCGTCAGAGGTACATTTAGTATAAATATACACACATATAAATAATTAAATATAAATATATATACATAAATAAATGTTTTACAACTGCATGTAGAGAGGATGTACATATAGTACATGAAATAATAAAGTATATGCAAAAAGAAAAATACCAGGAGGACAGCTAAGAAGGACAGACAGTCTCAAATATTTTTGAAAAAAATATACATAGTTTTTGTAAAGATTGTATATATGAATTGGCCATGAGTTCATAAAACTTGACAACATTTGGTCTGGTGCAGTAACTTTTGTGTAAAAATTTTTTTCTTATCTCTGAAAAAGCTGTACACTCTAAAATGTAGTGGTATTCATCGCCTATCTTTCCATTGTTACAAAGTAAACATACTCTTTCATTTAATGGGGTGCCACACCACCTCCCTGTTTCTACAGGTAGATGATGATTTGAGGTACGTATTTTCATCAATAGCTTTCTTTGTTTTGGGCGTAGATTTTTAATGTAGCTTTCAAATCCGAAATTGGTTTTAAAAATTCTGTAAATCTGGCCTTTGGAAGAACTATTTATTACTGTATACAAAGTGCTAATCGAAAATCTACTTGATTTGGATCACTAGCTATATTGCTTTGGGTACTCTGATGCATTATGGGTAAAAAAGAAAATTCTGCAAGCAAAAATGGGTAAAAGTAACCTTAAGATATTAGGACACTTATTAACTCCTTTGAAGAATCAATGTAAATATATTTGAGGAAATTTTTAAGTTGAAACATGTAAGAAATTCGATACCGTTCTCATCTACTAAGTTAAAATGCTATTTTCACTCATGTTGAATTATTTCAATTGTTCTTAATTTTTTCAAAGTATTTTCTGTTGTAAAAGTTATTGTATTTAAGTTTTCTCCTCAATTCACCCACGAAACATCATCTGATTTCTATACATTACGCTTTTTTGAGAAATTGAGCTATTCTTGTTTTGAGTGAATGCTATTATATGTTTGCAACATATTTTTGCGATTGCTATACTTTTTTCGGATCCTTTTTTGTGATTTTCATGAAATCAAGATTTATTGATTTTTGATAAAATTATTACGATTTTAACAGTTTTGAAAACATATTGGCATTCATAATCACAAGAGAAACATTTATCAGTCAAAAGAAGTTAAACAGAAATAAATAATTATAGAATTTGATGAAATGTGCAATCATTCCTGGTGTTTGTGCTATACTTGATTTGCATTTTGTCGCGATTGATACAGAAATGCTATGTTTGATTTGCATAAAATACTTCTTGAAGAATGATGGCTTATATAGGAGAGGGGGGAATATAATCCAAAGACACTTTCTCAAATTTATGTCTTTAAATAACTTACAATGTATTGATATTTACACGTTATATATTTTTTAATAATGTCTTAAGGGTATGTAAAAAAGGAAAATAAAGGCTTCACAAACCACTAGTATTCGAACTCTCTCCAAAGTTCATGATAGGCGTGAGACTGAATGCGTTAAACACTATACGCTAGGGTGTCTTCCGGTTGATTGTGTCAGTTTGTTTTAAAAAAAATTAATTGTTGAGACAAAAAATATTTTTCCACCTATTATATAATTTATCCTGTTTCGTTTTTTTTCTGGCTTGCTTCTTTTACCCAACTGTTAGACCTTTGTTTTTTACTAAATTTGTTCACGAAATGCACTGTTTACTTGATCAATACATAGGGCTCACAGCGAGTGTGACCGATCAACAAGGGATGCTTAGTCCTCCTAGGCACCTGTTCCCATTTCTGGTATTCCGGAATCAATGCTCATTATCCTCACTTTTTTAACATTCCAGAAATATTCGACTTTTAGATAGAATGGCTCCAGACTCCATTTAGAAAAAACACAGTGGGTTTACTTTTCCGTAATATAAGCACAAAACTTAGGATAGAAACCTGACGCATTCATATTCAGAAATAAATTCTTATGACTGGGATCGTTTAATATTAACGTACCCATTTACCACTAAGTAATTTTAAAAAACAATTTTCAATCAACATTTCTTACAGTACAATACTATTATATGATTCAAATATGTTGAAGATGACATTACCGACAACATAATTGTAGAAAAATCAAACTTTTTCGTCATAGAGCGGGTGATTGTCCTCGCCTTATACACTTTCTCTCTCTCTCCCTTTTATAAATCTATGATAACGAGATTATAATGCAACTTAAGTAATATTTCACCTACTTTCACACTATCATCAGATATCAGAACTTAAAGCTAAGAATCTGAAACAGAATCTATGAAAATAAAAGAAATTCAAAAAATATATAGTTACGGAAATTGATTGATTATCAGGTATATGCTTTGATTTTTATAAAAAGAAGATCCATGCATTTCTTAGAGAGATGTGGTACCCGTTTGTTTTCTTTTAATTTCATGAAAACATTTTTTTAATATCCCATGCAATCTCTTCTTAACGCTTATTTGGCTGAATTGAAATTTGAAAATGAACGAAGAGGCATTAAGATTTGAAGCTGAATGTGTTTTCTTATCAAGAAAATATATATACCACTAAATATTTACAAAACTATGTGTAGGTATATATCAAGTCAAAGAGTTGAAATCGATCTTTAAAATTGTTTAAGATTTGGTAAGCGGCATTAAATTTTTTTCTTTGGTATGTTTTTGTTAATGAATGACTGTCATAAGTTGATGGAAAAAAATGAGAATACCGGTATATATGGAAGAATGTAGCTTGTCCACCAATTAAGCCGACCCCTTCCCCAACCATAAAGTAGGGTTTTTGTGTCAGGGTTTTTAAATGTTATGGACAATAATTTAATCCCCCACTTCCCAAAGAAATTTATGCTGGATCCATCCTTTATTCAGGAATTTAAAACAAATGGAACTAAACATACTAATTACGAAATAAAAACGTCATTAGAGTTGTTTCCATTAGAAAATAAAAAGATACTTTCACGAAAGGCCACACTACTTTTTCTATAAATTATACAAATACATATGTATTACACTCACTAACTGAGCATAAAACGCTCAAGGTGAGCATATGACACACGGACCTCCTATGGATTGGGCCAAATTTGAAATGTTAGAGGACTCTGGGGAAGAAAATATTGTACACGACTTTTGTAAACACAAGGTAACGTCAATAAATTATAATATTTCACTTGCTATATGTATACTCGAAAAAAGTATAGCTGTCATGACAACAAAGATAGCCTTCTGGCTATTTTCTACGCAAACAAAAAATAGCTCTGGAATAGTTGGGTAGGTGCATATTTGATGTGATTGTCAAGATATAACGAAGACCTTGTGGTCAAATTTGATAGCTAACGTTTGATTAGGATTTATATTAAACAAAACATTAAATGTTTTATTGAAGTTATGTCAAGAGTCCATTCAAGTGGCTAATTAGTCGAAAAATGACCATCAGATGCGTGTAAAACGCTTGCTACCGATGTTTAAGGAAGGGTGGGTGACACAAAAACCGAATAATCTTTACATATACCAAGAAGAATTCTCATATTGATTGAAGTAGTTTTATTATAAGTAAACAACCGTATATAAAAGGCATTTTTTTGTCTAAATGTGCAGACAGAAACTTCGAATGAGCCAAACAAATATAGCTAGTGATCCAAATCAAGTAGATTTTCGATTAGCACTTTGTATACAGTGTTTATGTCATTTGACCATTTTTGAATGAACTGGTCTTTTAAATTCTGATTTACAATAGCACTTAGCCATTTAGCATTGACAACACATTGCTCATTCCATATAAATGAAAGTCCACAATTATTTACAATTTTTTTAATACATTCAATCCATTGACATTTAATCCCATCGTTACTTAATTGGTTATAGATATACTTGTACACAATATTGACAATTTTATCTTCTGCACATGTAAACATCTTTGACCAGTATGTAATCATTCTCGTAAAAACATTGATGTACAATGGGAATCTTCCAGTTTCTCCGTAAATCATGTAATTTGGTGTAGAACTTTTCAAATTAAATATAGTTTTTAAGAATTTTAAATGGACACGTTCAATTATTTCCATATTTTCATAGTCCCATATCTCACATCCGTAGAGTAAGATGGGTGTGACTACTTTATCAAACAAGTCAAGCTGACATTCAATCGGTAAATAAAATTGTCTAATCACCCCGTACATTGCTTTCTGTGCTTGCTCACAAAGATGTTTCTTCGCTTTACAGTATGAACCTGTTCTTGATAATACAATTCCTAGATATTTAAATTCTTTTACATTTTCAATATTTTGGGTATTGTAATAAAATTTCCTCTTTAACATTGCCCCTTTGGAGAAAACCAAGACTTTTGTATTATCAACATTCACATTAAGTTTACATTGAGTACAATAAGTATGGAATTCATTCAATGCCTTTTGTAAATCATCAGCAGATTCTGCCAAAATAACAGTGTCATCAGCATAAAATAAAATCAAAAGTTTTAAATGTAGTAATAATACATCTTCAATTTCTTTAGTAATAGTTTGTAATCCGACTATGTCCTTTTCTACCAAAATTCTTCAAGATCGTTTATGTACAAAGAAAATAAAAAAGGTGACAGATTTTCGCCTTGTCTTACCCCGACATTACATTCAAAAAATCCCGAGGACATTCCATTTTGTTTCACTTAAGACTTAATTCCCATGTACATATTCCTTATGTATTTGAAACATTTTCCGTTAATACCATTTCTGAATAGCTTATTCCACAACCCGTTTCTCCATACAGTATCAAATGCCTGTTTAAAATCAATAAATGCACAAAAAAGTTTCTTTTTTCTTTTCATAAGGATATCAGATAGAAATTGCAAAGTTAAAATATGGTCTAATGTTGAGTAATTTTTCCTAAAACCTGCTTAATTATTATTTAGAAGGTTAACCTCGTTTGCATACATTTCAAGTCTATTCGCCAATATGCGGGCAAAAAGTTTGCCTAGGCAGCTTAGCAGAGATATAGGATGATAATTTTCAGGCTGGGTTGGGTCGCCCTTATTCTTATATATCGGTCTAACAATACCAATTAACCATTCATCTGGAACGAAACCACTATCAAAAATTATATTAAAAAACTACTTATACAATGGTAAAAACGTTGACAATGTTGTAGAAATATGTTCATTTAGAATGTTATCATACCCTGCGGCTTAACCATTCTGAAGTTTCTGAATAGCCGCTATTATTTCTTCTTCGACAATTTCACAATTAATAATACTGTCTACATGGTCTGAGTTATCATTTGTATCATCTAATCTAAAGTCATAATTTTCATCATCGGTAGCATCATTAGTATTGCCTTCATTCATTTCTTTTAAAAATTGAAACATATCTTGGATTTCAACAGCGCATTTTTTATCTTGACTTGATGCATTTAAAATTCTCCAATAATCTTTCGGGTTTGTTGAACGTAAATGGGCAAGTTTTTGAGTTAATTTATTTCTCTAACCCTTCAAACAGTTATCCATTGTTTTCTTGCATTGTTTGCTAGTTGATTTTAGGTCGCATTTGTTTTCAATTGTTTTATTTTTATTGTAAATTCGCTTTGCTAAATGAAATTTTCTCCTTGCTGATTTACATTCCTGGTTAAACCTGGGTTTGTTACACTTTTTATTATCCATTGAGGGGTTTTCTATATTTTTTTCATACCAAACGTTTCTTTTGCTGAATTAACAGAAACTTCACAAATGTTTTCGCTATTTTGGTATCATCATCCCTGCAAATACTTTCAATATTAATAGATAGTCTATCTAGATCATTTTCTATGGCTAATACAGAACTCACTTCAATATTGCTACGAAAATCGTCTGCTTTGTCCGCACACCATAATTTTACACTTGGTTGATGTTTACCTGTTCTACAACTTTTGACCTCTTCGTTACAATTAGTGAACGAAAAAGTTATTGGATTAGGTACATCTGAAAAAAGGTTACAAAAATCAAAAATTTCACAATTTTCCACAATTTTAAAAATATTTGCACTGGCTACAACATAATCAACAGTGCTGCTATTCTTACATGTGACACAACCTGTATTTTTATCTCTGCCAACCCGCCTATTCACAAAATACAAGTCATTATTTTTACAAAAGTCAACAAATTTATGTCCATAATTATTTACAGTACAGTCTTGTACAACTCTTTCTAAAGGAAACTGATGGTCATTAAATATCGAACATCGAAGAGCAATCTCTGAATGAATCGGGCTATGAGTTACCTGTGTCAAAAATTCGTCAGAAGTACAATAGTCGTGTAATTTACCAACTCTGGCATTGAAATCTCCAAATAAGCATACATATTTACAGTTATTTGCCATGTTCAAAATTTCTTGCTCTATTTCTAAAAAACAATCGGGAGAGGAATATTTACTCCCTTCTGATGGAATGTACACAACTCCACATAAGACATCTTCACAAGTATTAAGTAGAAATTTGCACCAAAAAATGAATTTACAATCTGTTTTCAAAATATTTACATGTTTTATAATATCGTCTCGTACTGCTATAACTAACCCACCAGATCTTCTATTTGCTAATTTGTGTCTATTTTTCATGAAAACTGTGTAGCCGGTTATGTGTATATTGTCCCAATCATCGGTTTTAGTCTCTGAAAGACCGATTATGTCATGCTTAGAGATGAAATCGTAAAACTCTGGATAATTAAGTCGTTGTTTAAGTCCACATACATTTAAGGATAGAATTTTCAGGGATTTGTCCCTGTCAGTTTGTTCTCCCGCGATTTCCTATGCCTGCTCATGTGTAGATCCCTGTCGCTGTCGTTTCAGTGCCTGGCGGTCGGTATTTTGCGGCGTGCTCTGTTGATCCATCGGTTGATAACTCGAGGTCGAATTCCAGGTGGGTAACGATTGTACAGGTGCGCTAGGCGCGGATCCAGCTGATGGTATGTATTCTTTGCCGTCGATGTACAGCGTGTCTTTCACAAGCTTGGCGCGCTTATGATCTTTCAATGCTTGCCGTAGGACCGGATAGAGTTTCCTTCTTTTTTCCTCAATCTCTGGAGGGAATTGCTCATTTACCCAAACATTAATGTGTTTTAGTTTTTGCGGTGCTCGGCTGCGGATGAACTCTCTGTCTTTGTAAAACGTAAATTTTGCGACAATATTTCTTGAGTGTCGAACTTGAGAAAAGCCAGGTAGGAAAATCAGGTGTTTGGACTCTGACACAATAATCACTGTACAAACACTGCCAGAGGCGATAACGGTCATTTAGAGGCGTAGGAAACCCTTATTACTGTATGCACAAGTACAATGAACATTTCCCGTTTTAAAACCGATTTTTAAATGCATTAATGAATAAGCTTAGAAATATTTCAAAATATACATCCGAGTAACCGAGTACCAATTTTAGTATTCGATACTCGGACGTTCGATCGAGTACCCGGTTAACCGGGTACTCGTTGACATCCCTAGCTCTTATTTCATAATTATATGAAATCCGAATAGCAATTGTCGGTTTAACTATTCCGCGGCTTGATCATCCCTCACTGGTCAGTGTTGACAAGATTTTTCTTATCGGTATTATGTCCTTGAGAAAGGAATTTCTTTTGCAATATTTGCCATACTAGGGTTATGTAGACTCTAATAAAAGTTCATAGCCTATGGGAACTTATTGATTCGACTATAAATTATTTTCTAAAAATTATTGTCTTGTTTTCAATTCAAAATAAGTTGTGAATTTAAAAACCTTTTATAATTTACCAATAATAATCAATTAATTATGTCAACACACGGACTACCCACAGGTGAAGTGTCATCTTTGTAAACACTCCAATGCCAAGCCCCAGGCGTTCACTGTTTTCCAGGTAAGTCCAGGCTGCATCAATTTTACGCTTGATTGGCTTGTATACACATGCAATCAAAACTTCGAGAGATAGAGAGTAAAATTCAATGAAATATGTGTACCGGGACCCATGTTTTGGTTCGAGGGATAGAAAACTTCGAGAGATAGAAGTTCGAGAGATCAGGAGTAAATTTGCTTAGTTATATAGAGGAAAAAACGGGACCGGAGGTCGAGAACTTCTAGATATTGGAGTTCGAGCCATTGAGAGTCACCTGTATTTAATATATTATACGTAATCAGAAAAAAAAGGTGATCTGCAATATAATAAAACATGTATTTAATATTCCTCACCTCACACACACTTTTACGCGAATTAATATAATCTTAGGGATTTAGATAATTTAGAAATTCACTTCAGTTAAATAAAATGATCAAATAGATACTGGATAATAATTGAATACTAAGAAATAATTTAACAATTATTTCTTACCGTAATCCTAGACTTAATGCCACAATATCGTAAGATATAAAGTTGTGTTGGGGAGAGATAGGTCTTCCCTCCCCAAAGTCTAAGGTTGGAGTGCTCGAGGAGTTAGTATTGGCGCGAATGAGCAGGAAACTTAGAAAAACCTGTTTAACCACTCACACACCCGAATACTCTCACTGACCACTCACCCGTATAAATGAATGTGACGGAATTCACTAGTTACTATAACAAAAGGATGCCTTATAATAAGAAATGAAATGATAGGAATGATAATTAGTAATATCAATTATAATTCACCCTGTGACATTTGGCGCCCAACGTACAAAACCCACTATTTCCTTGGAAAATGCCTCACAGCATTTCCTTAAAGAGGCACAGTGACGCACAAAGGGGATAATTGACAAATGTAGAATTTTCGCATGACCTCTGTAAATTTTGTTCAATTCCTAAAAGTATTCAGTTTCAGAAAATTACAGGTTTCAGAACCTAAAAATTATATATATTATATTATATATATTTTTATGGGGAAAAATAAAATTAAAAATAATTTCTGTCTGCTCCAGAACGAAAATATTGCAAAATACCCCGGTACTTCTTCCTCCCTATTGTACGCGTGCGCAGAAAAGTGTTGAATAAGTTTCCATAGTTACCATGGTCTCAGGTATCCACGAATGAATATAAGAAGACCCAAACATTTGATTAAATCTTTTTAAAAAAGTTGTTAGAACATATTTCTCACCTTTGCATGCTCCAGTTGAATGTTGTTTACAAGTTTGGGCTAAAAATAAGAGTTTCGTGACCTTGACATATACGAAACAACGAAACGGTAGATACAACCTTTGTTTTTCCGGCAGTTATATTGTGCAGTCAATTCTTGCAGTTTAAATGTCATATCTTCGCTATATACTCATAATTTTCATACGTCTTTCTCTGTATGCTACAGATATCTTAAAATTAAGATATGATTTTGACTCACTGTGCCGCTTTAACTCGTAGAATTTCTACAAAGATGGGAATATGCCACCGGGTTCACAGGTGCGTGAAAGTCAGTTAATATATCGGGTCTCAATAGCTCAGTTGGTTAGAGCGCTGGCACGGTACGCCAGAGGCCCTGGAATCGAGTCCCGGTTGAGACTTGACTTTTCACCACCTGTGACATCTATTTAAAAGTTATATAAAACGTCTCAATTTTTTAAAAAAGAAAGTGCGCACTCTCCGTGATGGCGGATTTTACGGGACGATATTTTCAATCAGAAATATTGAAGGACATTTCTTAACGGCGCACATTATGTGATCAGTGACGAGTTTACCAATTAAAGACGGACGTGTCTTGGAGGGGAACGTAATCTGGGGATTTTTTCTAAAGAAAGGCGGACTTTTCTTGTCGGCGGACAATATTACGATTTGTTTTAGAAGGAATGCAGGCATTTTGTAGCGGGGAATATAATATTACGATTTGTTTGGAAGAAACGCGGACATATTGTAGCGGCGGACATACTGTGACGATTTTTCTGAATAAGAGGCGGACATTTCGTGACAGTGGATATAGTGGGACGATTTTTTCGAAAAAGAGGCGGACATTTCGTGACGGCGGACTGATGTGACGGCGGACGAAACGTTACTCAACACCGTTTATCTAGATGATATCTTGTTAGTTTGTTGTTGACATACCTAATTTAAATTGGTTAAGGCTTAATCTAGGTCAGTGTATCTAGATGTTTCCTGGTCATGTATGGTTATATATGGTATATATGTCTATATGGTATATATGTCATGTATGAATGTTAATGTCTGTATGGTATATATGTCATGTATGAATGTTAATGTCTGTATGGTATATATGTCATGTATGGATGTTAACGTCAATATGGTATATATGTCATGTATGGATGTTAACCTCTCTATGGTATATATGTCATGTATGAATGTTAACGTCTGTATGGTATATATGTCTTCTATGGATGTTAACGTCAATATTGTATATATGTCATCTATGGATGTTAACATCTATATGGTATATATGTTATGTATGGATGTTAACATCTATATGATATATATGTTATGTATGGATGTTAACGTCTGTATGGTATATATGTCATGTATGGATGTTAACATTATGGTATATATGTCATGTATGAATGTTAACATCTATATGGTATATATGTCATGTATGGATGTTAACATCTATATGGTATATTTGTCATGTATGGGTGTTAACATCTATATGATATATATGTCATGTATGAATGTAAACGTCTGTATGGTATATATGTCATCTGGTGATATATGTATGTTAACGTTATGGTATATATGTCATGTATGGCTGTTAACGTCTTTATGGTATATATGTCATGTAGGAATGTTAACATCTATATAGTATATATGTCATGTATGAATGTTTACATCTATATGGTATATATGCCATGTATGGATGATAACGTCTTTATGGTATATATGTTATGTATGGATGTTAACATCTATATGGTATATATGTCATGTATGGATGTTAACATCTGTATGGTATATATGTTATGTATGGATGTTAACTTCTTTATGGTATATTTGTCATCTGGTCATGTATGGATGTTAACGTCCATATGGTATATATGTCATGTATGAATGTTAACATCTATATGGTATGTATGTCATGTATGAATGTTAACATCTATATGGTATATATGTCATGTATGGATGTTAACGTGTATATGGTATATGTGTCATGTATGGATGTTAACGTCTATATGGTATATATGTCATGTATGAATGTTAACATCTATATGGTATATATGTCATGTATGGATGTCAACATCTATATAGTTTATATGTCATTTTTTTTAAAAAAAAACATAGATAATAATTTGTGTGTGTGTGGGGGGGGGGTGATATTTATTTATGTATGAAATTCTGTGATTGGTTGATCTATTTGTTATGTGTAGATAAATTTATTGTTATTACATTTGTCATCTCAGAATGCTGAAAAAACAGAATTGTAAAATGTGGGACATATAAACTTTGATATTAGTGCTAAAAACTGAAAATTATACTTGAACTTTATCAATACATGTTTCATAATAACTTATAACAGTAGTTACATGTATCAATGTAACTATAAATTATGTATTGAAAAGAAAAGAATGGTTCCATGTTCTTCCAAAAACAATATCTAAAGTAACACAAGGAAAAAAATAATCTCTCTTTCTCTCTCTCTTCTCTCTCTCTCTCTCTCTCTCTCTCTCTCTCTGTACACAAAATTACCATTTTTGCATGTGAAATGATACCTTTTTTACGAAGTCGATGTTGATATTTGTTTGAATTATATGATTTTTTGTTCACTGTTGTTATTTTAAGGAATTTGATGTCAAGGTTTTGTTAAATGTCTTTTATACTTTAACTCGACAATTTCAAGCACATTTATCAAGAATTACTTATCATTTAAGAATTAAGATCATTAAAAACATTTTTAAAAATGCATTTTAATTGCATCAAAACTAAAAATAAAATAGCCTTTATCTGCAGTTTTGGAAGCTAAAAATTTACAGATACACCTTAAGAAAAATTTATTCTTTCAATTCTCACTTCAAAATATTTTATTTCAAAATTTTAAACAGATATCCACCACCTTTGTTGAAGTTGAAATTTTTATCAGTTTAAAATGTATGTGAAGACATAATTACTTATATATAGCTGAAAGCTTTTCATCACATGTGCTACATATACAAAGTTATACATTTTGTACCATGAACTCATATCAGACACAAAAAGTTACTTTATTCATTGAAACATGTCCTTAAATTTGAAAAATTGAAATTTCATAATCGATTCGAGATTCTATATGCCATATATGAAAATAATTTATTTGGGTACATCCCACTTATTATTTTTAGAATCGGTAGGAGAAGAAAGTAGTGCAGAAAAAATTACAAGTTCCTTAAATTGCAGACTTGCATAAAAAAAATTGGGCAGGTATACTGAACTGAGCCTCACACTTGTTGATAAGGAGTATCTTTCCTGCCAAAAAGCTTTGAAAATGTAATTTATCAAGAAGATCAGCCGAATTATTTTGTGTATTATAACGCCAGTGAGAATTCTGAATTTTCCCTACTTTCACTTTCATTTTTAGAGGTTCCCGCAGACAGACGCATTTTGCCGGAAAACGAATCTGACATGCCACCTTGAGGTTTTAACCAAGGAAAGACAAGTTGATGTGCTTTGATTTGAGGGGTCACTCTCTACCGAACGAACATTAGGGACATCGGTATGAGAAGAAACGTTAACATTGTCGCCTATGGGAAAACAATTAGTGGACTGTACCCATTTGCGAGTTGTTTATCATATTATATATCAAACATATGATTGTCAAATAAAACATTACAGTTGTGAATTGATCACTAATTAACACGTAAAATTCATCATACTTATTTCGACTCGACAATTGATATTTTGAAATGCTTCGTTTCCTGTAGATACCTGTATACTCTTATTTTGTTACTACAAATCTCTCCCACATAGAGGTTATGTTTGTTGTCCACACACAGGGTCTTGGGAAGGTGAAGTCCATGTTCTCCTGTCAGTAGAAAGCGCAGGAACTGTCCGTCCTGATCCAGAAGATGGACACTGGAATTACGTATATCACACACCAGTACCTGACCAAGGATATCAGTACAAATACCACGGGGACTAAAGTCTGACTGGTGCTGACCTCTGTAGTTAAAACGATGTCGTCCCGATTCATCAATCACCACCACCATTTCTTTATCTCTTTCAGAGACCCAGATGTCTCCATTCTTGTTTTCTGTGATGAATACTGGATAAAAAAACTCATACTCCAATTTTACGCGATGGGCCCCCGTGCAGTCATACCTCAACACTCCAGATTGATAACAAACCAATATGTCACCGTTAATACGGGATGAGTGGATACAGAATAGACTCTCACGTTCTCTGAGGAGTATAGTGATGGTTCCATCTAACATCATCTTCTGCACCTCATAGCCATGTATAAATATCAAGTTGCCATTCTCTGTGACGAAGTAGGCTCCTATTATGAAACTATATTTATTATTATCATTTTCTATTTCCCGTATTACGTGTCCATTGTAGTCCAACTGTAGGAGACGGCTGTAATCACTGACCCACAGTCTGTTTGACGTCACACAGGATATATTACACACATTATCAAGTTTGGGTACAGCTATACTGGACGTACATACAGCAGACGAACCCAAATCTATAAAAATATTGAAAATGCCTTAGGGTAGAACCTATGTCGGAAAATCTTTGTCACAAGATTTTCAAACTTTTCAAAATTATAAAAACATGAAATCCTAGTAATCACTCTCTTTCGATAGGAAAACATATAACAAAAACCACTTATATCGTTATATCGTTGACATTTGGGTTGCTTTACCGGGAAATGATTCCATTTTTCATTTTTTTTACCTTTTCTTTTTTTTATACCCAAAATAAAAATAAAAGTACTGGAAGCATAAACACTTAACTCACAAAATGATACTCCTGCTCAAAATCAGCAAGCAAAACAACCAACTTTAAAGACGTACAACACACTGGGGAAGATAACTTATGCGATTTCAATTGAACGTTTGACGTGACATAAACTTTAACGTCGAACATAAAGCGTCAAAATGATGAATAAAACGATCCCGATGTATATAAATCATAAAAGAAAAATGGGATATGGGGCTTGGCTGTGATTATGAGTACCATATTCAGTCCATAAGTATTCTTTTAATTAACCCGATTAAACTCCGTAAAAAGCAAGGCATAAAATACCATCCCTTAATGTTTATTTCATTTCATATACAATAAATTGTATTCTTGATCAAAGCGCAGCATTTTTTTAGCCTATTCAGAAATTCTAGTAATACTATCAACTTTTCCATCAAAATGTGAACTAATTGCAACAGTTTCAAAACTTAGTTTTAATCAATTTATGATATGATCTGAATATATAACAAAAAGTAAAGAAAAAATTATACACGGAAAATTGAAAAATTGAGGTCATTAGTGGGACGTGTGTTCACTCTGATTAAGTGTTAAAGGAAGAATGTAAAGTAGAAACCTCTATACTGGTTAAAAAAACATTTAAGTAGGGAAATAAGCTTAACTGAATAAACTGAATGGGAAAAAATATTAAAGGATGACTGCACGTAACGCCGGTTTTGGGGTCTTTTTCAATCTCTGTTGTCACAGTTATTTTTATTTTTGCTTTAAGTCATTTGTTATGGAGTTTGGTCTATTTCCAAATGAAAGGCGATTTCATCAACGTTATAGACTGCGTTGCAATAAAATAATTCGTTGTTTTCTTACCCCAACTTTCTGCAAATATCGGGAAATTAGACTTATCTGCCCTTGATTGGAAAGAAGATCTATAAATATGCATAAGAGGCGACGGAGATAATATTGTGAAGCGTGATCTAAAATAAGAATTGTTACTGTATTTATATTTGGTACATTCTCTCTCTTTCTTTCTGTCTCTCTGCATATGTTTGTCACTATCATTTTTTAAGTTTTCAAAGGAAGTATATAACTAGTATCAAATAACACCGATCGGTAGAAGTAGCCATCGATAATCAACACCAATGGCTGATGTCAACGATTCGCATGTTCGAATATAAAGGCCGATTAGCTCAGTTGGTAATGCACAGAATAAAAAAATATTGTTGTCTGCAATCGAGACCCGCTGACAACATAAGACTTGCTTTAGTTTTTCTCTTTTTATAAAAAAAAAACGAAAGAAAAATGTCACAACTACTTCAGTTTTTCTTAATTTCTTCTCCCCATAAATAAGCATGCTGGGGATGGTATGATTTCATTTTTATTTACTGGATCTAACTTTGGATGTTCATGATAAGCGATGGTTAAAAACATAATTAATTTTTTCTTGTAGACTACGAACATGTAGAGAAATATAATACACTCGAAAATATATAAATATAGTAAAATGAAACGCTTTTGAGATAAATATAAGAAAAATCTTATAGATATCTAAGAGAAAAAAAGAAATGGATTGAAACAGATATGGACAATCACTTTCGCCCATCAGAATGCGTGTTTCATTGCACGTCACGTGATGGAATTTTAGTATTCACAGAGATACCTCGGTATAGAAATCACGTGGATAAAACAAAAAAAAAAGAAACAAAAAAAAAACCCCATATATCAAAAAGAAAAAAAAAATATAATTATAATAATCAGAAGAAAAAAAAAGAATACATAGGGGAAGGCTCAGGACCAGACGTGATTTTTTTGTGTGTGTACTTTCAACCTGAATGTCAAGATTGAAAGACATGATGCACAATACTTAATTATTTTCTCATTCTAAAATCTTTTAGTGTTTTTTTAATAAAATTATAAACTTGGTCAAAAAACAACATAGACAATAATAACCAGATAATACAATATTGACATCTCTTGGTATGTCATGGTCACTCATACATGTAATTAAAGAGTTCCTTGCTTGGTCATAACTTGGGCATTGAAAGAAACAAGAGGCCCAGGGGCCACAGCGCTCACCTGAGCACATCGGGCTTGAATTTAAACCACCGCCCCAGCCGTTCATCATTTGAACAAACTAGAATCTACACAATCTAAGGATAATTCCATATAAATAACGCTAATCATAGCTTTGAAGTGCTTGAAAAGAAGATTTAAAAGGTTTCCCGATATATCCCTATGTAAAACTTGGGTGGGCCATTTTGGCCCCATCCTAGCCCCAGGGGTCATGATTTGAACAAACTTGAATCTACACTACCTGAGGATGATTCCACATGAATTTCGTCTTTCCTGGCCCAGTGGTTCTGGAGAAGAAAATTTTAAAATAATATTTTCCTATATATTCCTATGTAAAACTTGGGTCGGCCATTTTGGCCTCACCCTAACCCTGGGGGTCATCATTTGAACAAATTTAAATCTACACTACCTTAGGATGATTCCACCTGAGTTTCATCTTTCCTAGCCCAGTGGTTTTGGAGATGAAGATTTTTAAAGATTTTTCCTATATATTCCTATGAAAAACTTGGGTTGGCCATTTTGGCCCCACCCTTGCCCCTGGGGTTATGATTTGAACAAACTTGAATTTACACTACCTGAGGATGATTCCACATAAGTTTCACCTTTCCTGGCCCAGCGCTTCTTGAGAAGAAGATTTTTTAAAAATGCCATTAATTTTTTTCTTATTCATAATTATCTCTCCTTGGAAAAGGGCGTGGCCCTTCAACTTGATTCCCCTTTACCCAAGGATACTTTGTGCACAGTTTGGTTAAAATTGGCACAGTGGTTCTTGAGAAGAAGATGACAACGACGACGACAAGGACAACGACTACGACAACGACAGACAACGGACAAATTTCGATCAGAAAAGCTCACTTGAGTCTTCAGAAAAATAACCACATTTTAAGCATTTAGGTGAATCAATTAAGTTTTGATTAAACAAATCCGCATTAAGATTACTAGAGAAGTTTCTCAACTGACAGTGGAGTATATTTAATTTTCTTTTTCCATAATTGTATTATTTGGATTTTGTTTTATCCTCAAGTTTTTTTTATTATATATACACTGTTAAACGTTGAAACTTTGCTACACTTGTTGCAGATATTAAGGTATCTGGTAAATCATTCCATAATTTAATTGTAGATTGTAAAAAGCTATTATAATATGCAACTGTTCTAGTGATTGGTAAGTGATATAAATTATTGCGTAAGGCGTAATTGTGTGAAACAGGAAGACACTGATTGACCATTTCTTGCAAATATTCAGGTGTATATCTATTAAGTATTTTGTACATGTATGCTATACATTGTACTTGTTTGATAAGCTTCCTTGCAGAATTCTTTAGAAAAGGTTGTTTTGACTTATTTTGTATTCAAACTGTGATCCATGCATTTTTTATTTCTTGTGAACAAATTCCAAAACTACTGGGGTATATAAATGTCCATCATTCAGGTGTTTACAAATAAAATGAAAATAAACAAATTCACATTTAGGAATTTCACATTCATGTACATGTGAATACAAACAACAAACTCCATACTTTTTTGTTTACATGAATGGTTATTGCAGCCATTATATATGTGTAGATGAAATTTGGCCGGTGTGGAAGTCAAAACTTCTTTGAAAATCAAAATATACGAGGGTTGTCCAAAAAGTTCTTGGACAATAACGTTTTTGTGAAAATAAATGGTTCTATATAAATATTTTGTATATCAAAATATTCATTATGATAAAACAAATCAGAATGATTTGATTTTTATTGCTGTAACGTAATATTTTTGTAGAAATCTGGGTCTTCATAGGTCGCGGATAGTGCGCACGGACCAAGGTTAAAATAACACAAACTCTAATATTAAATGTACGGATTAAAATGATTATTTTCTAAATAAGACAAGACAAAAATTAATAAAAATTTTATGAAACACATATAAAGAGGCTATAGCCATTTTATGATATCTTAAGTATCGCTTACTATATAGACAGTACAAATACTTAACAAAAACCCTAACAAATGAATGCCAAAACTCGACAAAAAAAAAAAAAACGTCAGCTGTCCGCACGGGTCAGTGTCCGATCAAAAAATTAGTTTTTATACGGTTGAAACAATGTAAGAGACAAAATATTCGTTAAAACAACTCAAAATTATTGAAATATATTTTGTGTATCGATTTCAGATTGGTATACATGATTTTTCAACGGTGTGTACAAATTCAGAGACACTACAAAAATTTAAAAACACATGTTATTAACTGAAAATGGAGATTTCTATTCATGACGTTGTTATAAATTTAGCGCTGCGTCGGACTGGGCTGTGCAATTTATGTATACAAACTGTTTCTTTAGATGTCGCTTTTAAATTCTTGTGCATTGTTTTGAATCTTAAAAATTAAATACATTATAATCTATTCTTAAGGATAATTGCTAGCAAATGGAAATGTGATGCGCCTTAAAAAAGAAATGAAGTGTGTGTCCATTAGCATGTGTTAAGTCAAAATCCAAATGTTTTACGTTATAATGAAATTAGCTTAACGTCAGACTGGTCCGTGCGCACAATCTGCTTTCTTTAAAGACCCCGATTTTTACAAAATTATTAAGTTTCATAACTAAAAATTAAAACATTCTGACCTGGTTGTTCATAAGGAATATTTTGATATACAATAGATGCATAAAGAACCAATTATTTTTTAAAAAACGTCATTGTCCACGAACTTTTTGGACAACCCTCGTATAATTTTTTGATTTAGTTTTGATTGCATAACAAACCACTGGTTAACACAACTACTTTTAATGCTAATTGGCTATTGTTTATAATACAGGCTGTCTGTCATAGAAAGCTCATATAGAAAAAGCACGGTGTGCAAATTGGTAATTGTAAATTCATATTGATCCCTGATTTTAATCTTTCGATTTTCCAACTTTCCCTTGAGTGATTTTTCTAAACTTTTTATATGTGAGTTACTTTTAGCTTATCTACGAAGCTGCATTATAATATATAATGTTGCAATTAGTTTTCATTTTTCAGTAGAATGACTTAACTACAAATTTTAATTTACTTTGCCGAAATTCTCACTGTGTACATGTAATTGGCTATATTACATTCCAATTAATGGTCTTTATTATATTTTGTGCATTTACAATATAAATATTGTTTTTTCTTCTTTAATTAAATAAAACAATAATGAACAAACAAAACACTTTTTACAAAATCGATGTTGTTCTAAGACCCTTACTGATCAAAGAGAAACAACTCTGAAAATGTAGGAGATGTTTGTTTTCCTCCCGTTATTCACGGTTTTCCGGTACATTTACAACAAGACCTGAAAAATCCTAGAATTGAATCATGTAGACATCATACACACATTGTAAGTATAGAATTGAAAAGAATTATTTACTGGTACGGAAATTATCTGAATTTAAGAATATCCTATTGCAGCAAATCGTTTCACTTTCTGTCATTGTCAACATTTCGTTTCGCATTTCCTCGAATCAAACAAAACGTTGTCTACAAGAATTTTAAAAATATCAATGTGTGATTTGATATAAATTATAATAGATGAAGAGACTAATGTTTGATATTTTGAAGTTAATGTGGACGAGTACGGAATTTTCATTTTAACTTTAGAAGCAACGACATTGAATTAATGCGTACTAGATTTCTGACTATCGTGAGGGGTGTATGTACATGTATGCAAATGTCGATATATCCCCACGGCCACACACTGTCTCGTTTGAAATAATGACATGAAAGAAACTATAATTATTCTATTTATATCACAGGTGAGTCAAACATACTCCATATTTTTATTTAAAAAATACAATTAAAAATCAACATATTCAACATACGAGAGATGAATTCGTATCCAGGTTTCATGTGTGCATAACGCATACATATATTTGGCTAAACGTTAAAATCCTAAAATCCTTCGGGTATTTTTTTCTCTGATACATATAAAACAAGTAGTCAATATTTATTCTGCATTTATGAATTTAAAAACTAATTCATACCTCCGGAATTCAAATCATAATGAAGAAATACTAGTATATTTGCACTGTAAACGACATCTCGCCAAACGCCAATGGTCTGCGACGCAAAAAATGAAGGGGTGGGGGATGATAAGGGTATTCAAAAATTGCCTAAATTAAATATGCTTTACATATAAGAACTTTAAAATATGTAAGTTAATAAATTTTTGAAGCAAAAATAATATTCAAATTTGATTTTTTTTAAATTGTGTATTTGTAGATTCATAGCAAAGTAAGTGACCCCATCTGAAGACGCGCGGAACGTGATTTATTGAGAAAGGGGGAGGGGGTAATTTTCCGCTATTTAATCAAAACTGGTTGTACAAAAATTATACAAAAAATTATGAAGATTATTTTTACTACCAGTTACCTAAAGAAAGTTTTTTACCAAATTTAAACGAAAGGTTTTTTAACACAAAAAAATTGAATTTGAAAAATACACAAGTTACAAGGCTTAAATAATTCATAGTTTTAAGGTCTTTAAAATTTGTTTTGTTGATATGTATATCAAAAAAATGACTATTTTTTGTGTTAAATGGTTAAAGGAATAAGTCAATGAAATTAGACAGTTATATCTAACCCGGCTTTTTTGTAAATCAAGGTTTAAGTAGTTCATTGATTAAATTTTTTTCTCCTTGTAAACAACTAAATGGGTAACTTTTGGAATTTCCTGGATATTGTCATGTACTTAATATACAAAAATAAAGTATTAAACGACCTGAATTGTGTGGGGTAGGTATGTTGTGCATCCTTAAACACCCCCTATTTATTTTAATCACATTTTTTTTAAATAAAAGATACACTTCAGAAAACACTGTGACGTGGCAAAAATATGTGAGTACTGATGTCTCTTTAATGAAATATAATTTTCAGGCAAAAGGGCTGTCGGTCCATTTAACTAAAAAAAGCATCTTTTCACAAGGTTTGCCACTCCACTACAAGGATTGTTCGAATGCAACGCTGTGTCGTTTTGCTTGAACTATGCCTTCACAATTTTCTTACGCCTCAGTGGTCGGAAAGACAGAATTTCAGTTCCAAAGACATCGTAGCGGATGTTTCTATTGTCGGCAAGTAGGACACATGGTCAGAGACTGTCCCTACCTTAAAGGCCAGTCCACCTCAACTTAGTGAAAATAGTGAAGTTTAGTATATGCTTGATTTAAATAAGCAATATGAAATTAGAAAAATGTTAAAATAGCCAGTGTTAAATCAAAATTCAGAGTTAAATTCATTACAGCCCGGAGGACCGAGCTGCTCTATACATATACAGGTAAATATCAGTATCTCGAACATGGGATATCTCGAATACCCCGCTTATGTCGAAGTCGATCGTTGGTCCCGGCCGTTTTCTCTCTATATATGATTTAAAAAACACCTGATATCTCGAACACGGTAATCTCGAATACCCCGCTTATGTCGAAGTATATTCAAAGTCCCAAGCCCTATTTTACCTGGCTTATCTCGAAGTGCAGTGAATTTTTCGGTCTACTGAACACACCTGGCGTCGTGACTTCGCACACTCTCGCCAGTGGCTATTAATTAACACCTTCAAACTTGGGGAATCTTAATTAATCCCAAGCTCATGTTGATGTCGGGTATCTGTGACAGGTTAATTGGTTTGACAGCTTGGGTGTTTGGTGTAGTCTACGACCGATAAAAAAAACCACTTCACAGCAACTCAGAAATTAAATTACCGATATTGCATTTAATAATATGCTCAGTATAATAAAATTCCTAAATTCATAAAACAAAAATATATTTCACAATAAACTTAAACAATTAAGTTGCAGTGCATAATGCACAGTGATTGATAACATTCATGTTTATCTGCGTATAAATAGATAACCTTGACCGCCATTTGCATTGTTAGTTTCGTAAACTATGTGTTCCTTAGTAGTACTTCGTAATGTTATACATGTAAGCTATAAATATCAAGTACACAGTTTGAATACTGATTATTTTTTTAAAAACATTTTGCACTAAATTTCATCAAATTATGTTTTTAAAAAATTCGTCTTTTTCTTTTCTTACGGAGAAGGTTCTTCAACTATAACGCTAATGATATATCCCGTTTGACCACGTAAGCATGGCCTGGAAAATGTAAATTCGCTGAATTATGCAATAAGGCAAACATATTAAATTGTTTTACAATTATACACGATAAAGAAAACAACAGCATTGTTTTTCTTAATATTTATTGCGAATATGCCTGAGTTGAATACTTTACCATAAAGACTGCATGTTTTGTATAATACAGGATAGTGTTACGCATGAAGATATACGAAAAAAAACGGGACATCGTTGATTCGACTTTGGAAGATAACTTCGGATATCTCGAACCCCCGGATATCTCGAAGTCGTGTCCAGGTCCCCTCAACTTCGAGATACTGATATTTCACTGTAAGTTTAAGTGTTGATGTATGGTGTTTGGGGTGGGAGTAGTTAGTCAGAATTAGGTTTTCTAAATATTGAAAAGATTGTTATCAGAATGTCCTTTCCCTTCATAAAATACAAAATACAAAATATATTTACTTCTTAAAGTGAATATTTAAAAAAAAATATATGTTTTTTATGTTAAATATATAAAGTTGCTTATCATTTACCATCGAAAAAAAAAAAGACAGGTCCCCTTTTTTAGAAAATCGAATTTTACTTCTCGCATAAAAACGTACTCTGCACAGTTCGTGTTATATATATTCTAAAATTGAAAATTCATACATTTTTGAATATAAGTGATGCATGTGTCTAACTTCAATTATATTTTATGCAGCAAACATTTACATGAGGAATTGATCAAATTTATTATTGGTTCGTTTTTGTCTGATATTTATCGGACTATAAGCTTTCAAAATATTGGCCACTATCGTCTCCATCAATTAGACGCATGTCTTTTCACACACATTAAAGCGGTTTGATGATCAACACTCATTTCCATTGTTTTCTTTATATATTTCCCGGGCGATATTGATAGTTAAATCAATGTTTTCTTGTTTCTATTCTACCATGAATACTAAAATCGCTAAATTACGGATAATCGTTTCCTCTATAGAGAAACGAATTAGATCCCCATGTCTTGATTACGCTGTTTCATTTAACATCAGAAGTAAAATTTTATTTGCTAACCTGTGTATAGAATGCAAACGATTTGAATTTTCGTTTTATTAAAAATAGCTTTTTAAATTACAAAGAGCTTGAGTCAGAAAGTACACAAATTCGACTGTTTTCAAAATAGGGCTATTTTGCCTCTATATATATGTACAGACTGTATATTTTTTTTCAAACCAACTTTCTTTTTTCAATGTCTCTTTCATATTTTCTGTACGAGGTCTACAAAATAGCATATGTATATGGCCGAATTTCAAATTGCGGAACGTCATAATGACGTTTTGAATTTTAACACTTCTGAGTTCTCATAAATAAGGTGGTAAATTGATGAGAATTTCACAAAAATGTATTTTACAATATATTATCGATAGTACTTTGATATTTTGTTAATAAAAGATAACTTAATTTGAAAATATAACGTCAGGTGTAAGCAAGCATAGGTACATATACAAGGGAAAATGACAGCGTGTCAGTTCAGCACCCGTGTGTTTATCGCGGTACACGTAAATAATTAGATACATTGTAACGTTTCATTATTGACATTGATAATGTTTTAAATTAATAAATTCATTAATAAATTACATAAACTTTATGCATTTGATATTTTAATCAACCTGTATATATAAAGCCAAGTCCAGGAACATAGAAACCCGGGGATGTTAAATGTTAAAATAAAAATAGTACCGTTCACACAATTGATTGCGCCCATGGGAAAAGGGCCCTTTTTAGCAGTTTTTATGCATTTTGAGTTTTTCACGGATTTTGATAGAGTGAGGTTAAAAGTTTTCAAATACGATTTTTTTTGGTCCTACTTCTACTCTAAGTAGGTTTTTTCTTCATTTTAATGAAAGATACTTTAACAAGTTCATAATGACGTCATGTTTTTCAACAACGTCAAACCTTTTCAGAGTGAACGTAAAATGATTTTCGTTTGTAATTTTACTACGTTAATTAATAGTTACATAATATTTAACATGCATTCTCTGTAAGCACCAAAAAATTTACTATAGGGCTTGGAAACGACATATCTCCGATTTTGATGAAATTTGCACCACAGGTGCACCTTGGTACAAAACCAGCAAATATGGTGTTAGAAGTTTCCCACGTGCACCCGGTTGCCATGGAGACGGATCCATTGAATTTGGCCATTTTCGGCCATTTTTGACCAAACAAAAACATGAAAATTGAGGAAATATGAATGCATTTTTATCTTTATGTAGTGAACTCAAATATAAATCTTTGTATCATAAGAAAACATCAACTGTTAAAGAATACAGGGCATATAACCAGTTATTCCAGAATTGACCCCACTCTTAGAAAATGGTTCGGCAAAATAGCATAGTTTCTCAAAATGTGAAAAATGGAAAATTTGGCATTTTTTGAGAAATTTAAGGCTAAATAAAAAAAATTGTCTACGGAAATTTTTCAAATCATATGCGTGTCGTCAAACGTCAGTATTAGTAGTGTCCACTCATGAAAAAATTGGAGTGGGATCTCAATGCTATTTTTAGTAACATGTATCTAAAAATAGACATATTTCAGAAAAATCCAAAAAATGAAATTTGGGCAGAGTTTTAGATGCCATTGCTGGGTAATTATGAAATATACTGTAAAAGTCAATGTGCTAATGTCAGAGACTGGACACCAATAACTACCATGCATATTATTTTCAGGGATTTCCGTTTTCTATTTATAGCTTCAAATGCCTAAATATAGACGTCTCATAAAATGATGAAAAATGTCAATTTTTCCTCATTTTGAAGCTCCACTGAATCATAAATAATAAAAATATGGATCTCTCCAATATTTCATCAATAAGAACAAGTAATAGTATAATATCTCACAAATTATTGAGGACAGGCTCTCATCTCTATAAATAGTACAGATGTCTAAAAATAGACACATGAAATTAACTGTTTAATGTTGATTTTCAACTAATTCTCAAATTAGAGATGGGAAATTTACCAACTTACTGTCACTAACTGTAACTGATATCATGTGACTGACAGGAACAAAATAACATTCAATGGAATGCAGCATGATAAGCAGAGGTTTCCATTTCTATTTATAGTAACACGTTTAAAAATAGACGTAATGCAAAATATAGTGAAAATGTCATTTTTTGTACCTTTTTCTAAAGTTTTGGATGATGAATAATTGTTGACTATCTGTTTTTAATTGCTATTGGCTTATGGTGACCAACAAGTAAATGAAAGCCTGATATCAAAAACAGAATGAGAAGCAGGGGTTTCCATTTCTATTTATAGTAACATATGTTTGAAAATAGACGTACTGCAAAATATCAGAAAAATGTAGTTTTT
Organism: Saccostrea glomerata; assembly: GCA_003671525.1. Classification (NCBI taxonomy): domain Eukaryota; kingdom Metazoa; phylum Mollusca; class Bivalvia; order Ostreida; family Ostreidae; genus Saccostrea; species Saccostrea glomerata. The sequence continues at coordinate 584,655 of PRKT01000341.1, forward strand.
TGTACTTTTTCCTCACATTTTGGGTGAACAATTGAAGACTATATGTTTTTAACTGCTAAATGGCTTATGGTGACCAACAAGTTAAAGAAAGCATAAACGTAGTACAGAATCAGAAGCAGAGGTTTTCATTTCTATTTATAGTAAAACATGTTTTAAAAATAGACGTGATGCAAAATATCGGGAAAATGTCACTTTTTGTACTTTTTTCTAAATTTTTGGATGAATAATTGCTGACTATCTGTATTTAACTGCTATTGGCATATAGTGACCAACAAGTTAAAGAAAGCATTATATCAAATACAAAATGTGAAGCAGAGGTTTCCATTTTTATTTATAGTAACATGTGTTTAAAAATAGACTTACTGTAAACTATCAGAGAAATGTCATTTTTTGTATTTTTTTCTAAAATTTTGGATGAATAATTGCTGATTGTCTGTTTTCAACTGCTATTGGCATATGGTGACCAACAAGTAAAAGAAAGCCTTATATCAAATACAGAATGAGAAGCAGAGGTTTCTATTTCTGTTTATAGTAACATATGTTTGAAAATAGACATACTGTAAACTATCGGAAAAAATGTAATTTTTTGTAATTTTTTCACATTTTGGATGAGCAATTGCAAACAATATGTTTTTACTGCTATTGGCACTCAGTGACCAACAAGTAAAAGAAAGCATTTACGAAATACAGAATGTGAAGAAGAGGTTTCCATTTCTTTTTATAGTAACATGTGTTTAAAAATAGAAATACTGTAAACTTTCGAAAAAATGTAGTTTTTTGTACTTTTTTCACATTTTGGATGAACAATTGCAGACTATATGTTTTTACTGCTATTGGCATTCAGTGACCAACAAGTAAAAGAAAGCATATATGAAATACAGAATGTGAAGCAGAGGTTTCTACATGTATTTCTATATATAGTAACACATGTTTGAAAATAGACATGCTGCAAATTCTCAAGAAAATGTAGACTTTTGCACTTTCTTTCTAACATTAGGGATGGTCAAAGTGCAGACAATCGGCTTTTATTTTCTATTGACAGAATGTGACAAACGGGTGTGAAAAAGCTTTATCCAAAGTGTATAAGAATAATGTTTAAGCGTATTTTTACATTTCTGCCTATACTAACACATATTTATAAAAAATCAGGAAAATAAAGAATCATTCGTTTTTCTTAAATTAGGGATATGAAATTTGCAGTTAAACTTTCATTAGCTGTAACTGACATGGCTAATTGTATTCGGCGCGCCAGCGCGTCCACCTCAATCCAATACATATATCACAAAAGTATGTTCTCCCTGCATTAAAACAATCAAACGACAGCAATTTTCTTCATAAATTAAGCATTATCGTTTATACTCAGGTCGACAGCCCCAGCCCAATTGAAATTCTGTTGTTAGGTGGATCCAGAAAATTTTCCCTAGGAGCCGGTGTCTCAAATTACTATGTCAGTTTAAACTAGATCTGTCCAAATGGGACTAAATACCCCGCTGGTTTTTTCAGAGGTGCTAAATCATGCATATTTAATGGATCTTATTCTAAGAGAAGAGAGAAATGCTAAAACATTTTTAATGCAAATGTAATTGCTTATAATATTTTCATAACTGAAACGAAAGCGCATCCTAATAAAAAAAAACGAGACTAAATATACGGACCAGACACGAATTATAAACTTTTTTCTGTCAGTGACATTGACCTTGCATTAATGGCCTTGGATCAAAGTCATGACAGAAAATCAGGTAATAAACAATGTTTGTGTGAAGAAGTAGATTCAGGTTTAGCCATAACAAGCAAATTCAGAGAATTGTGGTCCCCCGCTTTCGATGTCTTTGTGGGCAAAATATTATTTTTTAGGGTCAAGGTCAAAAGGTAAAAGTTATTGGTATCACATGTAAGGTCTTGCCACAAAGAATATAAATATTTATATGATAGTCCTAGTTTCTACCGTTCAAAAGTTGTGACCAAGGTTAAAGTTTTTAAAAAGTAGTTTAAACTCCAAGGTCAAGGTCAAAGGGTCAAAGCTTTTGGTATGCAATGAAAGGCCTTCTCACAGAGATTACATACATGAAGTACGAAAGCCCTAGCCCTTACCGTTTAAAAATTATGGTCAAGGTTAAAGTTTTTCAGAAGTACGTAAATCTCCAAGGTCAAGGTTAAAAGGTCAAAGTTGTTGGTATCCAATGAAAGGTCTTACCACAAAGAATACATATGTGAAATATAAAAGTCTTTGTATCTACTGTTCAAAAGTTGTGACCAAGGTTATAATTCTTAAAAAGTAGTTAAAACTCCATGGTCAAGGTCAAAAGGTCCAAGTTCTTGGTATCCAATGAAAGGTCTTTTTACAAGAATACCTATGTGAAGTATAAAAGACATAGCTGTTACTGTTCAAAAATTATGGTCAAGGTTATAGTTTTTTCATAAGTACGTAAATTTCCAAGGTCAAGGTCAAAAGGTCAATGTTGTTGGTATCCAATGAAAGGTCTTGTCCCAAAGAATAAATTTTTGAAATATGAAAGTCCTAGTACCTACCATTCAAAAGTTATGGCCAAAGTAAAAGTTTGGAATTTTTGAGTAAAAGTTGGTCAAACTCCAAGGTCAAGGTCAAAAGGTCAAATTTGGTGGTACCCAAAGAAAAGTCTTATCACAGGGAATACACATATGAAATATGAAAATAATAGCTCCACTAAATCAAAAGATATGGGCAAGGTTAAAGTTTTTGTGACGGACGGACAGACGGACAGACGAATGAGATTTGATGTCCCCTCGCTTTTGCGAAAGCGGGGGGCAAAAAAGATATGGACCAGACACAAATAATTTTTTTTTCAAGTGACCTTGAACTTCCCCAAATGACCTTGCGTCAAGGTTATGACACACTCTTAGGTCATGGACAATCTTTGTGTGGAGTAGTAGATTCTAATGTTCCTCATTAAGGAAGATATGGATCGGACACTTTTACACAGACAGATGGGCAGATGGACAGCCAGACAGACAGACAAACTGAATCTTATATATCCCTAAACTTCGCTTGGGGGGATATAATGAAGTTGAATATTCCAGGGATCCAGATCCCCTTTGATCCATGCATGCCTTACCACATATTGTTCAAAAGTAATCTGAAATTTGCCCAAGTTTTTTGAGTTGGCTTACTTTTGATATCTCTTTTTATACATGCATGTATATAATTTCTCTAGACTTAACTTGAAGCATTTTAAAAAAAAGTTGTTTTGGTTTTCATTAATTTATTTTACGTATAAACATGCATGTAGGTGTTGGAACGGGGGGGGGGATTCAAAGATAGACATCACACAGGTAATAAATAATGGGGAGTAGATTCAGCCCCCCCCCCTTTCAGCAGACATTTTGCAGTGTAATCGAATAAGGGTAAGTGGTAGTGTTTAAAAAAAATGGTTCTGAAAGAAGTTCAATCCCCCTCACATGAAATAGGATTTCATGTTTAGGCCCCCTCTTCACTTTTAATTTCCTTCTAACATGAATGTAACAAAGTAATTTGTTATGACCCTAGAGTTTTATCTCCTTTTTAAAGACTTGATTTTCATAGCAATAATCTTTAGGGTCATATCAAAACTGAACTTCTTTCAGTACCATTTTTTCTTTCTAAATTCTTGAGCCACCGCCTCCTAGGGAAAATTTTCTGGATCCACCTAACAAAAGAATTTCAATCGGACTTGGACTGTGGACCTGAATATAACTGATAATGCTTAATTTATAAAGAAATTCGCTGTCATTTGAGTGTTTTAATGCAGGGAGAACATACTTTTGTGATATATGTATTGGAATGAGGTGGACGCGCTGGCGCGCCGAATACAATTAGCCATGTCAGTTACAGCTAATGAAAGTTTGACTGCAAATTTCATATCCCTAATTTGAGAAAAACAAATGAATCTTTATTTTCATGATTATTTATAAATATGTGTTACTATAGGCAGAAATGTAAAAATACGCTTAAACATTATTCTTATACACTTTAGATAAAGCTTTTTCACACTCGTTTGTCACATTCTGTCAATAAAAAATAAAAGCCGTTTGTCTGCACTTTGACCATCCCTGATGTAAGAAAAAAAAGTGCGAAAGTCTACATTTTCTATACATGTCTGCAGCATGTCTATTTTCAAACATGTGTTACTATAAATAGAAATAGAAACCTCTGCTTCACATTCTGTATTTTGTATATGCTTTCTTTTACTTGCTGGTCACTGAATGCCAATAGCAGTAAAAACATATTGTCTGCAATTGCTCATCCAGAATCTGAAAAACGTACAAGAAACTCATTTTTCAGATAGTTTACAGTACGTCTATTTTTAAACTCATGTTACTATAGATAGAAGTGGAAACCTCTGCTTCTCATTCTGTATTTGATATAAGGCTTTCTTTTTCTTGTTGGTCATTGAATGCCAATAGCAATTAAAAACAGATAGTCAGCAATTATTCATCCAAAACTTTAGAAAAAAGTACAAAAAATGACATTTTCGCTATATTTTGCATTACGTCTATTTTTTAAACACATGTTACTATAAATAGAAATGAAAACCTCTGTTTCTCATTTTGTATTTGATATAATGCTTCCTTTTACTTGTTGGTCACTATATGCCAATAGCAGTTAAATACAGATAGTCAGCAATTATTCATGCAAAAAATTAGAAAAAAGTACAAAAAATGACATTTTCCCGATATTTTGCATCACATCTATTTTTAAAACATGTGTTACTATAAATAGAATTGGAAACCTCTGCTTTTCATTCTGTACTTCGTATATGCTTTCTTTTACTTGTTGGTCACCATATGCCAATAAGCAGTTAAAAACATATAGTCTTCAATTGTTCATCCAAAATGTGAGGAAAAAGTACAAAAAACTACATTTTTCTGATATTTTGCAGTACGTCTATTTTCAAACATGTGTTACTATAAATAGAAATGGAAACCTCTGCTTCTCATTCACGTTTTTGATATAAGGCTTTCTTTTATTTGTTGGTCACCATATGCCAATAGCAATTAAAAACAGGTAGTCCGCAATTATTAGTCCAAAATTTTAGAAAAAGTACAAAAAACGACATTTTCCCGATATTTTGCATTATTTCTATTTTTAACTATGTGTTACTATAAATAGAAATGGAAACCTCTGCTTATCATGCTGCATTGCATTGAATGTTATTTTGTTCTTGTCAGTCACATGATATCAGTTACAGTTAGTGACAGTAAGTTGGTAAATTTCCCATTTCTAATTTGAGAATTAGTTGAAAATCAACATTAAACAGTTAATTTCATTTGTGTCTATTTTTAGACATCTGTACTATTTATAGAGATGAGAGCCTGTCCTCAATAATTTGTGAGATATTATACTATTCCTTGTTCTTATTAATGAAATATTGGAGAGATCCATATTTTTATTATTTATGATTCAGTGGAGCTTCAAAATGAGGAAAAATTGACATTTTTCATCATTTTTTGAGACATGTCTATACTTAGGCATTTGAAGCTATAAATAGAAAACGAAATCCCTGAAAATAATATGCATGGTAGTTATTTGGTGTCCAGTCTCTAACATTAGCACATTGACTTTTACAGTATATTTCATAATTACCCAGCAATGTCATCTTAAACCCTACCCAAATTTCATTTTTTGGATTTTTCTGAAATATGTCTATTTTTAGATACATGTTACTAAAAATAGCATTGAGATCCCACTCCAATTTTTTCATGAGTGGACACTACTAATAATGACGTTTGACGACACGCATATGATTTGAAAAATTTCCGTAGACAATTTTTTTTATTTCGCCTTAAATTTCTCAAAAAATGCCAAGTTTTCCATTTTTTACATTTTGAGAAACTATGCAATTTTGCCGAACCATTTTCTAAGATTGGGGTCAATTCTGAAATAACTGGTTATATGCCCTGTATTCTTTAACAGTTGATGTTTTCTTGTGATACAAAGATTTATATTTGAGTTCACTACATAAAGATAAAAATGCATTCATATTTCCTCAATTTTCATGCTTTTGTTTGGTCAAAAGTTGCCAAAAATGGCCAAATTCAATGGATCCGTCTCCATGGCAACCGGGTGCACGTGGGAAACTTCCAACACCACATTTGCTGGTTTTGTACCAAGGTGCACCTGTGGTGAAAATTTCATCAAAATCGGAGATATGTCGTTTCCAAGCCCTATAGTAATTTTTTTGGTGCTTACAGAGAATGCATGTTAATATTTGCCCATGCGCATTATTTTTTTATCTCATTGTCTCTTTTAATTATAAATAATTATTGATTAGTTACATGTATATATATTATGGATTCAGCAGTGGTGTTTAGTATTATGAGCGAGTGTTTTTTTTTAACATTCACTTTTTTATGACATCAGGGGGAATCCTGAACAGCTAGCGGGCGACATCCATTCAGTCTTTTTGGAAACAATTATTTTCTCAAACAAAATATTTACTAGTAATCCATAAAAGAATCATTTGATAAGACTGTAGAATTCATTAGAAAATTATTATAATTTAAACATTGCTCTCAATAGGTCAAGATGTTTTTGCTTGAATTCAGCATAAAGCGATATATCTTTGGTTACCATATATGTGAAAAATTAATTTTAAAAGACTATATCTGGAACAGTAATATGCTACCTCAATACTACTGCTACGTGAAAATTTATTTGATCGTTCTTTTTCTTCTAAATTTCATATAAAGAACTGCGAAGAATGGTAACATGTTATTATGCTGTACAAAAAGACAGTGAATAAAAAGGAAATTCGATTGATTCACTGCATCTATAAGATTGTCTGTCTGCATGGGGTGAATAAATGAAACTGCATTTTTGAAAATATAAAGGATACACGAAATATTTTTCAGTCTAGCAGTTGAAATATTTTAATATTTACAAATCAAAAAGATGGAAATTTCATAAACAAATGAATGAGTTATAATCCGCACAAAATTAAATAATAAATCTATAGACCCAGAATTAATGTGTGCGTTGGTGAGGAAAGGGGGGGGGGTGGTGGTGGTAAAAATCTAAATGGCAATTCCTCTAAATACGACTTAAAAAAAATAAATACATATTTTTTACCTCCCAAGTTTTAAGTGCACAACTGGCTTTGCAAAGTTTTTAGAAGAAATAATAAATGGATTTATTTTCAATAATCTATACAGCGTATTTATTGACAATCACTAGAAATGATTGAAGTTTCATTTTTCCCTGTCATCTTTCTGCTTTTCAACATTTTCAACTATTTTCGACACTTGCGTATTTTTTAGCAAACGAATACTTCCGCGAGCAGCATATTAGCAAACTTCTAATGCAAGAACGCCGCTAAATCAGAGACAGACCCAGTGCAGATGCCTTTTTTATATTATATATTATAAAATATATTATACACATTTTCATATACATTATATATTACGTTTATTCACAAATCAAGGGCCCACGGGGGGCATGAACAATTATTACAAAAATCTATTCCGAGAGGAATGCGCCCCACTTGAAATTTTAAAGTAAATTTAAGTCAAAACCCTTATAGGTTTTAGCCGTTACGATGAAGAAGCACAAATTAAAACAACTCTTAAACTAATATAACTGCCTTAAGTGAAGTTATATTAGTTTAAGAGTTGTTGTAATTTGTGCTTTATAAATAAAATTAATTTCATCACAACATGTATTGGTAACAATCCTCTAAAAACTAATGTCGAAATAACTGTATCTCACTTCCATTCTCAATGACCGTGTAGTGTAGGACAGCGTTGTGAGAATTCCATCGGCATCGAAAGCAAGTTTTTAACTTGCCTAGATAGCCAAGCGGTCTAACGCGCTGTTCCTGCACTGCTAGGAGACAGATTCCGTAGGTCAAGAGTTCAACCCCGGGCTGGGGCGGAAGTGAGCATCCTTGTGAAAGTGAATTTCGCTGTGCTTTCTATATTAATATTTCTTCACTTAGGGCAGTTATATTAGTTTAAGAGTTGTTGTAATTTGTGCTTTATATATATATATATATATATATATATATATATATATATATATATATATATATATATATATATATATATATATATATATATATATATATATATATATATATATGATCGACTGCAAAATAACTTTTCCTAAAAACCCGCTTGATTTTCTAATATCTGATTTTTTCCATTTGTATTTGTTCAATGGACCTCAGAGATTGATTTCTGTTTTCTTTCCATATACTTCATTTGAAAAGTAAAAAAAAAATGCATATCCCTTGAACAATGCCGATAATATTTACGCAGATAGACTTATTAGTACTTAAAATTAACTCACCTTGTTTTGAGGAAATTTGTTCTGTTTTTTCTGTTCTTGGTTGATCATAAGATGCACTCATATCCTTTTCTTCTGCATCAGATAGATTATCATATTCTTTAGGCGGCATCTTCTCGATGGTGCTTTTGCTTTGCAAGTCTGCTTTTGAATATAATGAAGAGAATACTGTCATCTTAATCAAAAATTTTATTTAATGCAAACAGAATGATGATATATTTGTATTGTGTTTATAATGTATAAGCATGCGATATCATTTTTTTTTTGGTTCTTAGCGCAGAACTTATGGGGTATGTCTAATTAAAATATGGAGATAACGAATATGCAAGATCAAAAGTCCATAAAACAATTCAAAATAAGAGCAGAGCACACAAGTACCTCGGAAACATCGATGATGGGATCAGGTATGGAGGAGTGATACTTATTAGTGCTTAAACTAACTCACGTTGTTCTGAGGAAATTTGTCCCGATTTTTCTGTGCTTGGTTGATCTTTAGATGCACTCATGTCCTTTTCGTCTGCATCAGATAGATAATCATATTCTTTTGGCGGCATCTTCTCGATGGTGCTTTTGCTTTTTAAGTCTGCTTCTGAATATAATGACGAGAATACTGTCAACTTATCAAAAAATGTATTTTGGAGATAACGAACAGTGTTCACTCTCAAAGTCCATTTAACAATATACAAAATAAAAGCAGAGCAAACACATGGAAACAGAATGATAAATCAACACCTGAATCAAACAGAATGATGAATGAACACTTGTATCCACAGTTTTGCACTTTTAATCATTAAAAACTGTATATATTCCTACCAAAAATACTGAAATATGTACAACTTCAAAAACTGTATATATTCCTACCAAATAAAAAACTGAAATATGTACAACTTCAATTCAAACATTTCAAAATGGCCAGTTCTGTGTTGACCCCAGTACAATCTGTATTTCATTGGCCGATTTGACTTGTTAACTGTTCTTACCAACTTTCTCCTAACATTCGAATCATGAAATGTTCCTGCAAACTTGCTGCGAACATTAAATTGGCGTGTATGTCTCTTGCAATATTCCTGCAAACATTTTGAGTTAAAGAAAATTTGCTGCAAGCTTGTAGCAATTGCTGCAATGTTTGCAGCAAGATCACAGTTAGCGATAATAATCTGAAAAAAAACAAAATTTTCTTCCTGCTTACAATTTTATTTGCTGCAAGCTTGCAGGAAACATATCAGTGTGGCGGGGGCATTTTATTGATTGAATGGACCCTGGAGATTGATTACTGTTTGTTCTCTCTATATTTCTCTGACAATTAAAAAATCCATAGCCCTTGAAGAATTCTGATGGAGGATATGAACATAACGAACCATATTCAATATCACAGTTCATAATCAATACAAACTAGGAGCATAGCAAACACGGACCTCCAAAACATCAAAGGTGGGATCAGGTGCCATGGTAGAGTAAATTTACATGGAGATACTTATTAGTGCTTTAATTAACTTACGCTGTTCTGAGGAAAATTGCTCTCTTTTTTCTGTTCTTGGTTGATCATTAGAGGCACTCATCTCCTTCTCATCGGCATCAGATAGATAATCATATTCTTTAGGCGGCATCTTCTCGATGGTGCTTTTGGATTGCAAGTTTGCCTCTGAATATAATAACAATGACGAGAATACTGTCAACATAATCGAAATATGTATTTAATGCAAACGGAATATCGATATAATTATTTGTACTGTGTTTCTAATGTATAAGACTGTGATATCATTTTTATTTTCATTGTGCACAACTATTTGGGATCAGTCAAATTAAAATGTTGTAATAAATAAACATATAGAGTTATAAATAAACATATAGAGTTAACAAATATTCAAGATCTAAAGTTCATAAAACTATGCAAAATAGGAGGATAGAAAACAGGGACCTCCAATACAACATAGGTGGTATCAGTTGCCATGGAGGAGTGAACATCTCCTGCCGACTGGTCATACCCGCCGTGTGTTCCTTGACGTGATTGGGATATAATGAAAAAATCTGTCATCAATTCAGTGTATAATGTTTAATGAATAATTAAACATGAATGTGTGAATACTGTGCTGATTTGATTTTTGCCCATTAGTTTCATTTCGATATCGAATTTGGAATAGTCGACTTACGTTTTTAGTACATCAAATATAAATCAAAATAACCTTTTGCTTGCAGAAAGTTTTGGTGATCACAATATTATTTCACATTTGATAAAATTTCAGCCTATTAATGTAAGTATGATATGTATGCTGAAAACAACAGAATTCCAATTCAATTTAACCTGATCACTGGACGATATAGGAATATCTCGTATTGTCATTTTACTAATTCCAAATACCTTATTTTAAAATAAAATAATAATCAATTCTGTAAAATACTGGACTTCATTGAGAAATTGGTATTATTTATGCACTGAATTGACCACGGATTTTTTCCGTTATTTCCTGATTATGACAACGAGCACACGGCGGGTGTGACCGGTCGGCAGGGGATGCTCACTCCTCCATGGCACCTGATCCCACCTCTGATGTTTCGGAGGTCCGTGTTTGCTCTGCTCTTATTTTGTATATTTGTTTAATGGACGTTGAGATAGAATACTGTTCGTTATTTCCATATCCTTCCTTAGATTTGATATCCTATTGTCATAATTATATAATCATAGTACCACCGAATCTGTTTTCTATCAAAAGACTTTGTATCATATTGTTTGCAATCCTTTATCAAAATGCTAGAGTTGTTGATTTTATAACTGGGAATTTGAACTGATCATAACCCTTTTTTCCATTGATGGCAATATGTATTGTTTTGGCATGACAAACTTTACAGAAACTAGCTTATGAAAAACTCAACACGAGTCGATTCTCAAGATGAAGAGATCACTGGTGGAAATCCTGCACTTATCCATGCATCCTTTGCATAAAGATATGTGATACAAATTGCACTGTAATGATATTATGAACTGTAGAATAACTTTTACAGTAACCCGCTTGATTTTTTAATAGTCGAGGTATTTCATTTTATTGATTCAAAGGACACCAAAGATTGATTACTATTTGTTCTCCCTATATTTCTCTGACAATCAAAATAACCCATACACCTTGACGAATTCGAAGGATATGAAGATAACGAACAGTATTCCATTTCAGAGTCCGTAAACAATACATAATAGGAGCAGAGCAAACACAAACCTCCGAAATATCGGAGGGGGATCAGGTGCAATGGAGGAGTTGAAATTACATGGAGATGCTTATTTGTGCTTAAATTAACTCACGTTGTTTTGAGGAAATTTGCTCTCTTTTTTCTGTTCTTGGTTGATCATTAGATGCGCTCATATTCTTCTCTTTTGCATCAGATAGATAATCATATTCTTCAGACGGCATCTTATCGATGGTGCTTTTGGTTTGCAAGTTTGCCTCTGAATATAATAACAATGACGAGAATACTATCAACATATCAAAAATGTATATCATATAATCATATTTGTACTGTTTTAAAATGTATGACCCTGAAATATCTTTATTTTGTTCATCGTGCAAAACAAATTGGGGTAGGTCTAATAAAATGTTTGTATGAAATACATTGATTTAACAAATATTCAAGATAAGAAGTCCATAAAACAATACATTATAGAAGCAGAGAAAACAGGGACCTCCAAAACAACAAAGGTCGTATCAGATGCCATGTAGGACTTAGCATCCCCTGCCGACCGATCACACCCGCCGTGTGCCCTTTGTCTTTATTGGGAAATAATGTAAATACCTGTCCTCAATTCAGTGTATAAGTAATATATCTAATGAATAATTAAACTTGAAAGGCGTTTCAATGAATGTGTGAATTCTGTGCTGGTTTGATTTTTCCCCATTAGTTTCATTTCGATTTCGAATTTGAGACAGTCGATAAATGCATCAAATCTGAATCAAGATAACCCTTCTGCTTGCAGAATGGTTTGGTTATCAATTTTCTACATTTAATAATATTTCACCATAAAATGTAAGCATGATATGTATGCCCAAAAATAACTGAATTCTAGATTAAATTTATTGTGATCTCTGGAAGATATCGGCTTATAATCCTTTTTCTATTGATGGTATTTTCAATTGTTTTGGCATGACAAATTTTACAGAGACTAGCTTATGACCCGAGTCGATTCTCAAGAATATGAACATCTATTACCAAAATTGGAAAAAAATATATCTGGTTACTAACAGCAATCATCTTTTATTTGCGGGAAAGAAATATTTGCGAGTTTCGTGACCTTATATTAGTCACGAGTATCAATCGCTGTGATCCATTTATAATGCATTGATTTTGTAGAAAATGTTTCCATATTCGTGAAATTAATCGTTGCTGTTTGATTTCAAACTGACTAATAGTGAAAAAAAGATGACATTTGGTTTACAGTGTTATTTAATCAGTTTTCAAAGTACATAATGTAGATCTATATGTTTGAAATACGTTTGTAAAAAAGCCTTTCAATTAAAATTAAAATGATCAAAAAAATCTATCAGAATTTTTGCCAAATGACAAAAAGATAAGTTCTTGTATTACCTTGTGTAAGTTGTACAACGTCATCTCCATTCTGAATCTGATCAACTTTATATTTAAACAATTCTTCTTTGCGTTTGCTAAGGTGTTCCTGATTTAAAGTTTGGGCAAACTCTTCTTTCATCTTAAATACAATGACGAAACTGCTTTCTGGGTATACAGCTGTCAATTCTATCAAGTTTTTGTCGCAGTCAACTATTTCCGCGACTGTCTTTATAAGGGAGTCCATATCTGTGAAATTTTCTATGTCATCCTTTACGTGAAAATAAACGTAAACAAATCCTTGTCCTGCCAGGAAAAAAAATTCTTTTTAAGTATACAATAATATCAATTACAGAACTATTATAACTGCGTGATAAATGAATTTTATGATGTCAATAAAAGGCACGTCAGAAAACACAGAAAAAACTGAGAGGGGTACATGGTTTTATGTCAAGAGCAAACTTTTTTTCATTAATTGTAGTTTTCTTTGAAATAACTTGCTCTCATAATTTTCAAGTGTAAAATAAAAGAAACATATGTTAAATGACGCTGTACACAAATATATTTCATTCCTGTTTTTACGAAAGCTCAAAAGGCTCATCCGAGAGTCAAGTTTCGAAATTCGAGTTTCGAAATTCAAGCTAACCAATCAAAAAAGGGTTCAACATTTGATTACTCCCTTTTGTTATGTTTTTACTATCACGAAATCACTGAATATACATTTATAACAAATAGTTAATATGCTAAAAAGATAATACAAGAATAAATATTTTATGTATTAAAACGAAATAAAAATAAAATTTGGATTATATTTTGAAAAATACATATATAATCTTATCTTTCTCAATTAACAAAAAAGTATATATACGTATATATCGAATTTTATATGGTCTTATCATTGACCTGTGAAACAAGTAGGTCGATTTTTTTTTCAGATCATTGCTGAAGGAAAATATTGTATTTGATTATAATTAGATAGGAAAAACTATAATACGTCTCTACCCTACAAAGTAATTAAAGGGTATATATTTCATTGCGTTTACAAAGGGTACATTTTACAGTCACACTTGAATGCTGAATCGAACTATGGCGTTATAAGGTTCGAATTCCGAAATTCAAGCTAACCAATCAAAAACGGGTTCAACATTTGATTACTCCCTTTTGTCATGCTTTTACTATCACGAAATTGTTGAATATATTTATAACAAATGGGTCATTTGCTAATATGATAATGCAAGAAAAAATGTTTTATGAATTAAGACGAAATGAAAATAAAATTTGGATAACATTTTGCAAAACACATGTATAATCTTATCTTTCTCATTTAACAAAATAGTATATATACGTAATCATATCAAACCACAAACCATGGGAGATTCTTTTTATCACATATTTTTGTTCACTATAAATGTGTGTTTTGTTATTTCTAAACTCAAAGTTCCTTTTCGGTTACCTTCAGACCAAATAACGTAATAAATAAAATTACGCTGTATGAAATAGTTCGTACAAATATAAAAGAAAGAAAATATTTCAGCGCTTATTTTTTTAATTCATGAATGAAATCTTGTTAAAATACATCAAATGAAGTGAAATTTGACAAATTAAGTCATTCTCTCCATCATACACATGTATTTGTTTATTTACATTACGTCACGCGGCGTAGGAATACATAGTGTTGATACGAAAACGATATCACATGAGCTATATCAACGGGATAAAGGGGAAAATATGTGATAAATACGTATATATCGAATATTTTATGGTCTTATCATTGACCCGTGAAACAAGTAGGTCGATTTTTTTTTTATCATATCATTGCTGAAGGAAAATATTGTAGTTGATTATAATTAGCTATGAAATATTATAATACGTCTCTACCCTACTAAGTAAGTAAAGGGTATATATTTCATTGCATTTATAAAGGGTACATTTTGCAGTGACACTTGAATGCTGAATCGAACCTTGGCTTTATAAGGTTTCACTAGGATAATTTTGTCTTTGGCCATAACAATATGGTCTGAGACTAAGATATAAAAATCCAATGACTATTAAAATTTCCTTCTCATATAGATGACACTCTCTCTTGCATTGTGATTCAATTGAATGACTCATTTGTTGAATCATTTTTAAAGATATATTTAACGAATTCTTGATAATAAAATCTAAATAACGAGGAGTAATCAAATGTCGAACCCGCTTCAGATAGGTAAATCTAGATCTTGAATTTCGAAACTCTAATTTCGAATCTCGTAATCGAACTTCGAATCTTATGTGTTTCATTTGACATATAGCTGTGCTTTGCTTCCAATATTCAAAGCATACTTGTTTCATTAGTCATTATAGAATACTTTTTATTTTGGGTGAAATCCATCCACATATAGTGTTATGGAAATTTGCACAATTGAAAGGAGAGCGATGTCACCATAATGAACCTTCTGGGTTTTCGTAGTTTTTATTGGTAAAATATCATTTATCTTTACCTGGCTGTTTTCTGTTGTCAAAGTAACATAACGCTCGTTTATCCGCTTTAGCGTATTCCCCAAACTTTTGTTCCAGATCCGGGCGGTCAATGCTTCTCATGAGATACTGCATCAAAATAACATTTCGCTCTTGGAATATACCTTCATCATAAAGATATTTAAAGAACTCCTTAACTGTTGTTATATGATCTGTTGATAATTCCTTTTCTGTGATCACTAAAGTGAGATAAAACACTGCTTTAAAAAAAAACAAAAACGGTATAAACACTCCTGTCTTATACTATGGCAACAGGTCAATTGCATTTTTAACTTTCACTTTACCAAAAGAGGCAAAGCAGAGGATTACAAAAGGAATTATTCTTTCATGACATATAAATACATTATATGATATTTTTTACCTGGAATAAACTACATTAAATTCACATAATAGTTAAGATTTGGGATTTAATAACACTTAAATATCATCTAAGAATTCAAGCCGCAGTATGATTTTTACGGTCAATACAGGGACTTTGTAAAGGTAACAGCAACTTACTAACTTTATGATAAAATTTTTATTTGACAGCGCTATAAACAAAAATAGATCATGAATCTATCATAACAAAATTTGCAGTCAAAATAAAATTCTAATATATTTTATGGATTTG
>PRKT01000342.1:8128-67446 GCA_003671525.1 Saccostrea glomerata
CCCCCCCCCCCCCCCCCCCAAAATTAATATCAATTAAAAATATTAATGTTTGTACATTTTTAAAAAAAAAAGCATGTTACAACATATTTGTGTCTTTTTTATTTTTAAAACAATAAAAGAAGGAAAGACTTTTAACAATTTAAATATATATTAAATCAATGAATTGTGCATTTATTTTTTTTTTTATAAAAATTATACATAAATCCACATGTCTATATGGATCCGAATTTCTAAGCTAAAATATGAAAAGGGATTAAGTGAAAATATACATAATGATATAATGTGATTTATGTTCAAATTTAAATTCTCACCAATTTTGAACCTGTAAAACCTGGCATTTCTAGAGTTTAATTGACTTAATATTTTTTCTGTTTTCTAAATGTAAGGTCGAAAAATAAATGGGTTATTGTTAAACATTCTTTGAAATGTGCATGATTATGTATTTTACAAAAAGCCCTAATCTTTACATAAAATAATTAGAAATGTTTTTTTTTATTTTTTTATTTTGACTATCTGATGTAACTGTTCTCAAATAAATGCATCAAACTAAAATTAATAAATATTTTATTCACATTAAAACAGACTATAGCCTACCTGTAATTAATTTCTTTTGTTCTCCACCTACACCCCATTCCCACTTAGCCAACACAGATTTACCTGTGTTTTACCTGTATTTTTTCAAAATGTTGGCTAAGTGGGAAGACACCACTCGATGTATGTCAGTGAACTTGAAATTCAAGAAGCCACAATTTCTACAACATCAGTTTCATAGAAGAAGGTTTGTCCCAAAATTCCGTAAACAAACATAGTTTTTTAGAAACCCGGTAACATAAACTAATGAAAATTTTACATAGGTTAAAACAACAAATAATAAAATAAAAATCTATGAGTAACTACACAGATTAACCCTATTTAAATAAAATATTCATTGTATGATGTAATAAGGCGGGATCATACCGAAAAAAATGTCATTAAAAATTGATAGCTATTAAATATCTTATGAAAAAGTATATAAAACTTTTCATTTCGGGAAAAGAAATGAAAATTCTTTATATTATATTATCAACTACCTTTTTTCAAAGGTTTAGTTTATATGTTTTTTAAAATTACTATACATTTTATAACGATCTATATCCATCGGCTTGAAATCTGACCTGTTGACAAAAATAGCGGCTACGTTGACATAGGTGGTACATTAGAGTCTGATCAAATAGGTTGATCGTTCAATTCACTCCTACAGAGATACATAAGGCATTTTAATATCATGTCACATGTTTAGAAAATGGAGAACTCTTAGGATTTTTTCACCTAAGAACTGGAAAATGAAATAGACTTGGAAAATATTAGTACTATTTCATTTAAATTACAAATTACAAATATAAACAGAACAAACTCGGTAAAGGTTTACAGATGAAAACACATTTTAGAATAACTTAAATATATAAATTAGAAAAGTAAACCAAAATCAGGTCAATTTTATCAGGGAAAGCAAAATTGTAAAATCAGCCTGTATGATATTGCTGATTCTTTGTCATTTTGAAAAAAAGTTTGTATCATCTCTCCTTGATTGACTAAATTAGTTTCTCTTATAACTTGAAGAAAGGAAAGACCGTTCTAAAAATTTGGAAGGAGTGAAACTGTGCAGCTATATTAACCCCTTAACTTCCGGCAAACGAAAAGCAGTACATGTTTTGTCAAAATTTTGTATATCATACGGAAAAGAAAAGATACATATATATAGTTGTTCCTTTCTATAAATACATGTATATGTACCTAAAAGAAGCTATATTTCAGAATTACTTGACACAAGATCTGTCCAACAATGTGTGATACATAAGAAAAATAATGTAGTTGTTCAATAGAGAGGAAAATAACGAGTACAGTTTTGATAATTGTTCTTTACTTTAATTGACATCTGGATAATATCAGGTTATCAATACTTTATTACAGGTGACAGTTTGACTTATAACAATGGATATAAATTTACAACTAAAGACCAGGACAATGACGTTTGGAGTAATAACTGTGCTATTTTATGGCACGGAGCCTGGTGGTACAGCAGCTGTGCCTACGTTAACCTTAACGGACAGTACACACAGTCTGCTGTGTCTGCTTGGAAATACCCGGTATGGTATCAATGGAAAGAAAAGGAAGCATTAAAACAGACTGTGTTAATGATCAGACATAGGAAAAAGAATTAAACTAATTTATTATGAAACATAATTAATTTATCATTGTTAATGATTATAATTCAAACAGTATAAGCAATATTTTAGCATAATATCACTAAATCACTAAATGATGTAGATTGGTGCAATGGACAGCTACAATCTGTTTCTTTGAATGAAATTTTGTAAAATTATCAGATCTTCTTTTGTGAGCAATTATAAGTAAATATTGAAGATATAAGCAGGTTAATTAAATAAAATGTTTATAAAACACAAAATGATATAAACCATTAGGCATATCTACGTACAAGCTTCATGTATGTAGAATGTACCCCCAGAACATACAATTAAATACATATATTAAAAAGGTAATTAAAATTTCTAGCATCTCTACACATTTCCACGAAATGACAAAATGTAAATGTATATAATTTATACACATGTAATATTTATAGACCTTGTACGACAAAGTAACATTTATTTTATGAAGCATGTCAAAGGACTAGGTTTTTGAGTAAAATTATATGGCAGAGCCCCTAGTTGGAAATACCAACATGGCTTCACTGTCGCAGTAAAAAAAATATAGCGCTACACAATGCCATGATGATGATTGTACACAAAATCAAGACTCCTGGAGCTCGATTCTCAAAATAGGCTAATGGTGGTAAGCCTAGAACGGACTAATAAATCAGTAACTAGATCCGAGAATTGGACTACGGTGCGTTTCACAAAATTTCGGAGACTTAGTCAAGACCAAACTTCAGCTGAAATATACGTCTTTAGTACGTCGAGAAGAAGCATGTTTTTAGTTTGTGCACAACTTGGTTTAAGTGGCAGGTGTTTTGATCACCGAAAGTTAAAAGTTAAGAATAATTAGGGAGAGGGCTAAAATAGGCTGCGCCTGCTGCCCAATCCTATTCACGACAACATCTGTGAATAAAATATTGTTTAAATTAAATTAAAGAATAATTATCGTATAGGAAACCTATTCATATACATAAATGATATACAAAAAAAGTGAAATATACAATTATATGACGTAGATAAATAGAAAAGCAGTGAAGTCTAACAAGGGTGCAGACGTATTCCGAAAAAGAGGGAGGAACTAAAAACTAGAAAAATGAGAATTTTGAAATATAAAAATTGGGTAAGAATTTAAGAAGTGTCAGAAATTAAAAAAAAACCAACAACAATAACAGACATGTATAGAGTGGGGATTGGGTTGCAATCCTCCAGTTTTACCAGTCATAGTGTTTTCTGTTAAAAAATAAATTGTTATTTTGGCAGACCTGCATTTCTCTTTTTTTACCGTCAAAAGTTTGATGAATATTTTGGTAACCAAATTACCCCCTGTCCCTTCCCTTCTCCTGACACATACAGTTTTAAAAATAATGCTGGGTCCCTGATATTTTTTTGTTTTCAGTGATACTGTATTAATGAAATTCTAAAATAATATACATTTCATATACTTTCGATCATGATCGGTAACTATCCGAACAACTAAATTAATGCACCTATTACCATAATTTCCCCTTTAATTAAACATAAAATGTTTAAAACAGAAATTGTGATCAATAAAGAGTTAAAAAGTGTCTCATGTTAATACAGTACTGGAAGACCAAGGCAATAAAGCAGCTCTGCTTGTTTCCAAAATTCTTAACAGTAGACATGTTAAGTGTAAAAAAAACAGTGAAAAATGAAACCCAAAAAACAATTACAAAAGAGTTTGGCTGGGAGATATACCAGAATCAGGAAAAGCGTGACCAGAAATACAGTTCAATAAATTATTACGACTTGTTAATGTCTTTACATTTTGATAAAATTATCGAAAACATTCTGCATCTATGTAACAAATATTGTTTGATTATATTCTTAATGGAAATGGAAAAGGAACCGCTAGATTTATGAAAAAAGGTGGTAATTTTTTAATTCATACCCCCTTACGATCTAAATGAATCTGATCTCGACTGCAAATATTTCAATGATATTTAAAAATATAGACTTCTTGTCTGTGATATGGTTTAAAAGAAATTGTTTTAATACTAATCAGGCTTTAAATTGCAAAACTTTTTTGAGAATGATTATGCTAATGTAATTTTATATATACATATTTCTACATGCACTGTACAAATTATTATATCGATATCAATTTAATACGACTTGTCAAAAGTGCGTCATAATACATGTATATAAATGTATCAGATTGATTCACAATAAGTATTATTCAGTCAGAATTGATAAAAATGATATTAAACATGTATTTAATACAAATGATAATATTAAAAAAAGCTATTCTAGTTATTTATTAACATATAACTTCATATTAATCAGTATTTTTTTCATAGGCCTGTAGACCGCAATGGTGGCAGACGCCCCGCCCATCCACCGTTTTCGTATCGTATTTTTACTATAAAAATATTATTTAATTTCTGGTTGCATCCCTCCCCGCCCTACCCTACTCATACACTTTTTGTCGTTGTAATGTCAAACTCCTTGAAAAATTCCATGATTTGGAAAACTAATTAGGTTTTTGACTTGAACAGTTACTGCATTCTTTTTTGCAGTTTAGGTTTTCTCTTTGACTTTCAATTTTTTCTTGTGGGGGGAGGGGGGAGGATTAGTTGCTCTCCTTCCTCTTTTTAATCTTTCGCTACAAGCTTGTTCTAGTCCTTTGTAATTATCTTATGTATATTTATTTTAATGTAAAGCTTACTGCAAGTTGAAAAACAATCTGGTTTATACTCAAAGGAAACTTTTAAAGGAAAAATCGCGCACATATTTATGTTTCTCTAATGTAATTTACATCTACAGGTTTTAGATTAAACAAAGATTTCCTACAGATTTTTCAATTACTGATGTTACATCTTACGAGAGATATTTCAATTAACACTTAACATCTTATGATACATACGACAGCTTTTGCATTATCGACTCAGGAGGAATATAGGAAACAGTGATTAGATACGGAATATATTAACACAGTTTTCAGTAAAAGATTAAGTGTATATCTAAAAAGTATTTTAAAATGTCTCCGCCCGCACAATAAACATACAACCCAACTCTCACGTCTGTATGATGTATCTATGATAAGGTATTATAATTTCAATTTGTTTATAAAAAATTCAAATTAAAGCTCTAAACTTTTCAACGATAAACATTTAATTTTCTGATTGCTACATGTATTGCTTGGATAATCAACGCCTAGTCTTGCACTATATAAACGGTGCTTTACCCACCAGAAATTTTCGCGAAAATGGGATCTCTAAAAGTACTTTGCCTTATACTATCGATTTCCGTGTACAGTGTACAGGGCCTTCTGTCAGATACCCTTACCTGAAAAAGCCTCTGACAAATCTTATTTGATACCGAGTTCCGTGTCAGGTAGAGCGGCCAGCGTCCTACGTGACATTATGAATCAGGAAAGTCTGGTCCGTTTCTCTATGGTGCAAAAAATACAGAATCTAGTGATGGATGCCATAGACAATAAAAACAATAGGCAAGTTATGAAGCCAAAGCTTAGTGATGTCACAAAGGAACTGCAAGACAGTGAATGATAATAGGAACTTGACATAGGACGAAATTCAAAATCTTGATCAGAAAATGAAAAGTAAGACTTCAGCTCTCCACGATGAAAATCTTTCACAAACCTTGAAAAATTCGGCTTTTGAAAAACAGCTTGATTTGTTAAGTAATACTATAAAAACAAACGGAAAAAAGTGTTCGAAAAGATATAAAGACTTTGAAGTCATCAGACATGAGCACATTTGAGAGAATAAACACTCTGAAAAAATCGCATGTAATAGAAGTTAACAAGAACCTAAAAAAATAAAAGATCTCGATGAAGACATTAGAAATAAAAGTTAGGTTCTGGAAAACAATGATGGTCGACTTTTTCAAGGAATTAAGGTTCTTCAAGATCAGATGAATGAAATGAACGCGACATTACAGATCAGTGGCGTAGAAGTTCTTGTCAGACATATTAAAAAGATGGAGGGCAAGTTCGAGAATTTCGCAGTGTTTGTAAATGAAACGATCAACAATGTTCGAGAGGATCTGAATGAACACAACAGGATTCTGTCAAAAGGTATATATATGTATGCGTTATGCTTTCCATATCACATGAAACCTAAATACGAAGTTATTTTGGATACGATGATTTTTGATTTTATTTCTTTAATTTTATTTATAAAAAAAAAAGGTGTTTGTTCAGCTCTCCTGTGATATAAATGGAATAATTATAGTTTCTTTCATATCATTATTTCAAACGAGACAGTATGTGGCCGTGGGGATACATCGACATTTGCATACATGTACACCCCTCACTATATTGTACGCATTCTTTCAATGTCGTTGCTTTTAGTTAAAATGAAAATTCCGTATTCGTCCACATTAACTTCAAAATATCAAACATTAAAATCTTCATCTATTTTGATTTATATTAAATCGCACATTGATATTTTTAAAAATCGTATAGGCTATACGTTTTGTTTTGATTCGAGGAAATGCGAACCGACATTGTTGACAGTAGAAAGTCAAACGATTTGTTGCAATAAAATATTCATAAATTCAGATAATTTCAGTACTAGTAAACAATTCTTTACAATTCTATACTTACATTGTGTGTATGAGGTCTATAGTATTCAATTCTCGGATTTATCAAGTCTCGCTGTCAATGTTCCTGATTCTGTGTATGCGGAAAACCGTGAATAAAGGGAGGAAAACAAACATCTATATTTTCAGAGTTGTTCCTTTTTGATCAGTAAGGGTCTGAGAACAACATCGATTTTACATTGCAAATTTTGTTTTGTTTGTTTATTGTTTTTTTTTTAATTAAAGAAGAAAAAAACAATATTTATATTGTAAATGCACAAACTATAATAACATTAATCGGAATGTTATATAGCCAATTGTACATAATGAGAATTTCGGCAATGTAAAATAAAATTTTCAGAATTAAAAAAAAAGGTGCTGCGCTTTGATCAAGAATACGTTGATTATATATGAAATGAAATAAAAATTAAGGGATGGTATTTTATGTCTTGCTTTTTACGGAGTTTAATTTGGTTAATAGAAAAATACTTATGGATTGAGTATGGTACTCATAATCACAGCCAAGTTCCATATCCCATTTTTCTTTTATGTTTGATACATACGGATCGTTTTACTCGTCATTTTGACGCTCTATTTTTGACGTTTAAGGACGTTCGATCCTGAGCTTTTGAGCGGATTTTGGTCCTGTCCTTTATTTATAAACTTCTGCGTCATTTTTAAGTTCTAACATTAAATCTGAATTCTACAATGCAAAATGAACTATATTCAATGAAAAAAATGCAATTAAATTCCATTTAAGTAGAATTTAGCTAGGAACTATATTTTGTGGCGAAAGGTTTTTAAAAGAAAATGGTCAGATTTTTCCTTTTTGAACTATAACAGTACTTTTAATGTTAGATTCCTATTTTTCCATGCTGGTTGCACACAAAGCTGTTTTTTTGCAGTGAAATATGCTATGCTGGTTCAGAATTATCTTTTAAATTATTTCTTATGAATTCTTTCAACGAAGTGTGACAAATATAGTAAATATATTCTGAAAATCCGGGAAAAAATTGTGCCAATTTTAACGTAAAATTTACACTTTTTTAGTAATATCTAAAAATTTACATCATATACCCCCACTTTTGATGTTCTTATCTAAATATTTAAGTTGACTTTGACTTATTTGCTTAAATTCAGAAAAAGTTTAAGACTTTAAAATTATTTTCTTGCTTATTAAATTTTCAATACCAGAAAAATCACATTTTCTTAGTACAGAAAGGTCAAATAATTGATTATGCGAAGCAATTTGAAACTTTTTCTTAGTCACAATTTTTGAGTGTCTTTTTAAAATAGACTTTGAGTTCATTTTGTTTCATGCTTTATATGGACAAAAATACTGAAGGGAAAACGTCGAAGAGGTCATATTTAATTAAGACTCAAATTTGGTTGCAAAAAGGTCATATTAAATGTACTGTAGCGCCAAAAGAAGCATATTGACCCCCATTTTTTGTTTTGAATTTCAATTAAGCTATGTATGTAGAAACTAAAAATATACTTGACAAAAAAAGTTTAAGACTTTAGATATCAGGATCGAACGTCGTTAAATTTGACGTCACGTTAAACGTTCAATTGAAATCGCAGGGGTTATCTCCCCCAGTGTGTTGTACGTCTTTAAATAAAATAATAATTTTGATTTCTGTATAGAAGGAAATGACGCATTCTATAAGTTGACAAAGAACAAGGACCAGGAACTCCGGGTTGAGCTTTTCACCCACTGTGATCCCCTGAATAGATCAAGTTGACAGAGATGCTGCGGTAAATTTTGTTCAAGAACTTTGACGTTACTTCATGAAATACATCACAAAATTATGACCCATCCATTGATTGTATTTACAAAATAAAGTCATTTTAATGACAGGAGATTTTGCTTAAAGAAAAAAAATGAAATGGGTTGTTAAAATTCTCCTAACAATAAGTGTTTTTACTAGCTGGCCGTAGTTTCCTTTGTTTCTAGTTTAGAGAATGTGCTTGCGTATTGAGTCAGTTGGTAGATACTCGTACGAACAATGTCATCATTATGCAAGTGATGTTGACTATTGTATAAATAAGTTCACAACAGAAAAGCTGAAGTCATTTTGTTAGTTAACTTTTATTGTCTGTAGTCTAACATCCAGATATAAAACAGTTTGAACGACTATAAGCCGTCATTTAGTTCAAATTCACCTTAATAGATAAAATTTACGAGTTTATTTGTCCATTTGCCTGAACGTCGAGTTGAAGGTCTCAGCATATATGATTTTTCATGATAGTTATATTTTAAGATTAAAGCTATTTAAATCTTTTACAACTAATACATAGGACGATATTCGCTAAATTTTTGATATTTTTACTACATTAATATTTAAAAAAAAACAATTGCATCACTAACCTTTATTGTTATTGATATCCCATTCCAGATGACAGTTTGTCTGTACACAATGGAATGAATTTTATCTCTAAAGACCAGGACAATAACAGAAGTGGTGGAAACTGTGCTGTAGCATGGCACAGAGCCTGGTGGTACAACGCCTGTCATAGCTCAAACCTTAACGGGCAGTACGTCAATTCTAATGTGACTAGTGCTAAACACCCGGTATGGTATAGCTGGAAAGGGAGACACAAAGCGCTGAAAAATACTATGATAATGATACGAAACACAAACTAAAGCGAATCTATAATCGTCAGTCTTAAAAAGCATGTCGACACACTAAGCTATGTTTATTGAGTCACATGATGCACCGGAGAAATTGAATGTTTTCTTTCATGCATGTAAATATATCCATGTACGAGGGTTGTCCCAAAATTCCGTAGACAAGCGTTGTTTTGTAGGAACCCTATGTCATACAGTAATGAAACTTCGTACATAGATTAAACCAACACTATCTAACAATTTTATGGATAAATATGGAGTAACTACACAAATTATTCCAATTTAAAAGACACATTTCATTGTCTGGTGTAGGAAGGCGGCGCAATACCCAAAAGTTGCAGTTAAAATTTGGTATCTTATATTTAAAATCCTACGGAGAAGTAATTACTAACCCGTATGTTTTAATGGAGATGAAAATTCTTAATATTGGGTCATTAACTATATTTCCTCAAATTTTGGTGTTTATACTTTGACAAATATGAATTTTATAACGTTTTATATACATGGGGTTGAAATCCAAATTTGTGAAAAATGGCGGCTGTGTTGGCCCAGGCGGCGCACTGGACCATGATCAAGTATTTTGATCCTGAATTAACTCTTTCAGAAATGTACCAGTCATAAATGTTTGGTATATAATGAAACTTCTTCTCATCCTTAGCATTTAAAATGACTAAAACGGTTTCTCTATGTATATGTGAATAAATAGTAACTAAAATAAAAGACAAGCTAAGAAATTAGCAAGATTTCATTGTGCAATTCCATTAGAGAAAACAGACGAAAAGACCGTAGAAATATAACGTTTTCAAATTATTATTATTTCATACCTATACATGCATATACTATGTTTACATATTTTAATAATTGATCATATCATAGTAATTAAGATATTTTACATTTATAACTATAACCGTTTCGTTTAATCTAAGAATTTGATTCTGGTAATTGAAATATTTTCTCCAAAATTTAAACGGCTGACATTTGTATTTTTTGACGTTGCAGATTGCTCCGGGTGTAAGAGAACGATATCACTTTAAATGTTATTACTCGAAAAGTTTTCAAGTAACCATGAAAAAACTCCGTAATTTATCTGCCAAGAACACGCTTTATCCACCCTGAAAATTTTATAAAGATACATTAATTTCTTTAAAAGATATGAGCTCAGTCTACGAAATTTTGGGACAACCCTCGTAGATTATGATTATTGTGGGGTGATCAAAAACTTCGCGAGCGAATTGAATTACTTCCAACAAAAGAAATGATATAAGGTTTCTGTGTTGAACATTTTTAAGAATAAAGTCCCCTCCAATTTTAACGTGTATCTGCAACTGTTCCGCCTATGTGCGGATCACATGGTATAGGCGGTCACTTGACATGCCCCGTAGCGTTTTGTCACCGAAGTTTTAAGATTTTTTTATAACAAAAACAGCCCATTTGTCAAAAATAGCCAAATTTCGATAATAGTATGGGGATATTATGATATCCTTTTCCAGAATGAGCATGGTGGCCATCATAACCTAAGTCTTCTGTCTTTGGGGCGTCATTTATTCAATGCGGATAAAATATGGGTGCCATCTTTATATAATTGTAATATTTAAGAGCAATGTTCTTATCAAATCATCAACCTAGGTTCATTATTTACTCTCAGATCGTCTATGAAAAGTTTCGAAATAAAAAGAAAGATAACGATGGTTTATAATTTATTATAGCATTGCAAATAATAGAAAACAAACTTTTAAAAATAAATACTTAAGTCCGGGAAAATAGAAATCAATTCAGAAATAAGAAACCTGTAAAATGGCCCAAAGAGGGAAAGGGGAAAGCTTGGTCCTTAGACCAACAAAGAAAGGGCCCCGAATGAACGATATCACTGCTTTATATAAGGTTTCAGAACAAAAGAATTTAAATAACAATAGAAAGGAGATTCCAGAAGGTATTCAATAAAATAAAAAAAAAATTGATCGAACGTCAGATTCCTGGAATTAAGCTAACATTATCACAATATCATATCTGATGTGTGCAAACATTACTCCTCACTCTAAACTGCAACATGGCGACTCAGGAAATCTGCCCCTATGTTGTCTGCTCCTTTAATTACCTCTGTCGTGAAGTTGTAAGACTGCAGGAATAGTGACCACCTCATCAGTCGAGAATTCGCTACTTTCGCCTTCTGAAGATGAACTAAAGGTTGATGATCAGTTTCTATGATAAATGATCTGCCATATAAATAAGCTTGAAACTTTTGTAGAGCCCAAATTATAGCAAGACATTCTTTTTCTATTACTGAATACCTTTGTTCTCGTTCAAGCAGTTTCCGACTGGCATAAGCGACTGGATACTTCTTCCCGTCGTGATCTTGCATCAGAACAGCACCTACACCTTGATTGGATGCGTCTGTTCTCAGGATAAATGTTTTTGTTAGGTCTGGAAGTCTGAGAATAGGACTAAAAAGTAACATTGATTTCAAAGTCTTGAATGCATTTTCACACTGTGGTTTCCACTCAAACTTATTAGGAACACCTTTTCGTGTCAAGTCACTTAAAGGAACTGCTACTGTTGCGAAGTTAGGAACAAACTTCCGATAGTACCCAAGTAGCCCAAGGAAAGATCTCACCTCCTTTTTGGTTGTTGGTCTTGGAGCGTCCTGAATTGCCTTTAACTTCTCGTTCGTTGGTTTTATGATGCCTTCACCAATGATATGTCCTAAGTACACCAACTTGGTTTGACCAATCTCGCATTTGGATGGTTTGGCTGTTAGGTGTGCCTGTCTCAGTCTCTCCAGTACTCTTCTCAGCTCCAGAATGTGATCTTCAAAAGACTCTGTATGAATTAAAATATCATCCAAAAAACATACAGTATGTTGTAAACCCTTTAATATCTTACGCATTAATCTGTTAAACGTTGCGGGGCTGTTCGACATACCAAACGGCATAACCTTGAACCTGTAAAGACCATCTGGGGTCAAAAATGATGTTAAATCACGATCTTCTGGTCTCATGGGAATCTGCCAGTAACCTTTACAGAGATCAATTTTGGAAAAGTATCTACTTTGGCTTATCTTTGTCATTAACTCATCGGGATCTGGCATAGGCTCAGCATCAAAAATTGTTACCTTGTTCAATTTCCGGTAATCAATACAAATCCTGTTGCTCCCATCAGACTTCTTAGCTACCACAACAGAACTAGCGTATGGCGATTCTGAAGGCTCAATCACGTCCATATCGATCATACTCTGGATCTCCTTACGTACATTATCTCTTAATGCGTATGGTATTTGGTACGGTCTGTTAAGAATTGGTTCATCTGTGGTCAAATGGACTTCATGTTGAATGACATCAGTTCTTCCTGGAAGATCTGTCAACACATCTTGAAATTCATGTAATAAAGTTTTCACAGATTCAGTTTGTTCAACACTGAGCGATTCATTTACCTTGACATTTCTGTAGGTCTCTGTAGCTACCATTGGAAGATGGTGAAGCAACTGATCATTTCCGTTTTCATCATTTCCATCAGACTCGATCACAACACATGAAGCAAGTTGCGTTGGTACATCACACTGGAAATCATCTCTCACATTGTATTTCTTCAGGAGGTTGGCGTGGAACAACCTGATTTTCCCATTCACGTCAATACGATAATCTGAAATGCCTTTTCTCTCTACAACTTTAAATGGCCCTTTCCACTGCATCAAGAGTTTATTGTTATCGGTAGGAAGTAGAATCAATACATATTCACCAACCTTGAATGATCTGCTCTTTGTCTTTTTGTCGTAGTTCTTCTTGTATCTGTCGCTAGATTTCTGTAGTTCTTTCTTCACCAGTTCACACGTACTCAAGAGTCTTTCCTTCAGATCTAACACATATTGGTAAGTACTTTTGACCTCTGGCTGCACTTCTTTTGTCCACATCTCCTTCAATATCATCATGGGACCCCGAACTGTCCTGCCAAACAGAAGCTCGAATGGTGAAAATTTAGTGCTCTCCTGGGGCACTTCTCTATAGGCAAATAGAAGAGCAGGTAAGTATCTATCCCAATCTTTGGGTCTTTCAGAGCACATTTTACGTAACATGGATTTTAGTGTACCGTTAAACTTCTCCACTAAACCATTACATGAAGGATGATAAGGCGTTGTTACTAGCTGTTTAATTGACAAAAGGCGACTAACCTCTTTCATGACGTTTGATGTGAACTGGGTGCCCATGTCTGTAAGGATTTCTTTCGGTATACCCATCATGCTGAAAATACCTACAAGTGCTTCTGCTACTCTCTCCGTCTCTATGCCTTTCAAAGGAATCGCTTCTGGATATCTGGTGCTATAATCAACAACAGTTAAAATATATCGGTTACCTTTTTCAGTAACTGGTGCCATAGGACCTACCAGATCAACTGCTACTCTCTCCAACGGAGTGTCGATCAAAGGCATCTTCTCCAATGGAACTTTTGTCACTTTTCCTTTTGGAAAGGTCCGTTGACATATATCACAGGACTGACAATATCTTTTGACATCACCTTGAATCCCTGGCCAGTAGAAGCTTGACGATATGCGGTCAACTGTCTTCTTCGTCCCTAAGTGTCCTCCCAGAATACTGTCGTGCGCGATGGTCATCACCTTGCGTCTAAGAGATTCAGGAATAATGAGTTGCTTGAATGTTTTATTGTCACTGACCTTTGAAGACTGGAAATGTCTGTATAACAGTCCCTTCTCCACAGAAAACCACGAAACGATACCATCACCAAAATTTTTCTTTTTACCAGACTTTGCAAGATTTCTGTAGGCACTCAAGGATTCATCAGTCGTCTGTAATTCTTTCATTTTATCCACATCGACATCAATATCTATCGAACCTATGACATTAAGTTTCTTCATACCTTTTTCTTCTCTTACTTTCTGACTTCTGGTCTGCACAGCTTGAAGTAAGTGGATTTCTCTATCTTCTCTCCTCTTCCACAGTGGATCTGGATCAGAATGGTTTCTTACGCCCCCTACATTTCCTATAATTAGATCATACACTGGTTCTTTCATACACAATGCATTTACCTTGCCTACATAGAAAGGAGTATCAACGTCAATGACTGCTTCCTCTACCTGCCGAACTGTACCATCTATCAACACACACTTCTGCACCGTCCCTGTTAACTCGGTATCTTTCACAAGGTCACGTTTAACAACAATTCCACTACAACCACTGTCTCTGAGTACTTTCACATAGCTTTCACCAACATAACCCATTAATACAGGCATAGCATCACATACCTGACAAGCACCACCAACAACTGGAAGAATGTGTCCGCAGGCTAACTTTACCTGACCATTTTCCACGCAGCATTCCATCAGCTTGCATGCCGATCCAACAAGAGGCTTCTCCTTTGGACGATGCACACTTTGTTTCGAATAACAGTCTTTCGCAAGGTGCCCTGGTTTGTGACATATGTAACATTTTCTTTCCTTCGTCTGCTGAGGATCAGACTGCCGTTTAGACACCTGATTCTGGTTGCGGTTGCTAAGACCTTTTTGGACTTCACTGGGATATGTTTTCTGAAAAACTTGAACATCTTTCATGAAGGAAGAATAGCCATGTGCTTCAATGAACTGATCCGCAAGATTAGACATATCTTCTACATTTCCTGGGTGTCTTTCTTTTAAAAACATTGCTAAAGATCTGCTACAGCTATTCATAAATTGTTCTCTTAGAAATAAGTCTTTAAGCCCTTCATAAGTCCTGGGACTTTTTGCTAAATTCAACCACTTTTCAACATAGTTATCAATGCGTGCAAAAAATTGCGATGGACTCTCACCTTGGTCTGGTTTTGAAGTACGGAACTTCGAATGAAAACCTTCCTCTGTCAACTGGAATCGCTTAAGTAGTGCCTGCTTCAATGCTCTGTAATTCAAAGCTTCAGATGCCGGTAACCTTGAGTAAACTTCAAGAGCTTTACCCTTTAACAAGGCGCTGAGATTGATGGCCCAAATAGACTCCTCCCACTTTGCGTTAGCTGCAAATCGTTCAAATCTCTGCAAGTACGAATCAATACAGTCTTTACTCTCTTCAAATACAGGTAACTTTGGAAGTTTAGCACGAGAGTTTGAAACCTGAGCCATTGCCTCAGCATTTACAGCAGTTATTTCTGAATTTCTATATTTTTGAAACTCTGTCTCTCTCTTAATCGTTTCTAACTCAATCTCTTTTTCTAACTTTCTTGCTTCTCTTTCTACTGCTCTTTCATCTCTCTCAAATTTCTCTTTCTCCTTCTTATCTACAAATTCTCTTAAATCTTCACCTGTTAATCCTAATCTTTCTCCTAACTGAACAAACTCCATGATAAATAATAGAGTGAGCACTAACAAAATTACCTCAACACAGGTGCACACACTTCTACAACATGAAGAAAACAAAAGCATCAGCGTAAAAAAAAAAACATCAAAGGTAACAAAGTAAAACTTCTCTGATGTGAAAAAAAAATACTACACAGGATATAAATTGTAACAAATAAGACAATAAAAATAATCACTTGATTGAACAAAGAGTCATCCCACCGCTGCCACCAAAATGTCACAATTACCTTTAATTGTGCTAGGTTCTTTTAACAAAATGACCTTTACCAATCTAGTAAATGGATGACCTTTGTCAATCAAGAAAAACAATATTTTACAACAATAACAATTTATTTACAAATGTACAAAAATTCAAAATAGAACTCGGGCTCCGGTGTAGCGCATAGGTGAACATCGGACATCAGCACCACGTGTCCCCGAATTCGAAGAACCATATCCTTGGTATCCCCCCACGTGTTGGCCGGAAGTACGAATCATCACCGGAAGTAGTCGTCATCAGACTGAGAAAGTCCCCTCATAAAGTAGTATAACATCAGGGTAGGCTATGTACACCAATAAAAAGGTCACCTATTTAAAATATTGAACAACCACATATAATGACCTAATCTATTTAACATAATAACTTCTCATTAACACGCCTAACGCATACATGTGACAAAAACTATATTACAAATATGGTCTTCCGTAACAAAGATTGTATTCAAGTATTTACACGTATAAACCAGGTAATTTACGTCTTGTAGCGACAAAAATGTAAACAACAAGCAAATAACTTCGTTTACACAAACTCCTAAGAAAAACAGAAAATAACACTTACTGGATTGTAGTCACTCACACTCTTACACATGCAAAAGCAAAAGGCCCAGGTTTCAAACAGTCCACACAGGATTCAATCGTCCACTCAGGTTCAAATGGTCCACACAGGTACCAGTATCACTAAGAAATGCATCCCAATTTCACATAGCATGGGAGCCGCCCAATCCACTAAGTATGGGTCCTTATCTCACACCGTCCACACAGTTTGGTGTCCAGAACTAATCTGACAAACCTGGCCAAAACCCCTGGAGAAGTGACTATAAATACATGTATCGTTAAACTTGACAAACAGGTTTACCAACCGATGCCGCTGCTCTGTATGCTACAATTCAGTGACCATCGATGCGTGCAAGTAAAACACTCCAATATGTATGGAAGCGCATTTGGAGCAATATTTACAATATTGTGACAATGTGTTTAAAGCCTAAAATAATCTTTTAAATCTTTTAGGGGTGTAATTATTATATTATTGTACATATATTCACATATTTTTCTAACTGTAAGCTGGCGATCTTTCATATCAAATTCCTTAATAAAAGACGCATCTCTTCCCCAGCTTTCTTTCAGTGGGCAGCAGAATAAACATCATTTTAAACATCTCCCTTCCTTCTCTTAAACCATAAATCAAAATAATGACAACACTTCTGGAAAGTCTTTTGTCTTCATAAACCGTGAACAAATTGCTATAAGCTTTTGCTAAGGAATCTCTAAGATACATGTATACGTTTAACTTTATAACCGTTTGTTGCTCGAATACTACTGAGTCAACCACTTTTAAGCACAAGTGATTTTTTTACCTCTTGACGTCATTTTGGCATTGTGACGTCACAAGCATTGGACAAAACTTTTTTTACATATGTTATTTTTAGAACATATATGACTCTATGTGTACCAAATTTCATTCTGAACTGAATTGTTATTTTGTAAATTATTTATATTGATATAGTTCGCAAATTTACTTTATAATCATCCCTCGAGCATGATCGTAGCTGTAGATCCTGAGCGTTATGGTTTTATAATATGTTTGTCTTTGACCATAACACTACAGATCCCGTAATGAAAAAAAGGTGCAATGTACGCTGCAATATTTTTGTGCACTTTTGGGGAGAATTTCTCCACTTTCCAGCATCGGTCAATGGGTTTGGGTTAGGGTAAGGGTTAGGGTGATCGTTAAGGAAACTACCTTTCTCTACCTAATTCTAGGATTATTATCTAAATCGAATAGGAATCGTATTTTTTCGAATAGAAATTGATGCTAGTATGTTTTTGACAACTTTATTGCATGTAAACGAAATAATTATCGAATAAGAAAGATACAATTATGGAATAGGAATGACAAAATTAGCAAATGGGAATCACATACTTTCAAATATGAATGGCATCGAATAGGAAACGCGTGTTTTCGAAAAGAATGGAATATTATGATATAGAAATCATTTCGTCATATTTCCTCTAATATATCTCATTTTCAAGGTTATAAGCTCTGAAAACGATCAATTTTTAAGACAAAGCAGACTACTGACAGATACGTTTGTTACAGGGATTTCACCAACCTAGTTTAAGTCAGCATTACTTACATGCTACGGTCGCTATATTGATCTTTTCACAAATATAACCTATCATTGGATTCATTTTGCCCGATGTGTTCTAATTTTTAGGTTATTAATTTTGTTAATTTTAATTCTGAATTCGATTAGATGGAATGTTGTGCCTACCTGATATATATATATAGGGCTCACTTCCTAGACACCAGATTTCCATGATTTTTGTTTTATGTCCTATTCATAGTTTTACAGTTATTTATGGTTGCGATGAATTTTAGAAAGTATTGTCCAAAAATAAGGTTGTCATGCTTGATGACAAATGATATCGTGTACTGATCAAAATGTTCATATATACACGGGATAATAGGTTTATTCCTATTATTCTTGAAAAGGCAAAACATGAAAACCAAAATATATAAAGAGGGATACTGATAAATCCCGTAAAAGAACTTCCCAGTTCAAAACTAGAGGTACTGTGAGCAATGAGCTCACTAAATGATACCCCCCGCCTCCCATAATGTCGATGTGTTGCTATATATTGTTTTACGGTAATGTGTAAAGAGGAATAACTCGTCCAATCAAATGTTATCCAGAAGCTTCTATTATGTGACGTCATAGGTAAACAAAAAATGGCAATGTCCATGTTTTGCTCTGGGAAACGTAAAATACGTTTCGAATAAAAAAGTAAAATAGGAGGTGCACAATGGCAATATGTAATAAAGATTCTGTGAAGGTTTCATTAAATTTCACTCAGTAGTTAAAGAGGAGTTGCGGATAAGAGAAAAAGCGTAACAGACGGACGGACAGACAGATGGACGGACGGACGGACAGACGGACGGACGGACGGACGGACGGACAGACGTACAGACGGACGGAAATCCCGATCACTATATACCCTCCCGCTTTTCAAGCGGGGGGTATAAAAATGTTCAAACTCTAAGGTGGGGTCAATATTCAACAGGGTCAATTTTCAACATGTTAAGGTAATCAGAGATAAGAAAAAAATATCAAGCTGTTGAAAAATGACCCCAGGTATAAATTCAATGACTTTTGGTCTCAATTTTCAACGGAGGAAAAACACCCTCGGTTCAATATTCAACGTAGAAAAGTGAACCCGGGGTCAATTTTCAACTCGGGTCAATATTCAACGTTACACCGGCACAAGAACTGCCCTTAATGCATATGATATGTAAAACTCTGTTTAGGCGTAATATTGTGAATTTTTGCATCAGCAACTCTCCATCACCTTTACATTGAATTTTCGAGCTAGAGCAATTGAAATGCATACGTAAGGCATTTTCAAGAAGCCTTAGGATCGTAAGGGGAAACGAAAGGGAAGTTTCGTTTTTGAAATATTGCTGCATTACTTATGATGAACAGTAATATGCTGCCTTCATTATTAAATACAGCTACATGTGTAGTTAACCGTTTTCATCATTTTTTGAAACAACGAACACAGGAAATGAAAAAAAACGGAACGAAACAGTGAAAAGCTACAATAGACAAAAACAATACATGTAATTAAAGTGATGTACAATGCTCAAATTTAATAAAATTAATGAAAAATCTTAAAAATACCTTTGCTCAATAAATATGACACAATACAGAGAAATATGCGTGTGGTAAAATTAGCATTACTTTACAAATATCTGCATATATTTACAAAACATATGACAAATTTAGCTACTCAAAATTCCCAGTAAAAATTCAACAGTAAATTCACACACTTTAGAAAGAAATACTTGGCCGAAAAAGATAAGCATAATACAAATAACTGTAAGAAGTTAAATATATGAAATACTTACAGTATGGGCAGAGAAAACAACTGTAACAACAGTATGACTGTTTATGTACTGAGTAAGGCGACAAGTGACAAAAAGAAATGTCGTGTAACACGCACGGAAATAACAAATACAAACAAAAAAACCAAGGCATGCCGGAAGAAAAAAAATTCGGATTACAAGACGGCACAAGTAAAAAGCCTGAAAACTCCATAAAATGGCAAAATATTGTATTAAACATGTTATTTTTTATTTTTGTTATGCAGACTTAAACTTGGTTATGGTATTAAAATCGTTCAACTGTTAATTTACCGATGTTTACCAAATTGAAATTATCCACAATTTTAAGATACAAAATTCTTTATTTTAAATAATTATTTCCCCCTAAAGTAGGATGTTGCGTTTCTTTTGCGTGTCAGTATAATATACATTTAATATACTTTCGATCATGATCGGTAACTATCCAAACAACTAAATTAATGCACCATTTACGTTAATTTCCCCTTTAATTAAAATTTTTTTTTTAGAACAGAAATTGTGAATTTAAAAAAAATGTTCCTGTAATTAAATATTTTGCTCAAGCTTATCCTATTTTAAAGTGGTAATTGTCAGGGCGTAAGATGTGCAGATTTAACAAAAAGGTAAATAAAACAGGTAATTGTTTTAATTAATTTACAATCTATCGTACTTTTCTCAGAGAAATTTTGTTTGAAAGTATCCTTAATTAACAATTTTTCAACAGATAAACACTTTATATCACATCTGAAGTGATCAATAAAGAGTAAAAAAGTGTCTTATGTTAAAACAGTACTGGAAGACCAAGGCAATATAGCAGCTCTGCTAGTTTCCGTGTTAAAACAGTGAAAAATGAAATCCATAAAAACAATTACAAAAGAGATTGGCTGGGAGATATACTGGAATCACAAAAAGCTTGACCAGAAATGCAGTTCAATAAATGATTACAAAAACAGTGGTCTCCCAGCCACAATATTGTTTTAACATGCAGGTGTTAAAATGCGGTAAAATAAAACATCTAAACTTTATATGAGAACCAGATACCAAGAAATTTTGCTTATCAAAAAATTTTCAATGAGCATGAAAATTATGACTTGTTAATGTCTTTAGATTAAGATAAACTCTTCAAGAAATAGTCTGCATCTATATGACAAATATTGTTTGATTATATTCTTAATTGAAATGGAAAAGGAATCGCTAGATTTGAGAAAAAAAGGTGATAATGTTGTAATTCATACACACCTAGTATCTAAATGAATCTGATCCCGACTGGAAACGTTTCAATTATTTATAAAATATTGACTTCTTGTCTGTGATGCTTTTTAAAAGAAATTGTTTTAAAACTAATCAAGCTTTAAATTGCAAACCTTC
This sequence comes from Saccostrea glomerata, assembly GCA_003671525.1. Lineage (NCBI taxonomy): Eukaryota > Metazoa > Mollusca > Bivalvia > Ostreida > Ostreidae > Saccostrea > Saccostrea glomerata. The sequence continues at coordinate 29,377 of PRKT01000342.1, forward strand.
TTTGAGAATGATTGTGCTAATGTAAGTTCTATATATACATATTTCTACAAGCACTGTACAAATTATTATATCGATATCAATTTAATGCTACATGTCAAAAGTGAAGTATCATAATACATGTATATATATGTATCAGATTGAATCACAATAAGTTTTATTCAGTCAGAATTGATTATAATGATATAAAACTTGTATTTATACAAATAATAATATTTAAAAAAAACCCTTCTCCATATTTTGACAATATATAACTTCATATTAATTAATAATTATTCCACAGACCCGTAAAACGCAATGGTGCCAGAGGCTCCGCCCATCTACTTTTTTTCGTATAGTAATTTTGCTATAATAAATTATTTAGATTCTGGTTGCCCGCATCCCCTGTCCCACTCATACACTTTTTGTCGCTGTAAGGTCGAACTCTGGCAAATTCCATGATTTGGAAAACTAATGAAGATTTTGACTTGAACAGTTAATTCATTCTTTTTTGTAGTTTAGGTTTTTTTTTACTTTCAGTTTTATTGGGGGAGGCAGGAAGTTGCTCTCCTTCCAGTTTTTAATCTGTCGCTACAAGCTTGTTTTAGTCCTTTTTCATTATCTTATGTATATTTATTTTAATGTAAAGCTTACCGCAAGTTGAAAGACAATCAGGTGTACATACAAAGGAAAAATCGCGTACATATTTTTGTTTCTCTAATGTAATTTCCACTTACATAGGTTTTAAATTAAATGTGTGTGTGTGTGTGTGAGGGTGTGTGTGTGTGTGTGAGGGTGTGTGTGTGTGTGTGTGTGAGAGAGAGATTTCCTACAGATTTTTCAATTACTGATGTTACATCTTACGAGAGATATTTGAATTAACACTAAACATCCATGATTCATACGACAGGAGGAACATTAGAAATAGTGATTAGATAGGGAATATAATTAACACAGTTTTCAAAAAAAGGTTGAATGTATATCTAAAAAGTATTTTAAAATGTCTCCGCTCGAACAATAAACATATAGGGAAACACTCACGTCAGAATGATATATGTTTGATAAGGTTTTATAATTTCAATTTATTTATAACAAATTCAGTCTCAAGCTCTCAACTTTTCAGCGATAAACACTTATTTTTTGGAGTGCTACACGTATTGCTTGGATAATCAACGCCTAGTCTTGCACTATATAAACGGTTTCTTACCCATCAGAAACACAAAACTGATAAATATGTATCTCATGGAATCACTTAAAGTACTTTGCTTAATGCTATCGGTTTCCGTGTACGGAACCTTTTGTCAGATACCATTACCTGAAAAAGCATCAGATACATCTAATTTGTTACCGAGTACCGTGTCAGGTAGAGCGTCCAACGTCCTACGTGACATTCTGAATCAGGAAAGTCTGGTCCGCTTCTCTATGGTGCAAAAAATACAGAATCTAGTGATGGATGCCATAGACAATAAAAACAATAGACAAGTTTTGAAGGCAAAACTTATTGAGGTGACAAAGGAATTACAGGACTTGAAGACTAGAAATCAAATAATTGAGGAAGAAAACAACAAACTTAAAGAGGAATTGAGGGTCGTCTACAGCATGATGAATGCTAATAGAAACTATACGATGGAAGAAATTCAAAACCTTAATCAGACGGAAATATTTTTTCTCAAAAGCAAAACATTAGCTCTCCATGATGAAAATCTCAAACTAGCCTTGAAAAACTCGGCTTTTGAAAAACAACTTGATTTGTTAAATAAGACAATAAAGCAAATGGAAAGAGGTGTTCGAAAAGATATAGAGACATTGAAGTCGTCGGACAAGAGCACATTTGAGAGAATAAACACTCTGAATAAATTACACGTAACTGACGTAGAAAAGAACCTCCATAAAATAAAAGAGCTTGATGATGGCATTCGAAATAAAAGTTTGGTCCTGGAAAACACTGATCGACGAATTACTAAAGGAATTGAGGTTCTTCAAGATCAAATGAATGAAATGAACGCGACATAACAGATCAGTGGCGTAGAAATTCTTGTCAGGCAGGTTAAGAAGATGGAGGACAAGTTCGAGAGTTTCGCAGTGTCTGTAAATGAAACGCTCAACAACGATCGGCGGGTTTTGAATGAATTGAACCAGTCCTTGTCAGAAGGTACAGAATAATTCTAAATTCTATTTATTTTTATCATTAAGTTTGGAGCTAGTTTTTGGAAAATAATTAATTAAAAAACTGAAGAATTATTGTATATATCGATATATTTTGGTAACTGAAGCCAAACTTTGCAAAATTACTCATTTTAGATTTATCAAATCTTTTCTTAAAATAGATATAGATTCACAGAAAATTCGAATATCTTAACCTTACTCGCACATTTAAATTCTTTATTAAGTTCCGATTTTGCTTCAATATTTACATTAAAAATAGAAGATTAAATACTGTGAAATCACAGAATTGCAATTAATATTTACTTTTTGTTGTTTTTGAGGTACACAGAAATTCATATCCTCCAACAAATGTCAAAATTACAAAGTACTAAACCACGTAATTGTATACATGTATCTTACAGCCTCGAATATAAATTAATACTCCCCCAACCCAATAAACCAGGAAAACTGACCCCGTTAAAAATACGAATATATTCCCTAAATCCAAATACAATGACTACATTATATAATTCCTGACCAATAGTTTGGATTCATTGCGGTTTTTTTTTCGGTCAACTGAAGACGTTAAACAACATACAATCAACAAATCAATCACTGACTGATTATTAGTGGATTTTAAATTGTTAAAAAATAAATAAATCACTTTTACATCTAAACACATTTTGTTTTGTAGTGCTTTCAATTAATTGTCATAGTTGCTGGGGTATTTTACGGAAATACCCGAGTTTAAAGGGAACTGATGGAGTATACATGACATCGGTGGCCTCTAAAGTAAAGCTTGTTTACTGTGACATGAGTACAGATGGAGGAGGGTGGACGGTGAGTGTGAGTCTCAGTAGTAAGGTCTGTTTACTTCGACATGAGTACAGATGGAGAAGGGTGGACGGTGATTGTGAGCCTCAGTTGTAAGGTCTGTTCTCTTTAACATGAATACTGATGGAGGAGGTGGACGGTGAGTGTGAGCCTCAGTTGTAAGGTCTGTTTACTGTGACATGAATACTGAAGAAGGAGTGTGGACGGTGAGTGTGAGCCTCAGTAGTAAGATCTGTTTACTGTGACCTGAGTACTGATGAAGGATGGTGTACGGTGAGTGTGAGCCTTAGTAGTAAGGTTTGCTTACTGTGACATGAGAACAAAGGGATGCGGATGGACGCACCTTAGTAGTAAGGCCGGTTTCCTGTGACATGAGTACTGATAGAGGAGGGTGGACGGTGAGTGTGAGTCTCAGTAGTAAAATCTGTTTACTGTGACATGAATACTGATGGAGGAGGTGGACGGTGAGTGTGAGCCTAAGTTGTAAGGTCTGTTTACTGTGACATGAGTACTGATGGAGGAGGGTGAACGGTGAGTGTGAGCCTCAGTAGTAAGGTCTGTTTACTGTGACATGAGTACTGATGGAGGAGGTTGGACGGTTAGTGTGAGCCTCAGTAGTAAGGTCTCTGAAGAAAATAAAATCACTTAGTGCTTTAAGATGTTTTCTTTTAAGAAACATAGAATCTAAATCTGTTTTTGAAATAAAATTAACACGTCGTCAATTACTTACGTTTTAAAACATTCAAAAGAAATTAAAAATCATTTAATCTGTTAAAGGCTTTACAAAGAAGACAAGACGGATCTACAGATTTTTACAAGACGTGGTCAGAATATAAACAAGGATTTGGGGAATCCTTTACAAACTACTGGATTGGTGAGTTTAGTTTATCTAACATTTAGATTATAATTTGTCTATCTAAATGAAGGATATGGAGAAGGATATGGAGATAACGAACAGTATCCAATATCAAAGTCCAAAAAGAATACAAAACAGGAGCAGAGCAAATACAGACCTTCGAAACATCAGAGGTGGGATCAAGTGTCATAAAGGAGTGAGTATCCTCTGCTGATCGGTCACACCCTCCTTGTCATGATCGGTTGATTGATTGATTGTATGTTGTTTAACGTCCCCCTCGAGAATTTTTCACTCATAATGAGACATCACCGAATGCTGGTAAAGGACTTTTAATTTAGACCTATACTCAGCACTCAGGGCCATTGAGCAGTGAGGGTTCTTTATCATGCCAATGCATACCGTGACACATGACCTATATTTTTAAGGTCGTATCCGAAAGACCCGTGACTTTCACTTCTACTGCCGAGCGCTTCGCAAAGGAACAGTCACTACCTATTTTTACTCTTAGGTATGACGCGGCGCCGCAAAGGAGAATCGAACACGGGCCTACTGATCACGAAGTGAACGCTCTACCACAAGGCTACCGTCACCGGTTTGATCGGGAAATAATGGAAAAATCCGTTGTCAATACTGTGTATAAACGATGGACTAATAATTGGTATGAAAAACGTCAGTCAGCATTTGACTCAATGATAAATTGTATTTGCTAAAAAGGACATTAATTGTATCTACCATAGAACTTACGAAATGATGACTTTAAATGAGACTGCTGATATTCTTGTTTCATCAACTTGCTTGTCAATAATTTACCTCGTTTTAGAAACTATTTATACTTAGAGAATACTCTTGCATATCGAATCAACTTAGCTGCAGATCTGTAGCTCTCCGAAAAAAATATATTGATAGACTGGAGAGCTACAGTGCCACCCATTGAAAAAACTGTATATTTATTGCGCACAAAAAAGTGCTTTATTGATAAGTATTTACATTATAAGGTGCCTATCTAAACGCAGTGTAGGAATTTTAGCAAGAATTTGGAATTTAAGATATTTCTTTAAAATATTTCTAAAGGAAATGACGCAATCTATGAGTTGACAAAGAACAAAGACCAGGACTTCCGGGTTGAGTTGAAAAGTTTTGATGGCGCTGAAGCATACGCTCTGTACTCCACATTTTATGTCGGGAATGAAGACAGTAAATACAAACTCACTGTGTCTGGGTTCTCAGGAACTGCAGGTAGGTCTTTTTGTAAATTTTCGTACATACCTAATAAAATTTAAGGTCACAAGTGATTAACGGATGCTTTTTTATTCCATATATTTTTCCAAGACAGACAGGGATGAGTATGAATTTCTATACTCGATATTACTCCAGCATGCTAGAAGTTCACGGCGAGATACTTTTGAATTGGCGAGGTATATATAAGAAGCGTAGGGATGTTAACCGAGGCTTTTACTTGTAGGAGTATAGCTCGATGTATGTCAGTGAACTTGAAATTATAGAAGCCACAATTTCTACAACATCAGTTTGTACAGTGACAATTCTTCTTATTCTGTTATCAGCTACCTTTTTTCAAAAGTGTGGTTAATATGCTTTAACTTATATAATTTTTATAACGTTCTATATCCATCGGCTTGAAATCTGACCTGTTAAAAAAATGGCAGCTACGTTGACACAGGTGGTAATACACGAGAATATTTACATCCACTGAATATTTTCTCCTTTATTTCTTAAGAAACCCATTGCGTTAATCAGTGCATTACGAGGGATTATCAAAAAGTTCTTGGACTGAGGCTATAGAATTAGCACTATGTAGTCTGTGCTTTCAAAATTTATATGGAAAATAAAACAACAAAAAAATAAAGAATTGTTGAAAATTTTAGCCTGATACGTTCATTATTTGCCAAATTATTATAAAATGAAAACATTATATAATCACCCGGCGCTGTCGTCGTTTATTCCCATGACGTCCTACAACGTCATTGTTTTCAATGTCCGCTTCTTCTACCTCACACACCTTTTTGATGAGAATTCCTGGAGCTGCAAGAGTACGGACTGAATCCCGCCTTGTTTATATGACTTTACAATATCATGAACTGTGGCCTTCAATGAATATAATATTCCAAATGGATTAATACATTGGAAGAGATCCTCGCTTGATTGTGCAAGCATATTTTGCTTTGGGAAGTTCAATATCTACAACACATGATCAACGTCATTTATTGACGTGATTGATTTTTCACAACTTGACTGCAAGTGGACATTAACTTAGTATCCTTTTTCTCTCTGAATCTTTTTTGACATGAAAATACAAGTACTCGGGATGCATATTATTTCTCTCTAGCCAGTTTCAACAAATTTTAGGTCTATACCAGTTTTTTAGCGGCAAAACTTTATAGAATGTTGGAAACGGAAACCCCTCCCCCTTTTGACGTCATTTTCAAGGCCTCATTCGTTTGGTCTTTCCATGTAAAATTTACGGTAAAAATTTATAGAACTTCCAGAATGAAGTGAAATTTTCATATTTTATGAAACAATTGTGTCCAAACACATACCTAAATTAACGGGATTTTTTGAATGTCAAATGACCATATCAGAAGAGTTTTTCTCAGTTACATTACGGTCGCAAAAACGTCGTGTTCGAGGTTGCGCCGCCTGGACATTCTATTGCTTACAAAAACGGCACTAGTTAATTAAAAATAAAAATTTACGATTTGTGGTTTATTCTATAGATAGAAAAGATGATGTTAACTAGATATTTTAAAATTCATTGATGTGCCTAAAGCGGTTTTAATTTTATGACGCTAGTCCACGAACATTTTGATAACCCCTCGTAGTTTCTCTTATAATGTGAAGAAAGGAAAGACCGACATAAAAGTCGGGAAGGAGTGAAACTGTGCAACTATATTAACCCCTTCACTTCCGGCAAACGAAAAGCAGTATACATGATATTATACAATTATTGAATTTTGATGAGGTCTATTCGTGACTATACGGACCTGGTCAGGTATTGGTGGACCGAGGCCGAAGGCCGAGGTTAACCAATACCTTACCAGGTCCGTATAGTCACGAGTAGACCGAATTCAAATGTCAATGAACGTTTTATTAAATGATCAGGAATTTTACAACACTTTTGAAACTTTCGTTCTTGTCTCCATTAACTATTATAATAAACACTCATAATAAAATGCAAAGTGTAGCAACACTTTTCACATGTTGTTATACTTCAGCAGCTGAACAACTAGTAGTTAAAAATGGAAATAAATATTATTAAACAATCAATTATCAACCATTTACTTCCAAAAGCGTTTAATCTCCTTGGTACTGGCGTCTGACATGTTTACATTCACTCAGACACATGCTTTGAAACACGCAATCTGATTGGTCGAAAAATCTGTAAGCAAATCTATGGTTGGTCAAAAGGGAAAACCCGAATAAACCCCTTAGAACGTCATATGAGGTGAACTCACTCTGAGGTACAACCCAGGAAAAGGCGTCTAGACCAATCAGAGAGCACTAAAATTCCTGATCATTTAATAAATCTAATTAATAACTAGTAGTTAAAAATGGAAAACAATATTATTAAACAATCAATACTCAACCATTTACTTTCAAAAGGGTTTAATCTCCTTGCTACTGGCGTCTGACATGTTTACATTCACACCTACACATGCTCTGAAACATGCAATCTGATTGGTCGAAAAAACTGTAAGCAAATCTATGGTTGGTCAAGAGGAAAAACCCGAATAACACCCCCCCCCCCCCCCAGAACGTCATATGAAGTGAACTCACTCTGAGGTACATCTCAGGAAAAGGCGTCTAGACCAATCAGAGTGCACCAAAATTCGTGATCATTTAATAATAATTGATATCTGGATTTAATGTTCTCACTACTTTGTTCCAGGTGACAGTTTAAAGTATCACAATGGAATGAAATTCACCACAAAGGATCGGGACAATGACAGGGATAGTAGTGATAACTGTGCTACACAATATCACGGAGCCTGGTGGTACAACTACTGTCACCACTCTGACCTTAACGGACTGTACGGACAGTCTGGCGTGCCTGGTGATAGATACCCGGTATGGTTTGACTGGAAAAGAAGTGAACTATTAAAACAGACTGTGATGATGATCAGACACAGGAACTAGAATTAAACTAATGTATTATAAAACATAATTAAATAATCAGTTTTATAATGTTTATAATTAAAACAGTATAATCAATATTTTAGTATAATTTACTTATCTCACTAAATGATGTAGATTGGTGTAATGGACTTCTACAATCTGTTTCTTTTAATAGAAATTTTGTAAAATTATCAGTTCTACCTAATTTGAGCAATTATAAATAAATGTAGCACCTGTAAGCATATTTCTAAAATAAATATTTTATTAAAATACAAAATAATATAAAACATTAATCATATCTACGTACAAGCTTCATGTGTGTAAATGAACATGGGAACATAGATAAAATACATGTATTACAGGTACTGTGGAATCATTTTAATTCATGGGGGTCAATGTTCTTTGATTAGCAAAATTTGACCTGTTCATGGGGACGTTATTTCGTGGGTCAATTGTGAATACGATGCTTTATTGAATCAATATGTTAACAGAATAACCGTTTGTTGGGATGTTAAATCGTGGGTATGGGTGACCCACGAAATCCACGAACACTAGTCCGTCGTGAACAATGATGATTCTACAGTAATCAAAGTTTTTCACTATCTCTTAGCTTTTCTACGCATGATTAACTGTAACATTACATTACGCTAAGGACAATTTAACATTTAAATTCATCAGTGTTATAAAGCTTGTCAACAGACAGGTTTTGCGAGTGAAATGGTATGGCGGAGCCCCTGTCATATCTCATACATGAATGGAAGGATGCAGACTTTCAAGGTTTCAATTTCAAATATTTAAAGAGTGAGTACAACGAGCTTACTAGTATTCTGTCTAAACGTTATCGTGTTTTCATTGTTTTCAGATCATTTAAATAGTAAATGACTTGTTCGTTACTTTAACATCAACCTTTGATGCTCCCATTGTCCTCTTTAAGGCAGTTGTGGATAAATCTTGATCACCATGTACAACTTGTGTGTATAACAATATGGAATTTACTGCAGTCAAACCATCAAGGTCAAATAACACACGCCGTGAAACTTCAACAAATCATTTATTGAATTTCAAGGAAGGCAAAATAATTTTTATAAATTTGCCTTAAAGAAAAAATTTCAAGATTACCGTGCAACAATATCTTCAAGAAGTGGTGTGAATCAGATGTGAATACTCAAAAATTCCAAGAACTTTAAGAAAATTTGAAATCACAAGATTTTACCAAAATCAACAGCTTAAAAAACTAAAACTTTTCAACTTAATACACAACCATTCCCCACGATAGATCAAAGTCTAGACTTTTTGATATCATTGACAGCTGCTTTTTTAATAAAAATGGAACTCGTGAATCTACTCACCTTGTCATTGGTTATTTGCAAAATTATTTTGTTAAGAAAAGTCTGATTGTACATATAAATACCCTGAAGTTGACACAAAAAAGATGCTTGAGTTTCTGATCGACAATATCTATGCGGTTTCTGGAGACCAGGTTTTTTTAGCAAATTATTGGAACCCCTATGGGAACCAATTGCGCCCCGTTATTAGCAAAACTGTTTTCTACGAATGAACAATTTCTATAACGAGGTAAATTATCAAAATGCAAGATTATGGAATAAGAATATAAGCATCCTTGTTTAAAGTCATCGTTTCGTAAGTTCTATGGTCGATACAATGATCTTGTCAGCAAATATAACTTACTGTAAATCACTTTTTATTCACAATAACTTTTTTTTCGGGTAATTATGCAAAACAGTTTACTCGCAAAAATTTCATTCCTTCGTAAACTAGGATTCCTAAAGATTATAGAGAGCAAAACCATACCTTCTGAAAATTTTGTCTCACTTATAAAGGGTTGATGGCAATCTCACGAAAATAAGGGGTCGCGAATATTTAGTGATCTACCGTATCATTGATTGAAATGCTTACTGACGTTTTTCATACTAATTGTTAGTCCATTATCTATACACTGAATTGTCGACGGATTTTTTCGTTATTTTTCGATCATGACAAGAAGCACCACCTCTAATGTTTTGAAGGTCCGTGTTTGCTTTGTTCCTATTTTGTATCGTTTTATAGAATTTTGAACTTGAATACTGTTTGTGATCTCTTTACATTTCATTCTTTTGTGAACAAACTTATTATATTCTTACATAATAAATGTACAAATAATTACTGATAGTCTTAGTATATTTACGAGTTTTTATTGAAGATGCAGCTTCTTTGATGTCAAAAACTTCTCGAATTTAATCTATCATGGGAGATTGATGTACAAATTGTTGAAGTATTGAATTGATTGACTTCGATAAAATTTTGGTATTTCAAGTTATCTAAAAGTTCCTTGGAGCATCGTGGGGGGGGGAGGGGGTAGTGACTGATGCCATCTTTCTTGCACTTCTTGCACTTTTGCTACATACAATAATAAATTTCCATGATATCACTTTACATGGTCAGAAGTGGGGGGGGGACCAGCCTTTCAATGAACATTTTTCAAGAGTAAAGATAATGTTGGGAAAAATAGTGTGAGGGGGCAGGCCCCGCTACCCCCCCCCCTCTTGCTACGTTCCTGTGGAGTTTTTAGTAAAAATTTCCTTGAAGTTTAATTATCCACGTCCGATTTAAACAACTTCTCCAATATACTGCGGTACAGAACAAACGAGGCCCAACCTACTTGATATATGCATACGTAGATAAAAAAAATTCTATTCATCATTTGATGGCAACCCATAAAATATTATTTTTATTCATATATTACATGATATTATTTTTTTTTATTCCAAGCTCTCTGATTGGCTCAAACTTGATCACATGATTAAGTAGATAACAGCATAAAGACGTGAGTTACTATTTACAGAATTTGAAATGCATATCGATTTGATGTTCCTTAAAGTGGAGATAATTTTCTGTAAACAAAAAAGTAGAAATTTCATCTAATACAGTGTATGATTAATGTTTCTGAAAAAAATATACTTCATCTTGCATAAATATTTTTTAATGTTATGTAATTGATGAGACATAACCATGCCTTGAATTAGGACATACTGTATATTTGAACATATTGTCAAAAATTAATTTTAAAAAACATACTCAAATAAATGTATTATTTTGAATAAGTATTTTTTCTAAATTACTCACTCGATTAAGGAAACACATTTACAGAAAACCGCTTCTTTTACTAATAGTATTTTGATCTCTAGTCTGTGAGTGTTAAAGAGAGGAAACTTCTGTTTTCTTCCCATTATTTTCTAATTGTGTTTTGTCAACCTATGAAAAAAATAATATAACAAATGTAGCCCTTTAATTTTGTCAATCCATAGATATATCGACTTCACAGGAAAAAAAACATATCGACCTTGCACTTCGTGCTCGGTCCATATGCTTTTCTGTGAAGTCGATATATCTATGGATCCACATCATCAAAGGGCTATACTTATATAATATTAGTAAAATTCGTAATTCTGTCGTCTTTTTACATCCGCTTTCCACTTTTCCACTTAAAACAACGTTGTGTGTTATAAAATAAAGGATGGAGAGAAAATTCTTTCAAAACTTAAAAATAATTTGGTTTTGAGAAACGAATATTATAGCATTACAACCATTTGTTTATGTTATGTAAACCCATTTAGACGAAAAAAATATTAAGTTACATAAAATAAGTTCTATTTTTGTGTTTTGATATGCCCCTTTTTCACTGCAATAAAGGCTACTCCCATTCTCTTTTCATTTTCTAAAAGAGGAGAGGAAATTGCCTGATATATGTGAAAAGCAAAACATTTCACCATTTTTTTTATTTGTCAATTCCTTTGTTTATTACGTAGTTTTAGTTTAATTATAATTGTGCATAAAAACAAGAAGGCCCAAATTCAGAAAGTTTCCCAATTTCACTACAATAAAGGCAAGGTAACATAATTTCGTTCTAATTTTTCTTAGCATTAAAAATACAAATCTATATCCGAGAATTGAATTTTTCTTATCAATCCGTTTTCGAAATTCCAACTATATTGGGCCTCGTTCAAAGTTTAAAGTTGTAAAAAATTTAACGAAAAGGAAAGAAACATTTGCTCGAACCCACTATATATCTTTATTTGTAAGGAATTTTATGGAATTCACAATATGTTTGGTTATTTAAATTCATTTTGATTGTTTAGAATATTAAAATAATTTAAAACTGATCAATGATTTTCAATATTTTCTTTTAAGAAAGGACCTATTGGTATAAGTTGAAGTACCACTTGAAAATGTAATTGATGGAGATAACGAACAGTATCCAAGCTCAAAAGTCCATTAAATATTACATGTACATAATTGGAGCAGAACAAACACGAACTCTAAAACATCAAAGGTAGGATCAAGTGCCCTAGAGGAGTGTGTATCCCTCTGTCGTTTTTTCCGTATCGTGATCGGGAAATATCAGATGGACGTATAATTTTGATACTCCCCCTCAATCGGTAAATAATATTCATAATATATATAAGAAAATAGGTTTATAAGGCCCATCCCTTCTTAACAATTTTCTCAATTGCCAAAATTAAGGTCTATAATTTTTATTTCTGGGAATCAATATTTTTTTTAAAATTAAGAATCAAGAGTTTTTATTGAAGATAAAATGCATTAAAGACTAATGAGGTCAGTAGCTAAATTACTTTTACGTACAAGCAAGTAGAGTCGGAATATACTCTTCAGTTGAGACAAAATGTCCATTGTTAGGGTAAATGTATATCAAGCATCGACCATCTTTTCGGCGGAAAAAACAAAATATTCTAAGTACTTGTGGTTCTTACTTAGATCGTTAACGCCTAGTTCTACTATGTATTTAAACGGTTTCTTTATTCATCATTTTCCACTGCAAAGATGGGGATTCTACAAGTACTATGCTTTATTCTCTCTTTGCACTTTAACAGAATATTTGCCCTAATGCCTTTAACTGAAGGCGAAAATTCTACTAAAAATGGTTTGTTGCCTAAATCCGTAACCGACAAAGAATCAAATGTATTACGGAACATCCTAAATCAGGAGACTTTGGTGCGCTTTTCTATGGTACAAAAAATACAAAGTTTAGTGATGGATGCCACCGACAGAAAAACTGATAGTCAGGACCTAAAGTCGAAACTTAGCGAAGTGACAGAAGACGTAGAGAATTTGGAGATACAATACCAAGTAATGAAAGAGGAAAATGTAAAACTTCAAGAGAAATTAAATGCGATTTACGGGTCAGTAAATGACAATAAAAATATGACTTTGGAAAAGATCAATACCTTGAATGAATCGCAAATTATCACTTTTGAAAGCAATCTCCAAAAAATGAAAAAACTTGAAGATGATGAAAGAAATGAAAGTGTGGCCCTAAAAAACAATGACCGTACATTAACAAATGAAATTAAGGTTCTCAAAGAGAAAATGAATGAAATGAACGTGACAATACAAGACAGTGTGGACCTTGTCGAGAGGGTGAGAAAAACAGAGGACATGTTAAAAAGTATTGTGGTTCCTTACAATGAATCACAGGAGGATGCTGAGGATGTGAATGAATTAAAATTAGTATCGTCAAAAGGTATAGCATTTCTTTATATTTCAGCTTAGATTTATACTAGTATTCAAAGCCAAAATGCGGACTGATTATATCTTGAATATTTATCGCTTTTTCAAGGGACGGTGGATATACATGTACATGTGATCGAGTGTAGAAAAAACGTAAGCTATTAAAAAAACAAACAAACATAATTTTTTAAGGATGATTAATCCAATTTAATAGAACAATTCGTAGCACTAAGGCAATAATAGAATAAAAAAGCCAAATTTTATCCGAAATTTTTTATAAACTTACATTGCATATATTTATGTTTTATTTCCCTCATAATACAGATGTTTGGTTGATCCCATCAATCTATGCAGATTAATCTAATTAAGGAATCACTGTCTCGTTTGGAGAGTATGCCAGGGCATCAACAATAGTGGGAAACATGGGATAATTTGCATAACGGGCGAAGCCTTATATTTCCATTTCATTGTGAAAAAAAATTGTAGACCTAGACATTAAAAATGTACAGTAATAGATTTAAATTACACGAGGACTTCCATGCCAATTTCAATAGTCATCGCACACTGACGTCAAACACAAAGGCAACCGCACGAGATTTACATGCATATTTGGCCTCCTTAGCGTCAGACACAAAGACAGATGCGCACGAGATTTGCATGCGTATCAGGCCTCCTTAGCTGCTGAACTATCGACCTGCCTAATTTACATTCCGGCAGAATCATCAAGAAAAAACTCCTTTAACCTTCAAACAGTTATCACAGAAAAAAAATAGAAATGGAAAAATGGAAATATTATGCAATTAAAGCAATTGTAATCATTTCTTATTCATATTAGAAGTATAAGATTAAAAATACTATTTATCGTTGTAATAGTTTAAATTTAGTCAAACTAAAGGCCATATACTCGGGGTATAGTTTGTACTATTCAGCCTGAGGAAAATTTCATTTAATTTTTGCCACCAATTTTAATTTTCTACAATATGTTTGGATGACAACTTTTCCAACAATGACGAAATCCGATTCGTTTCTATGAAAAGGCTATATTGATAAAATACTGTACGCTCTCAATTTTTTTTTTTACAACAAATGAGCTTTGTTTAATAAAGCCAATTAACATCCACTGAATGTTTTCTCCTCAAGATCTGAAAAAAAACTATTGTCGTTCATCAGTCAGTAGATAATACTACATGTAAACATATTGCCTGTACAGATTAGATGAGCAAGGGCTCTTCAATCAATGAATCGTACAAGTGTGTGCACTCAAATTACAAAATATTTAATATTCTTAATCATATTGTGAATGATTATTTGTACGGATATACATAAAACAAAAAAGTCTTTGTTTGTTTATATGGAAATTAACGTTGCTTGATGTATTGCAATAAGAAAATTACATAATCCACTTACAAAGGTTATTCATTTTTTTCTGCAATAGTTGCAACATTAATTCCAAAACTTACAACCAAAGAGAAAATTTATCTCCATATCCTTCATTGTTCAAAGTCAATTCATCTACATGTATTTTAGTGCTTTCAAAGAATTGCTGGGAAATTTTACGGAAATTCCCGAGTACGTTTGGAAGAGATGGATTATACACAGTATTCGTTGCCTTCGAAGAAAAGCTTGTTTACTGTGACATGAGTACAGATGGAGGAGGGTGGACGGTGAGTAAAACTTGTTATAAAGTACAGAAAATAACAAAGTCTCAAGGAATTTCCTTTCAATACGAAATTTCGTCTCTTTGAGTACTTGTTTTACAGGTAATACAAAGAAGACAAGACGGATCTACATACTTTTACCGGAATTGGAAAGCATATAAACAAGGCTTTGGGGATCCATCTAAAAACTACTGGATTGGTAAGATTAACATATTTCTTATTGAGAAAACAAATTTACTGCCACTTTTATAAAGAAAAATTATCGGCATTCTTTGACTTTAACTTTATTATTATTATTATTATTATGATTTTACATTTTCTTGGTATAAAAGACGCAATTTCATAAGGTTTTACATAGGATGCATCAATTTGCTATTCATTCGAGACAATTAATTAATTATGCACTAGTCTTACAAGAAATAAAAAGAAATGATCAAGAAATATCTATGTTGAAAATATTTGCTATCAACAGAAATCTTTGCTAAAATGAAAAGAGAGATCTCTCAGTCTCTATCTCACCAGGGTCACATTGGTTTTGTATTTAGAGAGGTTTTTAAAATATTTCCGTATTTTTTTTTCACTTATACTTTTAATCCCAAATAGTGAACCCTCATTAGCTCCCTGAGGCCATGAACTTAAATCAAAAACTAGATAGTATTTCACTATCAATATAACAAACGCTTTACAAATCTTAAGAAAAAATTAAAAGAATAATTTTACCTAGTTTAAAAGTTTATAAAATTCCTGTGTTTTGAATACTGGATATCAACAAATTTTTACTCCAAGTTGATCATCAAACCCATGCTACTGATTTACTATAAAAACAAGTAGTTGGAAAATTTCTTTTTTTGTTTACATTCTAGGATATTGTACTGTTTGTAGTTTTTATGAGATGCTTTCATTGTCGAAACCAAAATAGAAGGCATTTTAACCTTTCTAGACATCTAATATTTTTTTCTTTCTGTATAAAAGGAAATGATGTAATCTACGAGCTTACAAAAAACAAGGAGCAGGAACTCCGGGTTGAGCTACAAGATTTTAATGGTGACGAAGCATACGCTCAATACTACACATTTTATGTCGGGAAGGAAGACAGTAAATACGTACTCACTGTGTCGGGGTATTCAGGAACCGCAGGTGTATTTAATATAAGTTAACATGTTATGCTGTTACTTGATGTTAAAACTTTACTTTGATTAATAAGATGATTAATAGCATTTCGATTTATAACATGCATAATTTTGAAATAGGATCAAAGTTATTGTTGTAATATCACAGGTTTTGAATATGAAAAAATATGCAAGCATCAGTAATATATGTGAAAAAGGTAACAAACAATGGGCAATAAATCGAAAAAAGAAAAATTAATTGTATGTTGTGTTACGTCCCCTGGGAGAATTTTTCACTCATATGGAGATGCCACCACTTGCCGGTGGAGGGCTACAAATTTTGTACAACACTCAGCACTCAGAGCCATTGAACAGTGATAGGTCTTTTTCGTACACTGGAACACGGGGCATCAGTTTATACGATCTAATCCAAAGGATCGGTCTCCACGTCCAGTGGGATTCCAAGCCGCGACTAAAAGATCAACTCCTTACTTGGCGATTCTAGAGCAGACACTCTAACCACTGCACCACGTGGGTGACAGTTCACAGAGAAGTCCAGCGAAAAATTTTGTGCAAGAACTTTGACCTTATGTTATGAAATACATAACAAAAATACGACCCATCCATTGGTTGTATTTACGAAATAAAGTCATTATAACAACCGTATGATTTGATTTAAGAAAAAACTTTAAGAGGGTTGTTAAAATTCTCCTAACAATGATTATTTTTTCACTAGCTGGCCTTGGTTCCTAATTTAGAGAATGCGCTTGCGTTCTGAGTCAGTTGGTAGATAATTTTAGACATCGTTATGCAAGTGATGTTGGACTATTGCATTAATAAGTTCAAAACAGAGAAGCTTGTCATTTTGTTTGTCATAAAAATTGTTTGTTAGTTGACCTTCATCTTATATAATCAGTTTATCCGAAATGAAGCAAATGTGAACGACTACTGAGCGTCTTTAAGTTCAAATTCACCTTTAATAATAGAAAAAATAAGGAGTTCATATGTCGATTTGCCTGAATGTCGAGTGTAAAATATCAACATATACGATTTTTCTCGAAAGTTATATTTTAAGATTCAAGTTATCTAAATGTTGTACAATTAATACTCAGGACGATATTCAATACAGTTTTAATAATTGAAATACATTAATAATTTTTAAAAAAAATTCATCAATAAAGTTCAATATTATTAAAATCCTATTCCAGGTGACAGTTTGTCTTGGCACAATGGAATGAAATTCAGCACCAAAGACGAGGACAACGACAGAAGTGGTGGGAACTGTGCAACAACATACCACGGAGCCTGGTGGTACAACGCCTGTCACAACTCAAATCTTAATGGAGAGTACGTCAATTCTAATGTGACTAATGCTAAACACCCGGTATGGCATGCCTGGAAAAAGAGACACGAAGCACTCAAAAAGACTGTGATGATGATTAGACACAAAGACTAAAGTAAATAAATAATCCTCGTTCTTACAAAGCATGTTATGTTTATTGAGACATATGATGCACCGAAGTTTTGTTTATTGAGACACATGATGCACCGAAGCCTATCGTAATCGGGAGGTATATAAGCCTTTTGGAATATACGTCTATAATACAATATTTAACAAATTTGAATTTCTTTGAATTTTTATACAGATGTTAATACTGATAAAAAGATAAAGCATAAGCGGGATGTGTATTTTTTAAGAAACATCTGCGGCATTAATTCCCATACTAACAGCCAAAGAAAACTTTTAATTGTTTGATTAAAGTACCATGTTACAGTTCTGTGTATGACTAAAACCTGTAATAATTTTTCTAATGCAAGTAACTTGTTTTCCTCAAAGTTGTTCCTTTCGTTTATATCTGTAAACGTGATTTATTTATAAATTAAAATATTCTCCAGGATCAATTATTTTGTACGAAGATGATGTAGTAACCAATGATGAAGTAATATCAATCTATGATATATTAAGTTTTTTAAGTTATGATAATGGTGTTCTTCAGAAAGCTCTTTCTCTATTGTTTAATAATATAATTTAAGTTGTAACACGTCATTTGATTGGTTTAACGGTTTTATCCATTTTGCAATAACTTCCTACGTCACAATGAGTTACGTCAAAAATGTATTACTCCGTTTAACGTTAACTTTTAATAATGCGATATTTGAATCCTTTATCTCAAGGAGAAAATGGAAAAAAATTGTCTCATTGTCAAAATTGAAATTAAATTATGAGGAATGAAGCTTATTTCAACTTATGTTATACGAAATAACATAACTTATAAGTTACGCTTGTTTATATCTATGATATTCACGTGTTACTAAGACTGATGACATATGATGCATTTTAAGAATGTCAACTATGCAAATAAACTTGTAATGCGCAGTAAGAGTAGAGTGTTGTTGTTATACATTCAGAGGGTATCTATATAGTCTGATGAATTTGGTCAATGTGTAAGTAATCAATAAATCTAGAGTGAAATTATAACTTCTATAATGTTTTAATGATGATAACAAATTGATCAAGTATATATATTTTACCCGATACAAATATAAATGCGTCATAGACTCATAGTTGTCCACATGGCGCAGTGGTTAGCACGTTTACTCTCCTCTTGAGTCGCAGAGTAAGAAGATTATTATGTCGCGGGTTGAAATCCCAAGGAAAGATATGGAGACAGATTTTTCGGATTTGAGAGACCGTATAAACTGATGTACCGTTTCGAAGTAATTACAGACAGGAAAAGATCCTTTCCTGCTTACAAACTTAAGAGAAGAGTACATGTAATAATACTCTTTATTCAATTAGTTATCAAAACTAACTCACACTGTGGTCCTCAAAACATTTATACAGACAGAAAAATTAAGCAAAGAAACAAATAAATAGCAAAGATGATGAAAAAATTTGTGAAGGCTTATGAAAATAATAGTAGAAGGCAAAGTTTATAGCCCTCCACTGGTAAGTGGTGGTGTTTCTACAAGTAAGTGAGAAAAAATTCCGAAAAGACGTTAAAAACAAACAAACAAACAATCCAACAAAAATAACAACATATACGAGTAACATCATCTAAATTATTTGAGGAGTGATGGATCCTTTCGTGCCATCTCCTAAGGTGAATCAGGCAATCAGTTGATACAGTTTCATAAAAGAGTCAGTGTCTTTTTACCCCGGTGGGACTCGAACCCGCGACGGAAGTAATTAAACACAATAAACTGATTTCATGTTTATGTGTTTTGTAAAGTCATAAAATACTCAAGTCTGTAACGTCAATATTTAGCGTTTTAAAACAACGTTATTTTGACGTTTTTGACGTTACAAAAATGACCCCAATTCCGTGCGCGACGTCAAAACTAACATTCTAACCACTGCGTTACACGCTTGACCACATTTATTTAGAAAATTTCGGGAAAAAAACTTGAAAAGTACTGTATTTTACATATCAGTGAAGAAAATGTTAACTTGTATTTATTTTTCTTCTGCTTTTTTATTTGTAGGTGTTTCATTCATATATTTTTCATTTTTCTTTCATAGCGCTAGCTTTACATTGATGATTCAAATATTTAGCAGCAGACATTTGTAGAAAATCAGTAATTGATTATCACATATTTTTATATTACTAAAGAATTCTTCCGAAACGTGTAAAATGTTTATCAGTTCAGGAATGTAATTAATTGTGGGATCGTAACTGACACGTAGCGATGCCTGATTTTGGTATATTTTATTTTATCTACCGTTGTTCGGCTTGATACCAGCGAGTGCGTTAATTGATAGGTATTCTGATTTCATGCATAACAATGAGGAAACTATGAAAGTATTATGACTTTTAAGGCATGAAATTTATTTAAGGTCAAGGCATGATTATCATAAATTAAAATCATATAAAAACGTGTGCTATTAAGTATTTTATTTTAGTAAGATTTAAAACTTCAATATATTGTTCTTTCTCCTAGAGTGAGACAATATGATTATTAGATATCTCTGCGGACTTTTATTTCTTTCTGTTGCTTATGGTAAGCAGTTTTATTTTTGAACTTCTTTTCCTATTTTAATTTAGTTTTGTTTGTTGTGTTTAAATACAAGCATAATTAATTTTGCAGGCATTTGTAATTTTTTTAGACCCATCGAAGTGCTTTTGCCATAAGGTCTTATTTCAGACAAGAAAATAGCTAAAGAAAAAGATAAAATTTCAATGTGATATAATTTCTAGCTCAAATACAAAATATTTTGTTTAGGTCAGCATTTCCCTGGCAGCCACTGTTATGACGCGTATTATGAATGTAGTGAACAGAATCCCTGTTATGAAAAGGAGGTCTGTTCCAAGGGATGTTGTGTAAATGCGACCTGTCCTGGTCCAGAATATTACTGCTTCTCTAACGGGGAATACCAGTGTTATGAGGACGAGCACTGCAGTCAGGAAACCGGATGTTGTGAAAAGAGCCCCTTAACAACCACCCCGTATCCATACATGGACCCCGTGGCCACAACCCAACCGCCGTATATGAATCATGCTCACGCAGGCCAAAGTAGGCAACAAAATATGGGACACGGTGCTCCACACAACATGGGCAATAGGCAACAACACCACATGGGTCAAGGTCATCCTCAACAGAACCGACCTCCACATAACACGGGTCATGGAGGCAGTCATGGCCAGGCCCCTCCCCAGAATTTCTATTATACCACCACCCCTCCCAGTCTGTATTATACCACTGCCCCGCCCCTGGCTGATTACCGTAACTGTGACCCATACTATCATTGTACCACCACAGCAGACTGTTGGGAACCCGAGACTTGTCACAAAGGATGCTGTGTCACTGCTCCTTAAAAACAAATACTGACTTACTTTGTGATTTTGTTTTTTCTTGTTATTTATTTTTTTTAATATATATCATAAACTGGTTTAGAACTTAGTTTCTAGTTCATAGCATCTTAAAAAAAACTTGGATAAAGTTTGTTAAACGGTAAAGGTTTTCTAATGAAAACCAATTTCGCTCAGTGATGATGCTGATTCCTATTGTAAACAGATAACCAGTGTAGTGCATTGTCGAGGGTTTGCTTTGCTTACTTTTTATAGTTTAGGAAGATACCGGGACTGGTACATTTATGTTTAAACATACCGGTATTGATATCCGTTACAAAGCATGAAGTAGTTTATCCAATCTGTTTCCTTTCCACGAGCTCAACAATTATTCAAGTAGAAATGGTTATATTAATTTATGAATTCCAAGTATCATTTGATTTACAATAGATATAGGAATACAAGTAGGGGTTTTCTTTATTCTGTGGGGTTGCTCAGGGTTCGGATTGTTGGACTCGTGTCTTTGGTGGCCCGCCTTGAGGCTTCAAAATGAAAAAGGATTGTTCTCTTTTCTCATTTTTTAAAGTGAAAATTCTCTGTTTATCCTTCTGTGTAACGGTAGGCGTCTACTTGATATATATATATTGCTCACTGAAAGGTTGAAGCCTATAAAACATTTTAATTTGTCATTTTGTTTAGAGCAAGTGAGGATTTAGGGACATACCTTTCACTCTTATTTTTGATTTGTGTTTTTTTTTTCACTTTTCGAGCTTGTGCGGCTTCATCACTTTCAAATTCAGAAGTAAGAAAAATAACACTTAACAAATCGACATTTGTTATAAGTCACACTTAACTACCATTTTAATTTATAATTAAAACATTCTTAATAAATTTATTTCTTCTGAATCAAATTTAGTTTTGAGTTCTCGACATGAATTACTACTATTCAACAAATTACTATTCAACAAATTATTTTAAGCACTGTCCATGAAGAGTTTTGAAGATTTTTGTCCATGAAAATTTGACAAAGAAAGTGTTTTTGACAGTAATTTAACAAAATATCTAATTAATAAGCCAAATAATTTCCGCCTATGTAAATGAAATTGATTTCAGACATGTCAAATTATTTACTATTTCCAATTCATTGAACCTTAATAATTAATAATACGTACATCTTATTAGTATAAATTATTTTTTATGGAGTGATACACCTATGTCTCGCAGGCTCATCTTATTAACAATGCATGAAAATAATTATTGTGATTATTCCTTATCGTGTCTTAAATTTATTTCCAAATGTCGAACATGTGGTTAACTGGAATCATGAACATTACAAGATGATACTAAAACAATTAAAGAAATTATAAGAACATCATTAGGGTTATTTCACCACAGCCCATGATTGACATTATGACAAGCTTAATTTGAATATTATTTAACAGGCAAAAATTATTATCATTTTGATCTTACACAATACCACGTTTTAAAATTATTTTGCAAATTTAAACTTTTATTCATGGAAATGTGCATTTATGGAGAAAGAGATTAAAACTCCTCATTATTGAAAAAAAAATAAGGACAGGTATTGTTAACATGAAATATAGATCATTAAACTTTCATTGCGATTATTAGTTATGGAAAAACATCATAGAACACTCTGTACAGAGGAGATAACTATTGAACGCTTAAGAGACTTACTGTCTATAACTATTGTTCTCTATAGCTTTTTATTTAATTGAATAAGACATTTTAAGTTTGAAAGTTTATATAAAGAGGATATTTCTTTGCATCATTATTTTTACTTTTAATTTCCTTTGTCTCATTCATTTTGTGAGTCTGTGTTAGAGACCTTAAAGTTGAATGTGAGAATTTAAACCATGTCAAACATGGATATTCATTTAATATTTGAAGAAATATTCGCTTTTTGAGTCTCTGTCTGGATGACATTTAATATATTTATTAATTATAGAAACACTTTTTCTCTGTGTAAAAATAAAAGATGTATTCTAAAAAAAATAAATCTTTATTTAAATAAAAATTTATTATTTCGCTGCCCTGTTGCCCTGTGTAAAAATAAAAATTTAGTTTTAAAAATACAGTATTTTGATGCATTAAACGTATTAAAATGTCATGGCACCTCGCCTTACTTCTTGTTGTTTATGGGGTTCGTGTTTGCCTCGCGCTGGATTTGTATCGTTTCCAAAGATTTTTTGAGTTAATATTAGTTCTTTTACGCTAATATGTTATGTTACCTTACAATGAGGAGTCACAAAGTACACATTGTCTATTAGCAATCCGAAATGATTATATGGTATGAAGGGATATAGTCTTGAAAACGAGAAACGTGAATACCATAGTAATCCTGATACATTTTGTTGGTTTTGATATACCTTTTAGCTCGTGGAAATTCACACATATAGGGCTCCGTTACTTTTTTTTCCATTTACATTAATGTAACTATCCACAAATAAACATGACAAAATCTTCTAAATTTTCCCCTATATGTCATTTTGGTATTTAAAGAGCCAACATTGTCATGAAATTAGATTACAATAATATTTCACTGTACATCACCCTTCCTTTGTATCAGTTACTTCGGTATACAAGAGCATGTCCTACGTCTAAATTATTCCATAAAAAAGGAAAGATATTGACAAACTAGTTGATGTAACAAGAATTTAAGCAGCCTCGATTAATGTCATCATTTTGTAAGTTCTATGGTCGATACAATGACCTTTTCAGTATATACAATCTACACGTATATATGCTGACTACGTTTATTTTACTAGCTGTCAGGCCATTAATATTATTTATACTCTAAATATTATCGATGAATTTTCACATTATTTCCTGAACATGACAAGGAATACACGGCGGATGTGACCAGTAGGTAGAGGATGTTCCCTACTCCAAGGCACCTGATCTCACTTCTTATGTTTTATAGGTCCTTTTTTTGCTTCACTCATGATTTGATTTGTTGAATGATATTTTTATCAACAAAATATTCAATACTCATCAAATTTTCAGTTTTTCTTTTCATGGACTTGTGTATGTGTGAAAGAGGGTGAGATTGTGTGAGGGTGAGGGTGTGTGTATGAGTGTTTTAAAGTATTAAATTAGAACACACCAATTTAAAAATTTATCCCTCCTTAAAGGAGTCCTTCTCTATCAAGAAAAAATAGCAAACATTGATTAGTACGTTTAATTAAAAAAAAAGAACATGACTATAAGTCAGATTACTCATATTGTGATTGTACTCTCTTAAGAAAATAATGGCCAACTAACAAATAAACTATATAATTTGACAAAAGACATCAGCTTACATCTTTTGGATCTTTTACTGATCAACTAAATAGTATGCCAATCAAGAAGATGAAATTCCAGTGGTGAGATCAGGTGCCTTGGAGGATTGAGCATCCTGTGTTGCTCACACCCGACGAGACTTCTACGTATTGATCAAGCATACGGAATACCAAGTAATCGGAGGCCTAACAATTGGTATGAAACAAGTCAACCATATTACGAAAAGGCTAAAGAATTTACGAAATGTTTTAGCAATGTTTTTGAAATCCCTGCAACATCCACTCATTTATGAGTACTATAGGATTAAATATCGATCTTTAGGAAACATTAACAATATACTCATGTGAACTATAACTAATTCAATTAGTAAACGTTATGATAGAAAAGCTGAAGCGATCTCGTTGGTCATATAGCTAATTGATCTTCATGTCTATGGTCACTAAAACATCCAAATATGTAACAAATGAGACAGTCTTTGTGGAAATAATGATTGTTCGTCACATCTGTAAAACAAGTTGAAGGCCACTGCAAGTATTTTCTTTTTATGTAGAAATTCATAAATAAATTTTGCTTCAGAGAAGTTTAAAAACGGGTCGGCTTAAATGAAGCAAACCAAGTGCCAAATAGAATATAAAGAGATTGATGACAGATTTGAAATTCGGCATCGTTTTAAGACCAACTGCAGAGGGGACCAGTTTTTCCACATCTTTTATATAATCATCATCTTTATTTTATTGAATTTTATTTTTATTGAATTTTTACTGAATTCAATTGACAACGGATTTTTTCCGTTATTTCCTGATCATGACAAAGAGCACACGGCGGGTGTAACCGGTCAGCAGGGGATGCTCACTCCTCCATGGCACCTAATCCCACCTCTGTTGTTTCGGGGGGTCTGTGCTTGCTCTGCTCTTTGTTTGTATTGTTTTATGGACACTGAGATTGAATACTGTTCGTTATCTCCATATCCTTCTTTTACTTAATGATATCGCTCTTTCACAAAATATGGAGCTTAAGCTACATGTAACTGATTTGTCATAAAAGAAAATTTTCTTTTAATGAGTTTATAAACCGAGGCAGGCTACTGAAAAAGTATTTGATTTCATTGGGCGTTCCTTATTAACTGACAGTTCAACATTTTCAAACATTAAAGATATTTTAATGTGCTAATGTACACAAAAAACGCGAATGTAGTGGTCGTATATTGATTGACAATGTTCAAAGCAACTGTTACGTTATATTATATGCTTATTTTGACCACAGAGATGTTAGGACTACAGCGTGGACCTGAACACTATAACGGATACAGAGGATGTAAGGATGTTTTTTTTTTTGCTTTTCCACAGCTTTTATACATTGTATGTACTCCAACTAGGCCTCTGCTCCATTATATTTTCCAGGGATCTTCGTATCGCTCATGAGATTAATCACAACGTTTTATCTTCTAAAGAAATGTCAAGCAATATGTCATTTGCAATCTCTACAGACATCATTTAATTTCTATAAAATACTTCATTCTGATTGGATAAAAAATTCTTTTGATAACTGCATCAATAAAATCTAGAGTTCGCTTGCACTAAGCAGCCGGAACTACTTTGGCTGTCTTTACATGTATATTCCCGCTTCCAGATTACTTTTTGAAGGAATAATTAAATACTTTTTATTTAATAGATATTTTCCCGAATTTCGGAACCTGTCCGTTACGTTCCTGACTTATTTTGTACTTTCGTTTCATTTTGAATTATCCCCCTTTGCTAAACAAATCAAATCGTCTGCATGACGACTATACAGTTATGGGAAAGAAGGGAATGAATCGTTTAATCGGCATATTTCTGGTATGAAACAATAGAACTCTGAAAAAATGTTTTATTATGCTACCAAAGCGGGGAAAACTGTAAATCTGTTAAATTGTTGCAAACGAATTAATGTTCGAGAAAAAGACACTGCATGAATGTGGACGGAATTCTTTTAATCATGAACAGTCGGCAGCAGACTCTTTCAGGTTTTACAGCATTGACAGGTTGTGGTCCTTATTTATATATTCGGTTTGAAATTCAGATGGAAAGATGTGCAAATGAAATCCAAAATTTCTGTGATCGAGAACTGTTAGGATATTTGAGTAGCTTCCCTTTATATTTACGAACTAAGATAACTTACCGGGAAAATTATACCCAGTGGGATAACACAACAGGTAAGTTTTTGTGTTAAAGAACTGTAAATTATTTCAGAGAATTTTCAGCAACGTTAACGTTATGGTGATGTATTCGTGCGCACTGTTTTTGATGCGTAAATTTAAAAGAAAAGTGAAAGAAACTATATTTTATTAATTTAAATTCATAATTAAATGATAAGAAATGAATGTAATATTTTTTTCTTTGATCGATGTATCAAAGAAAAAATTTGGACGGAAAACTTTTTCATCAATGCGCTACGCGCATTGATGAAGTTTTCCGTCCAAATTTTTTCTTTGATACATCGATCAAAGAAAAAAATATTACATCCATTTCTTAAATGAAATAATTACATGGTTTATTTATCATTTAAGTGCTTATTTTGACTCCTTTTATGAATCTCTTTAAAATATAATTTAATGTATAATGGTAATGTAATGTATTGCTCTGCTCTGATGTGGATTGTTTTATATATATATATATATATATATATATATATATATATATATATATATATATATATATATATATATATATATATATATATATATATATATATATATATATATATATATATATATATATATATAATTGATGAAATAAAAATATATAGAAAACAGTACATTAATTTGATAATCCTATTGTTAACTCAGTTAAAATGCATTTTAAATTTTGATCCATTTTTTTTTCATTGTTTTATGGACTTTTAAACTAGAATACTGCTCGTCATCTCTATATATTTCATTGATATTCTCATTCTTATCTTAAACTTTATTGATATAAGACATGTTTAAATATATCAAATGCATTTATCTGCTTCTTTTTAAATGATAATAAATATTCAATATTTGAGTGTATTTTACGCATTGTTTGGACGATTTGTTTTTGTAGAGATTTAATTTGTTTAGAAATTCGACCAAGTATTGGTAGTTCGTTCTTCAATTCTCGAGAGTTATGGCGATATCAGCAATACACAGGCCGTGATTATTGGACAATTATTCAATTTGAGGTTTCATTACTGCCCGAAATGGTGATGGTATGTCCGTAAAATTACGCTTGGCGGCCGCCGTGTATTCATTATATCACGATTTTCATCTGTTTAAATGTTTTCATTTCGTGTCCAAATGAATTTCATTTTCATACTGCGGCGTATACTTATCGAAAATTCATTTCCATCAGAATGCATTAAAACACTTTAAAACCAAAAAAGAAACTTAAAGTGGTGTAGTCGTAAAAATAAAAGTGAAGGAAATAGTTAGTAATTGGTACGGAGAGGATAGAGAATTCAGCTGATCTATGTGGAAGACATGTCAGTTTCACTCGCACATGAAACATTGCTCCATAAAACTGTGTAGTTTAATCGAAACACTTCAAAGTTATTGAAAGTGGTCTTATTTGAAACGAGGTCTTAAATGGAGCTACTATCAGGGAACTGACACCAAAAACAGTGATAGGAGAAGGGACTAGGAATAAAGAAAATGGCTTATCCTTAATGGACGAATGCAATGCGGACGGGAGTCACTTCTTAAATCGAATACTGATTATTCATTATGTTCATCGAATTGTTTTCACTGGGTTATTCCTTTTTTGAGGTTGAATATGTATAGGTTTTTTTACTCCCCCTCCCTAAAAAATTTGGACACAAATGAAAATGAAATTACAAATCCGTCTATAAATTCAATTTCTCTTTATGTTCTTGAATGTTTGTATTTTATGCAATTAATAACTGTGTCAGCACAAGATGCTTAGAGTGTGTAAGACGCAACTTCCTGGAATGACGTGACGTCACTACAAAAAACAAATATCTCGGTGACACAATTCTTGTTGTAATTTATTAGGTATTCGTGTAAACATTTGTATAGATCAATTTCAGGAAGTCCTCTATCTCCAGTTTCAGTGTCTATAAAAAGAGACAATTAACGCGTGTTAGCTTGTCAAGCTCGGGGATTGTACATATAATTTACTGAAATTGAAAGTTCATCCGTACAACATTTATAGATAGATTGAAAAATCAATTATTTATTACTGTTAAAAGGACAAACCAATCGAAATTATTTTCAATCCCTGTAGAATCAAAGGCAGTTATTGCACTAGATCTATGGGGTTTTTTTTAACCAAAAGAGTAAATATTTTTCTCATATATTTGTTTCGGAATACTCATGACTGAATGTTTTCATTTTCAAAACTGCAATTTTTTGATAATCCCAAAAATCAGACTGAATTTAAATTATCCAATGATATCTTTATTAGATTCCAAAACTTCATAAAGAATTTTACAAACAAAGATACATAGCGAGTTCAGGTAAAAGTTTAACCAAGCCTCTTTTTTACTCCTCAGTTAAATATTATAATAAGTGAAATTTTAAGAGTACTGTGCAACAATATATTTGAGAAATGGTGTAAATCAGATTTGGATACTTTAAAAATTCAAAGAACTTCTAGAAAATTTTAAATCAATTTTTTTTCCAAAATCAAAAACATGAAAACGACATTTCAAATGTATACAAAACTGTTTCTTACGATAAATTTAAGTTAATGCTTTTTGATATCGTAGACAGCTGCTTTTACAATAAAAGTAACAATTACTGTGGCCTTCAGCTCGACATATAGATATATTGACGACGTATTTTCAATTAACAATAATTATTGTGATTTCCATTCTATTGTCGAGCTTGAAATAAAGGATATCACAGCCTTAGAGACATCTTTTTCATATTTGGATATTTCACTTGAAAAAGACATAAATGGCAATCTAACAACCAAGCTCTATGATAAATGTGATGAATTATTTAACTTTGCATTTATATCACCTGCATACGGAGTTTATATTTCGCAGTTGATTCGGTACAAAGAGTGCGCTCTACGTATATACCATTTCTAAAACGAGGTAAATTATTGAAAAACAAGTTGATGAAACAAGAATATCAGTAGTCTTGTTTACATTAATTATTTTGTTAGTTCAATGACCTTGTCAGCAAATGCATTTTATCATTGAGTCAATTGGTGATATTGGTGTTAATCCAATGTTTATCGCTGAATTGACGACGGATTTTTCGTTATTTATCGTGACAAGGAGCACACGGCGCTTGTGACCGGTCGGCAGGGGATGCTCAGTCTTCCATGAAACATGATCCCACCTCTGATGTTATTGAGGTTCGTGTTCGCTCTTCTTCTATTTTGCATTGTTTTATGGACTTTTGAATGGACTTTTGAATACTGTTAGCTTCATATGTTTCATCGTAAATTATCTAATCCTGTCACTTGTCATTTGCAAAATTATATTGTTAAAAACGTTCTGATTGTAACAATGGTACTCTGACGATAATATTGAATAGATGCTTCTGGTTCTGGTTCTGATAGACATAATCTATAATGGGGTTTATAGAGTCTAGCCCTTCCAATAACATGAAATTTCCATAGATATCAGTTGCGCTCCGTTATTAGCAGACCTATTTTTGTATTCACATGAAACAGACATTCTTCAAAATCTTATACTTTAAAAAATACTTGCTGTACTTCAATTCGACATTTCGATATTTCGACTACGCACTGTCAATAAACAATGGTTATTTAAATTCTCATGTTGATACGATACGTCCAATTGAGCTTGAAATAAATGACACATTAGAATGTTACATATCAAAAATATGCAACAATATTTATTTATTACGAAAGACGAATAGGGCCACATAAAAAATATTTTTATCTCGTAATTACGAGAAAAGATCTCGTTATAACGAGAAAAGATCTCATTATAACGAGAAAAGATCTCGTTATTACGAGTTAATTATCTGTTATTCTGCTATCTGCTCGTAATAACGAGATAATTAACTCGTAATAACGAGATCTTTTCTCGTTATAACGAGATCTTTTCTGGTAATTACGAGATAAAAATATTTTTTTATGTGGCCCCATTCGTCTTTCGTAATTTATCGATATATAGGGGATTATATATCTTTCAGTTGTAAGGTAAGGGAGAGCATGCGCTACGTATGAATAATTTTTGAAAGAAGTAAGTTATTGAAAAACAAGTTGATGAAACAAGAAAAAGAGCAGTGTTCTTTAAAGTCATCATCTTGAAAGTTTCATGGTTGATACAATATCCTTGTGGGCAAATTCAGTTTGTCAGAGGTCAAACTGACTGACGTTTTAATACCAATCGAAAAATTACTAGCCCGTATTTACACATTGAATTGACGACGGATTCTTCCGTTATTTCCCGAAAATAAAAAGAAGCACATGGCGGCTGTGACCGTTCAGCAGAGGATGCTTACTCCTCCACTTTATTAACCTTCTGATGATTTTTAGGTCCATGTTTGCTCTGCTCCAAAATCTGTATTGTTTAATGGATTTTTTAACTTAAAAACTGGTCGTTATCTCCATATATTTCAATAAAAAAAAATTGTGTGATTCTTAAATAAAATACTAAGTATGTGGAAGTTAAGATTACCCATTTGACATAAAAAAGGAGAAGAGAAAACAAAGACCTATAAACATCAGTGTCGGGATCATGTGCAATGGATGATAAATTTGAATGAATCAAGATATGTTACTAATTTCAACTGACGTAATATTGTTAAAAATATTTTTGGTTAATATTATCGTCATATTGTTATAAATTGAAGATGTATTTTTCTTTGCTAAAACTTTATATTAGTATAATATATTTAAGTACTGATGACCACCATGTGGGTTTATTAATGTCTTTAAGGACAGATGATACAAACAATTTTTTTCCTTTGGAGGAGATTCAATATCATGTCACAAGTTTAGAAAAGTGAATAATTCTTAGATTTTTTTCTCCTAAGAACTGGAAAATGAAATAGACTTGGAAAATGTTAGTAATATTTCAATAAAATTACAAATATGGACAAAACACACTCAGTAAAGGTTTAAAGATGAAAACGATTTTTTGAATATGTTACATTGGTGCTAAAAGTGTAATATATATACTTCAGAAAAGTATACCAAGCCAGGTGAATTTTATCAAGAAAAGCAAAATGGTAAAAATCAGCCTATATGATATCGCTGATTTCTTGACATTTTGCTTTTTCTCATAAAATTTACCTGGCTTGGTATATTTTTCTAAAGTTTATATTACACTTTTAGCAACAAGATAACATATTCTGAAATTTGTTTTCACCTGTAAACCTCTACTGAGGGCGATTTGTCTATATTTGTTTTTTATTGAAATATAACTGATATTTTCCAAGTCTATTTCATTGTTCACTTCTTAGGAGAAAAAAATTCAAGAATTATCCTCTTTTTTAAACGTGTGACGTGATATTAAGCCTCTACCAAAGAAAATTATTGTTTGTATCATCTTTCCTTAAAATGTTATAAGGCCATCGACGTATGTTTTTGGCGGGAAATTCTTCTACTTTTTGTCTTGTATGTAAGTAAATAATATTAATTGCGGTTTTAATACATTTTAGGTTCGAGGCTCATTTGAAGGAATCTTGTTCTCTCACATTTGACATAAGTTGTCAATAATGTTTTCCAATGTCGAAAAAGATTCTTAAAAGATTGGTGAGCACGGTTCAATCAATCGAGCTGCTTCGGTTTGTCACATCTGACTGACATGCCTTGATGGAGTAGAAAAAAGCCAACTTTTCTCTGGACCGGCTGAATGTATCTCAGCTATTCTAAAATCAATGGGATCATGACATGACACTTCCGTAAGCAGATAAATCAAATATGTCAAAACAAGATAACTAAGCAAGAAGTACTGAGTAAGTGATAAATTTCCCCCTGAATGTTGGAATTTAAATTTCAGAAAGTATAAAGAATATAAATATATCTAATGATGATAAAGATCATTATCATATACTTAGTAGTAAATACACCGGTTCTGCACGGTGTGATACGGGTGACGTCACAATACCCCATATCACGGACCGGTCCGAAAAGCCATATCACGTATCGGACCGGCGGGCCGAAAATCCATATCAAACCGGAAGTAACGTTTGTATTAAGTTTAAAAGTTTATTTACTTGACTTTATTTAAATATTCATATAAAATAATTCTTTAAAGACATTTGTGGTCGTAATTTTTTTTCAGTTACCTAAAATTGGCTCTATTAAATTTTAAAGAAAAAATGTCACTAACAAGCACAAACATTCTTCAACGACCATAGGTGAACTTGCAGATTAAGTATTTTAAATATATGATAAATAGAATACTACATACTAAAATCCATATCATATGTCACATCAGCCCTCGGGCCCCATATCAGCCCTCGGACCTTCCGCCCTCGGGCTGATATGGGGCCACTCGGGTTGATATGACATATGGTATGGATTTAAGTATGTAATATTCTCAATATATTATATGAAAATAAAGTATTTTGATGTAAAACATTCCCTTTAGATCAATGCAACCTTGGAATATTTGCAGGAATTGTTCCGATATCTATGGAACACAAAAGTGACATATAAATATATTCACATATGTGTATCTTTCTTAAAATATTTAAACTTTCTTTATATCAATTGTACCTAACGATTAATTGAAGATAAACTTATTTCAATTAAACTTATCCTTAATCTATTTGGAGATAGGTACAAATATTTTAAAAGTCATTCAATTAAGAAATAGGCACAGTTCAATTGAATCTCCCTTCCCCCTTTTTACTTCTGTGTATATAAAGCTTTCACAGTGAAGATTCATATTAATAATTAAAAATAGCATATATTTTTAGCTTGTTTTTTAAATGAACTTGTATTAGTATTAACTAAAGAGAAATTGTATTTGTTTAAAATGATCTATTAGGAAGTAGACATGAAAATATGTTTTGAATGAAACATATATATTGTACAGTCTATATATGTGAAAACACAAATAAAATCAAAAATAAAGTTAATCTCGGTATAATTTACTTATAAATATTTACATTTCCTAATGATTTCTCCATAAGAGAACTTCTCAATAAGAGTCCTTGCAATTAGGAGCATTGTTCATTTTCTCATGAACTACGATGGATGCGCAAGAATATCTCCATTGTTACATCACAATACCACACTTGACGTAAAACTATAGTGCAAACTGTTTTGCTTTAAACATGACAGTTGAGTGGCATAAATCTATGGCTACTCATCAGAAAAATAATGTAAATATCAAAAATGAATTAAATTTTAAATTTTGAAGATTCATGAGGTATATGAACTACAACGCTTCATGCCGGCATTTTTGTCGTGAAGCGCAAATATGCCGACATGAAGCGTCGTAGTTCATAACCTCATGAATCTTCAAAAATAAAATTCATTTCTTAAATGTCTTCAAATAATTTGAAGAGAAATAGAAATTGTACTGACGTTTTTCATGCTAATTGTTAGTCCATTTTATATACACTGAATTGACGACGGATTTTCCCGTTATTTCCCGATTATGACAAGGAGCACACGGCTGTTGTGACCGGTCAGCAGGGGATGCTAACTCCACCATGGCACCTGATCCCACCTCTAATGTTTCGGGGGTCCGTCTTTGCTCTGATCCTATTTTGTACTGTTTTATGGACTTTGATACTGAATACCGTTAGTTAACTTCATATCCTTCACGTATCTCTAATTTAATTGAAATAAAATAAATGGAGATCAAGCGAACAGTATAAACGCACAAAAGTCCATAAAACAATACAAAATAGGAGCAGAGCAAAAACGGACCTCCAAATCATCAGAGGTGGGATCAGGTGCCATGGAGGGATGAGCATCCCCAGTCGACCGATCACTTAAACTGTCTTTAAGGTCAAGATCTAGTAAATGAAGGATGCCTACAGATTTATCAAATTTAAGAAATAAATTCCAGTAATGATGCTTTACAACATAAGCTTGATCAAAAAGGATGTTTCGGGGCATAATTTGTAGAAAAACAAGATGAAAAACCATATTTTAAACTGTCATTTTCAATGAAAAATTAAGAAAACCAGTCATGAAAATGGGATTTTTTTCCATATCAGACAAAGAAAATGTATCCAGATTGCCTACAGTCTTTCAGAAAACGGTAATTTGTATGTTCTTCGTCTCGTCTTTAAAATAATATCAAATTTGATATAGGTATCCGGACTACTTTTCATGTGATTTCAAATTGAATTCCATGAAAATACCTTATTTTCCACATAATTCTATAAGAACAGTAAAGTACGGGAAAAAGAAAGTTGAAAGTGATTATGACGTCATAATGGATCGAACACTGAAAAGTTATTCTAAAGTCATTTACTAGATCTTGACCTTAAATCAATGGATGTTTTTATAATGATAGGTTTTATTCAAAAATGTTTTGAAGATAGGTGCATGTGCGAATAACTTAATTTTGGTTAGAACTCCTTATTTGATTGGCTAAAGATAATTCATATCATATAACCTATGTTGCCTAAGTCATAATGATTTATGTCATTAACGCATCAATCCGCTGACGATACATTTAAATCTGTACAATTGAAAGGAATTTTCGAAGTAGAAATTGTTTACCTGTTTTTCACACTTATAGTCGATTCGATACGCAAAAGTAGGATCTACATATGAACAATTTCTAACATGAGGTGCTGTAAACGTATTACATTTGGCTGTGTATTTTTCAGTGCTTTTGGCGGAAAGGAACATCCGCTAATTCAAGTACAACGCTAAATGTTTTGCAAATACATACGCAAATAAGAACATTAAGATATCTGCTAAATCAAATCTACGATTACTTGTTCAAAAATAGATTCTGTCAAATATCATATACGCTAATACAATACATTTGCTGTAATTCATTGACAAACAAGTTGATGAAACAAGAATATCAGCAGTCTCGTTTAAAAGATCTATTGTCGATACAATGACCTTGTCATAAAATACAATCTGTTATTGAGTCAAATGCTGACTGACATTTTAGTTAGTCAATTATTCATACACTGAATTGACGACAGATTTTCCGCAATTTCCCTATAATTATAAGGAGCACACGGCGGTATGACCGGTCGGCAGGGGGTGATCACTCCTCTATGGCACCTGATCCCACCTCTGATGTTTTGGAGCTGCTTGTTTGCTCTGCTCCAATTTTGTATTGTTTATTGACTTTTGATTCGTTATTTCCATATGTTCATTAAAGTGAATTAAATGTCAAATTATTAGGAATGAAGTAATACTTTAAGTAATACGGATTGAATCTGGATTGGAGCAGTTTACATGGTTTATAAGGCGTACACTTCAACCTAGGTTAAACGAGTATTACCGTGGTAGATATTGACATTGATAAAAGTCATTCGTTCCTTAAATTTTGAAGATGAGCTCAAATATTGAATGTATGTTAACTTGGCGTTCCATACATTTAGGGCAGCTTACGTGCATGAGCGATCTTAATGAACTCGAATCGGAATAAAAGCACCTCTATCAATTGAATTTCCTGTTTTTTTGTCATACTGATCAAGGATTGATTATGTAGGTCAATGTTTTAGAGTGCTTACAGGCTACATAACTTCAGACATTTGTCATTTAATATGCAGCCCCAAAGCTACATAGACTCTCGATCCTGACAAAAATAATGCAGAATACTCTGAGACCAAATGTGAAAACAACCTTCAATTTGGTGATCAAAGTTAAAGACCAGATAGGAAAATTCTTTAAAAGAAATATGAAGGAATATATAATTATATCTAACTTGGGGTATATTTATGTAAGTCTAGAAATTCGTTTTATATAGAAAGATGTGAATAAGGTTTAAGTAACCAAGGTATATGAAATGAAGGAGAGCGTAAATCACCGGGGACAAACTGAGGGTTGACAGATGACACTGTCCATATCCCTAACAATAATAGACTTTATTTATATTCATCTAGGCCTATATTGAATACTTTAATACTTTTATTTTTATTTTCTCTTGAGCCTTTTTGAAGATTTAAAACCTTAATATATCTTTAATAACATATCTATAATTTATTTTTTTATTATTAAATTTGTATATATGTAGATATAGTTCATTTAAATATCAGAAAATTACTTGTAAAAGTTTTAAAAAAAAAAAACCAAAAGTTGTTATTAAAACACATATGCCCCCTCCCCAACATAATTGGAATTTTTTTTAATCAAAGGGCCAAATATAACTGTAAAAATGATTCGATCGGACCAAAATAAAAATTGACCTAGATATTCACATTATAAATCTGCATATCATACTAGTATAATTTCATTTAAGTATATTTATCTCTGCAAAGAATATGAAAGATGAATATCATTTTCTTACTGAATGCCCAGTAAATATTTAGGTGAGAAATAATTTTTTTCATGATATCCCATTGCTCGACTAAAATATCAGATTATTATCAATCGAAGACAAATTTATCTGGTTAGTGTGTAAAGAAGACAAACTGAGTATAAAGCTAAGTGAATATCGTGTCACAGCTTTCAAAATAAGGTATAATGCCATGTGTTAACGCAAATTAATATTTTCTTTTTATACTTTAGTATACATTTGTATTGTATTTACTTAACTTAATTTAATTGTACTGTTAACATAAAATGTTCTAGACACATATATATTTGTATACTGGTATATACTGATAAGACATGTTTTTGATCAAATGTTAATTAGCAATTTGATAACCCCAACTGCAACATATATAGTTACTTGTATGGATTATATCAGATACATGTATATGCATGTTTACATGTGTGTGTGTGTTTATGTTTGTGTATGTAACCTTTCTTTCAAATTTTTCTATCTTATCATTGTAAAAAAAAATATCCTTATGCCTTCTGGGCCCAAAATTGGAAAATAAAATTATTTTTTTTAACCACATTTTATTATGTTAGATTACATAATTGGATTGGACATCAGGCATGGCCTATATAAGTCCTCTCCAAGGTCAAGGTTACAAATGTTAAGAATATTGACAATAATTTACAATGATGGAATAATACTTATTAAGTTACATTATTTTCTTTTCTTAACTATATATGGGAAAACAAAGGGAAAACAAATAGATTAAGTTATACAGAAGAATTATTACTAAGTTTGTATACTCGCTATGAAATATAATGATAAGGAAGTAAAAAAGTGCAAACAAACAGCAAACAGAATAAGTAAATAAATAATAAAGTGCAAAGGATAAATATGCAAAGAAAAATACAAAAAAAGAAGAAAGAGTAACATTTAAAAAAGACAAATAAATTTTAATCAAGCAACAGCACTGTGTGAGGAAAAATAAAACGAAAAAAAAACAAACAAAAAAAACAATAATAAAGTGCAAATACAATTATCCAAAGGAAAAATACAACATATAAATGGAACATAGAAATGCTGAGGCGTAAATTAAATGTAATTATAAGAAATATCAGGATTTATATTTTACTTAATCATGAAATACTACAAAATCTTTTTGATGTACAGTTGGACTGCTTCAAAAATTGAACAGTTAATTTTATAAGGTAATTGCCTATCCCCAAATAGCAAAGTATTCAAAATTTGATCAGGAGACATGCTTTCTAATTCTATTACATTCTGAAGACTTTCAAAAAGTATCCTTCTCTGATTATTATATGCAGGGCATTCTAAGAAAAAATGATAGTTATTCTCGTTCAGATATCCGCACTTAA
>PRKT01000342.1:68937-166381 GCA_003671525.1 Saccostrea glomerata
GAAAAAAAAATGACAATGTCACAAACCAAGAGAGCCGACTCTCTCCATTATAATTCCAATGAATTTACATAACTTAATTAATTTTTCCCTGCTGTTCAAATTAAATAGTTGGTCAAACTTAAAAACATTAGGATTTGTATAATAGTACTTGGGCAAAAGATTTAATCTAGAATTCTTAATGTATGGGTCAGTGCATTTAAATAAATAATGAAATTCATCTCCTATTTCCTTGCATGAACACAAGTGGCAAATTCTGTTTTCCCTTACAATATTAAACCATCTACCTGTTTCAATAGGAAGCTTAGCATTTCCAGTTCTAAAAATACAATATTTCATAGAAAGTTTAGTCTTTGTGCGTGGTAGTAATAATGATATAAATGTACGTACCTTATTCATAAACCTTTCACTCTAATCGAGGTATCATGGCTAACTTACTATTTACTCTTTTATTTGATTATTTAATTTGTCCAATGTTTTGATTCTTAAGAAAACTAGCGAAAGCTTTCACAAATCACATTGCAGATTTATTCTAAATCTGTTAGCCAAAATCTCAACAGATGTCAAGAATTCTCGAGATGTGAAGATTTTTCATATTAATTGGACTCTTTTATACCAAACAGAAATGAAGCACTCTTCAGACTGAAAAAGTATTGCTTCATCTAAGAACTGACTGACGGCAGAGTGAGACCAAATGTTCTGCTTATCCTGTATACAATATCCTCTTAATTGAGAAATT
Organism: Saccostrea glomerata; assembly: GCA_003671525.1. NCBI lineage: Eukaryota > Metazoa > Mollusca > Bivalvia > Ostreida > Ostreidae > Saccostrea > Saccostrea glomerata. The sequence goes on from PRKT01000342.1 coordinate 69,674, forward strand.
ATGTGGATGGATTGATGAAGGATCATTTCAACGCAGAATAAAACAATACGTTTGTCAGACAAATCAAGGATGGACATATTTAGAACAGGTGCATAAAGTAGCTAGAAAACACAGGATAAACGCCGTTCTAGAAAATGATACAACAAAGGATCATGGTATTATAAAATCTAAAAATTCTCAATTAAAAATCGGTAAAAGCATTTCTGTCATGTGTAAATGTCATACAATATATCTACATACTAAATACTAATACATTGGATATGATAAATTGTTTTTAACATATAGCTCAATCATATAATAAGAATGCTTTCTAAATATCATATGCTTAACATTCTTAGAACATATTTTGCTCATCTTGAATATGTTGCTGGTTTATCTACTAAATACAAATATGAATATAACATGGGTATAATATTTAAGTTAAGAACTTGAGATTGTCAGAAAACTTTTCATATAATTTCAGAGAGCCATGTTCGTCTAGATCAGAGATTTTTTCAAACATATAATATTAAATGGTAACTTCGACTGTATTTGCATTTTGACAAATCTTTTTGTAGCTGTTGTTGACAGCAGATTTTGATTTATTTCTGCGTCCCAGTGGTAGCTTCCCCATTTGGAAGCTCTTGTAATTGTTATGTCATGTGTTTATCCTTGTTTTTATATCACCTCTTCATTACATTCGCTAAAGTGGAATGACCTTAAACTCAGCGTCTCTCACTATTGCATTCCAAAACCTACTTCCCCTTGTTTCTTTGAATGTTTCCTCATTCTTCATTCTTCAATCTCTCTCTCATCTAACCATGACACACCCTTCTTTTCTTATTTTCTCACAAATGCAGTAATAAAAGAAATTGTCAAATCCCCAAAAAGTTCAGAATGCTAACATTGATTGATTTAAAGAAAAAAATTAAACAATACAAACTTTAGAGGTTGGATCTGGTGTCGTTGTAAAATAAACATCCCTTGTTATTTTTCGTAATTAAGCCTTCTACACTGATCCGGTAGGCAGAACATACCTTCCTCAAGTTTTATATAAAATTAAAGGCTTTACGATTGGCATGAAACACTTAATTAAGGAATGTTTTTAAGTTTTTTGTGAGTTATTGGTGTGTGAATCACATAGACTTGTCACGTAGGCATGTTTAATGAAGCGCGCTAGCATTTCATGCAAAATATGCATACGTCCAAGTCTGTGTGATTCACACACCAATAATTCACACTTAACTTAAAAACATTCTAAACTTACATTTTACAGGTTTGGAAGCAACTAAAATATACTCAATGTTTGAATTTTTCGCTGCCCCATATTGTTGCATAATTTTTAACGTCGCTTCAGCCTCATTGTGATGTCACGTTAACGCACATTCTCCGTCTATATTTCTACGCGTGAGTAAACACGAAAATTGTTTTCAAATCAATTTCACAGTTGGCTTAGTAGAAAACCACAGAGAATGTAAATATTACAAAATAAATCCATACTTTATCTTGTTACATTTGCTAATAAGGTCTTTTAACGACCATAAAAATTAGAAAATGTTGCGAATGATGGTCGAATAAAACTATTTACATATAGGTTATGAATGTTGTCAATGGAAACATCGAAGTCATTTTGTTTGCAGAAATGACTTCGGGCAAAAGCAGAGAAGAGCAAACACGGACCTCCAAAACATCAGAGGTGGGATCACTTGCCATAGAGGAGTGAACTTCCCCTGACAAACTGTCACAACTGCCGGGTTCTCCTTGTCATGATCAGGACATAACGGGAAAATTCGTCAATTCAGTGTGCAAATAATGCCTAACAATCATTATAAAAAACGTCAGTTAGCATTCGACTCACTGATAAATTGTATTTGCTGACATGGTCATTGTATCGACCATAGAATTTATGAAATGATGACTTTATACAAGACTGTTGATATTCTTGTGTCATCAATTGTTTGTCATAATTTACCTCGTTTTAAAGATTGTACATACGTAGAGCATGTTCTTGTGTATCTAATCAACCGAGATATATAAACCCCGTATGCAGGTGATGAAGGTATATTGCCGCATAAGTAAGGGAAGTTGACGATTGAAAAATTATAGTCATAGCGTTTGTCATAAAGCTTGGTTGTTAGATTACCATTAATCAGTTAACATCTTTTTCAAGTAAAATATCTAAATATGAAACAGATGTGTCAGACTCCGTGGTATCTTTTATCTCAATCTCAACGGGATATATCGTATCGACATAAGAATGGAAATTACCATTTTTAATTGACAATACGTCGTAGATATATTTATATGTCGAGTTAAAAGCCACGAAGTGGTTTTTTTTACCTATAAGGCTTTGGACAAATTCTGCTTCACATGAATACAAAAACTGGTCTGATATTAACGGCGCAATAGTTACCCTTGAAAAATTAAAATAGATTGTTTGAAGATCTGGTCTCCAAAAACCACACAGAAATTATCAATTAGAAACTCAAGCATCCTATTCAAGTAATGAATGTATACTACTGTATAAGTATGGGAAGTTGACATTTGTAAAGTTCTAAATGAAGGCCTCAACAAGTGTTTTCTTTTTTTCACGTGTAAGATTTTAGACAAAAAAATCTGCTTCATGTGAATACAAAAATAGGTCTGCTAATAACGGGGCGCCATTGGTCCTCATTGGAATTCCAATAGATCTGAGATTTAGAGGTTTTGAATATTTTAGGTTCTCATAATTTCGTTTTATTTTAATCAATTTGGTAGAAATAGATGTTTAGAAATGACTAAAGCATCGTATTTTTCTCACGGAACAAAGGAGATAAAGAGGATTTCTGATTTTTCCATACAATGGATTTCTCTCTCCCTCTTTCTCTCTCATTTTACCTCTACGAATTTCAAGTTTTCTAGCTTTCATCATTTTTTATTCATCTCAATTTGATTGAAGGAAAGTTATCAACGACATATCAGTTTTATCAATTTTTCTATACGCTACATGTATCTTTCTTATCAGCTATCTGATTCTTATTTGCCAATTGAAAAAGTTGCTGGCTTTGACATTCCAGAAATAAAATTACTAAACAATGCACTACGCAAACTAATAAAAATTAAGAATATTGCTATAAGGTTTTGTTCTACGTTGACAGACCTTTTCATCGTGAAATTCGCAGCATGCATTTAGGAAGTGGTATGCGAATGTCACAAGCCTTGACAAAATCTGCCTACTCCTGGCATTTATCAGAAGAAATGGCACCCCCTAAAAACTTAACACCAAGAAGTCACGTTCAAATTCTCGGGAATTATCACACTCAGGAAAGTCTGTGAATGACCAAAAAATTCAATTTTTCGGGGCGGGCATGTAATAAGCCAAAAAGATCTGGCGTGCCAGTAAAAAATACGAAAAATCCGTTAATTAAAGTTTGGATACAACATTTTTCCGATAACCCTGAGAAGAATGTCTTGAATGGGGATCTTCCTGTCGACATACTGCCAATAAAGCAACAGGAACTCCTAAGCAAAGGTCAAAGTTCAAATCATTATGACTTGAGTTTCAAATTATGAGTTCTGGGAAAATCGTAATAAATAACCGATCACAAAACACACTTGGACGCCCTAGGCTTAGGGGTAAGACCTTCCGCTCTAGAGTCGCAAAGAAAGTGATCCATACGTCACAAATTCAAATCAAACTGTGGGACGTGGAGACCGGTCCTTAGATCGGATGAGACCATAAAAACCGAGGTCCCGTGTTATAGTAGCTGCTCCATGGCCATGGGTGCCGAGTATAGGTCTAAATCTATAGCCTTCCAACGGCAAGTGGTGGCGTCTTCATATGAGTAAATTTGGAGAGGGACGTTAAACCAAAAAACAAAAAAACAAAATAAATGAAATACCAAACCAACCCCCCCCCTCAACAATCGCAATAAGCTCTGAAAAGTAACAGGGATTTGTTTTCTTCAAATCCAAATATTTGCTACTGCTTTAAGAAACAAATTATTGTAATAGTAAACTACGCATGGCAGAAATGTTTTGACTGATTTTTTTTTGAGAATATTCTAGATTTGATAATACCATGATAATCTGTATCATTTTCTAGAACGGCTTTTATTCTGTGTGTTCTAGCTACTTTAAACATCTGTTCTACATTTCTTAATCCTTGATTTGTCTGACAAACGTATTGTTTTATTCTGCGTTGAAATGATCCTTCATCAAACCATTCCATATAATTTCTCATTTAAAGGATTGTAATTGTTCTCCTAAGTGTCTCTGATATCGTATACAGGTTTAGCAGAACATTTCTATCTTTCGTACAAGAAGTTAAAGCGGGGCTTTTGCTACCGTCAGTCAATTCTTGGCGGAAAGGAGAAATAACGTATTGAGTTTTTTTTTTGTATAAATTTTCCTACAGAGGGGGGTTTAAAGTATGAAGTTGCGGTGCCATTTTAAAGAACGTAGATGAGGAAATTCCAAAATATAGACATTATTGACCTCTGCTTGGAGATGACAAACAAAATCGAATTAAAATTTGAATGGTGGGCACGCTTTTTCTCCTTCCAGTTCTATAATCTTGATCTTTTCTGTCCTTTTGTGAATGGATTAATTTCATTACATCGGGTTAGATCCGTGATGTATGGCGGTGTAATTATTTCCCGGCGGCTGAGTGAGTGAATAAGAGTGGAATCGTTGTGTATTGATAAAAACCGCGGGGAGAGGAAAGAAGGAAAGACAAACGCTCACTAGACGTTGATCTTATTTCAAGCATTCTGCGTCAAACGTCAACACGACACTTGAAGAGGGTGAGTGAAAGATTTTTTTTCTTTTGAGAACCTGAATTCATTGGTTGATTTTGATTTTATTATAACATTGAAATATTTTTGAAGCGTTTAAATGAATAGTTTCTTATCGTTTTAATATGAAAGAAATATTGTTCTAACTTCTTTTTAATTTGATTTAGAGAATTTTAAAGTTGAAACCAAAAACAATTTTGTGCCAAAATATTATCTGAGGAAAATTCTATAATCTTGTTTGGTATCTGTTACGCTAATAATCGAAAGATACTTTGAGTAACAATGTGAAATCTTGGTAAATCAATTTGAGACTCAAAATGCAATGTCTGTAGTTTGTATTCAATACCAGTAACGCAGCTTTGGTCACTTGTCGGAAATACTCTCTTAAAACTAATAACAGATAAAAATCCAGCGTAAAACAAAATACACCAAAATCCCATTTATTTTACATGGAACTTTCCTTGGGGGTTCTTTTTAAATGTGATAAAGCTATTAATTAACCGAGTGTTTTAATTGTCTTATCGTTGATCATTGTTTACTCCTCACTATGTTGTTGTCTGAATTGAATTATATCAAGATGAAGAGAGGAGAATTCATCAATCGGCAAGATCCAAACAACATGCCTAATAATGAATCAGTTATAGTCTTAAGGATGATGTGAAAAGGGGTGTTTTATATCGAAGCTGAACTCAATTATTTAAAGAGAATATTATGAAACCAATTAGTTGATGCGCAGTACAATAATTTCACTTGCTGCAGAAGATGGAAATATAACGGAAGTAAAAATTTACTTTGAAGAGAGCGTTGTAGGAAATCATTTATTCCTCTAAGAAACGCTGTGTGTTCGTAAAGCAGTAGATAAAATGTGAGTGGCATTGAATTTATATTACCCCCCTCCAAGGATTTGTCATTTAACAATAACTTTATTATAGAAGAATGGCTTCATAATATTTCAATGTGATGTAACTTAATGTAGGTCTCAGGTGACTAAACATCGATCTTAATAAAATTACATTGAACAGATTGTTCTTTGTGGAAACATGAAAAATACGACTAACTTTATAAAGGGAGAGCACTTCTCTCCATTAAGTCTTATCTTAAGTCCAGAAAAAACAACTGATATGATGGATTCCATTTAATCCGACCAATTTGTAGCATTAACAAGCGGTAGTATATCAAGTAGCTATTGACGATCATATTTATCAGTAAGACGTAGGCCTCAAATAGACACACACAGGGCAGGGGGTGTCTAAAATAAACTCACACAAGGGATGTTTTAAAGAGATTAAAATTTAGGATGCGGAACTAACTGCTCCAGCACGATTCGCGTGGCCACAATACAGATAAGAGGTATAGAATATATCTGTAGCTTATTTTATCATTGATAGGCGTGGTGAATCGAGTTATTCTATACCTCGAATAGATCCGGAAATAAAATACTTTTATATTCCAGAAACTGTTTTACAGCTTTGTAAAACTTTATTGCTCTAGATCTAAACTTACATCAGCAGGTGGTAATTGCTTAAAAAGTGTTATAAATTACTTGAAAATTTGGTATAATTTATTTGTTGACATTTTCACAGATTATTTTCATTTCCCCTTCCGGATATAGCGAAGTAAATTTCTCTTTGGTCGTAGTTCTGTCATGACATTACAAATATGACTAATTTAATTATTCTTCTTGGAAACAAAAGAAATTAAACACCGGTATGTACAGTATGAATTTGTTTTTTCATTATTAAATTAAAAAAACCTCAAAAATGTATGACTTTTTAACACTTCATAGATCCATTTCCCAAGATAATAAGCCCAATTTTTTTTTTTTTTAAAAAGCTGCTTTCTGAATAAAAATAGAACTCGCGAATTTACATACCCTGCCATTGGTCATTTGCAAAATTATTTTCTTAAAACACGTCTTGAATTGTACACACAAATACTCCAGGTTTATATTTTTAAAAGATGTTCTTAAGTGTTTCTGTTTGACATTATCTATTTGATTTTTGGAGATCAAGTCTTCCAACAATCTGTCGGAATTTCCAAAGATACCAAGGACACTCTAGTACTGTTGTTACAGCAGGTTTATTTTGGTATTCATATGAAACAGAATGTACCTAGAAACCTACATGAAAAGATGGAAAATACTTGCTTAGGTCTTTAGTTCAACATGTTAGATAGTAGGTAGATAGACTACGTTTGGTCGGTTAACAATATTTATTTCTATTCCTGCGTTGATTCGATATCACTTTGAACTCGAAATAAAAGGAACAAAAGAGTCCTATACGTCTGTTTTATGCATTTTACAATTAAAAAAATTGAAATCTAACAGTTATGCATTTTTAAAAACAGGATGACTTTAACTTTTATTTTCAACTTCTATTTATGAAGCAATATACCCTTTTCATCTGCATATGCAGATTATTCTTCAAAGCTATTGGATGCGCAAGAACATGCTCTGTGTACAAACAATTTCTGAAATAATTAAACGATTAATATATTGACATGCAGATTTATGAAATAAGGATCTGTTTAAAGTCAACATAATGTAATACTTTGGTTGAAAGTCAACATGATGTAATACTTTGGTTGAAAGTCAACATGATGAAATACTTTGGTTGAAACTTTAACCTTGTCAGAAAATACAATCTACCATTAGTTGGAATGCATGCCAACTATATTTCATACAAATTGTACGTCCATTATTTACAAAATTAATTGTTAATGGATTCCTGTTTGCACGATCAGCAAAAAGTATACGGCGGTTGTGACCGTCACCTGAGGATGTTTACTCCTCTGTGGCACCTGTCTCTACCTTTGATATTTTAGAGGTCTGTACCACAGGCCTTTGGATCGCTAAAAAAAAAAATGTGTGTAAAAAAAATTTCAACACCTCAATTTTTTTCTAAGCGATCGAAAGGCCTTTGGTCTGTACTTGATCTGCTCCAGATCGGCATTGTTTCTCATCAGTATCAGTGAATTTTAAATATCATTACTGTTCGTTGATTTTACATCATGGTTTTTGTAAATCTGCTTTTCAAAGAAAGATGGACGAACAATGATTGCGCAATGCCAATAGCTTCAAATGTACAATCATCTAATTCATTTTGTGAATTTTGCATTTAGAGGCGTTCTCAAATGAAATATATGGAAATTAAGAACAGAATTCAAGCTGAAAAGACCATTAAACAATACAAAATAGGAGCAGAGCAAACAAGGACCTCCAAAACATCAGAGGTGAGATCAGGTGCCATTGAGGAGAGAGCATCCCCTGCCAACCGGTCACACCGCCTTGTGCTCCTTGTCATGATCGGGAAATAACGGAATATCTGTCGTCAATTCAGTGTGACGATTGTAAATTTAAAGTCACGTTAATCTTAGATTACCATGGATATCTTTTTCGAGTAAAAAATCCAAATATAAAACAGATATGACAGACTCTGTGGTGTCTTTTGTCTTAAGCTCACCAGGATATCTCGTATCGACATAAGAATGGAAATAATCATTGTTTATTGACAATGCGTCGTCGATATATCTAATTATAAATGTCGAGTTAAAGGCCATGCACAGCAAGTATTTTCTTTTTTTTTCAAGCATAAGATTTTGCACAAATGCTGCTTCATATGAATACACAAAAATAGGTCTGCTATTAACGGAGCGCTTCAGTCCCCATGGGAATTCCAATAGATTGTTGGAAGACCTCTCAAAAAACCACATAGATATTGTCAGAGACTCAAACATCTTTTTGATGTCAACCTCAGAGTACATGTGTGTACAATCAGACTGTTTTTAACAAACTTATTTTGCAAATGACCAATGACAAGGTTAGTAAATTTACGAGTTTAATTTTTATTGAAAAAGCAGCTGTCGATGATATCAAAAAACCTGGACTTTAATTTATTGTGGGGAATGGTTGTATAAAAGTTGAAAAGTCATAAGTTTTTATGCTGTTGATTTTGGTAAAATCTTATTTCAAATTGTCCAAAAGTTCCTTGGAGTTTTTGAGTATCCAAATCTAATTTAAACCACTTCTTGAATGTATTGTTGCACAGTACTCTTGAAGTTTTTCCTTCACTAATATTAATATCTTAGTGAGAATACAGTAAGACTGTGAGGCTTGGTTGAACGTTTACGGGAACCTAAAATAAAATATCAAAATGTATGGAATTAATATTTTAAACCCTCTTGCTAAAAATTTTGAGCCAAAAAAAATATTCTCTGGTAATACATAGCAACTAATTTTTGCCTGATTTTAGTGGAAGGTATCAAAGGCTTTTATTATAGAGGGTACGGAGAAATTATGCGGCTATGCGTATCAGAGCTCCTATATAAAATTTCAAGTCATCACAGCGAATGGCTCTTTATGGCTGGGGGCATTTTTAAATGCATTTTGATTATTTAGACATGATAAAATGCAAACAACTATATATCTATATATAAACATGGTGAGTAGTTAAAGTATAAACACGTAAACGTCAGTCTGCATTTGACTCAATAATACTTTGCATTTGCTGACAAAGTCTTTGCATTGACCCTAGAATTTGCAAAATGACGACTTTAAACGAGACAGTTGATATTCCTTTTCGTCAACTTGTTTGTCATATTTTCCCCGTCTAGGAAATTGTTCGTACATATAGAGCATGCTCTTGCGCATCGAGTCAATTGATGGATATAAATTCAACCCCGTATGCAGGTGTAAAATGTATATTGCAATGAGGAGCCATTTCTATATTTTGAGATATTTTTTGATAAAAAGAATTCTTGATATCAAAAAAATAATTCTTGAGATCAAAAAATAAAATTGGATATCAAGAATTTGATTATTTGATATCAGAAAATCATTTCCTGATATCAAAAAATCGATTTTTTGATATCAGAAAAAGATTTTTTGATACCAGAAAAAGATTTTTTTTGATATCGGGAAATCCGTTTTTTGATATAAGAAATAAGTTTAGATTTTTCTGATACCAGAAAATTGAATTTTTGATGTCAAAAAATCATTTTCTGATATCTTCCTGAAAGGGGCGTCACTAAGAATAATACTGTGTTGAGAAGTCATTTTGTTCGTGCTTTTCAGTTTGTTTTTCATTCAAATTCCGGGTTCCGTTTATACTTCAATTAAGAATAATTGAATATAGGCATTTTTCTAAGCATTCCCACGTTGTCCTAGGCCTGGTAAGGTAAAACTAGTACTGGTGCAGAATAAAAAGACAAACCATTGTTCAATCTTTGTAGGAAAGGAAACTCTGATAAAAAAAACGTTTCGGCATGATTTTTGATATCCTTATACATGGCTATCGTCATTTATTACTCTGCTCAATAATTTTAGACCCGTTGTATCCTTTTAAGCTTTTTCTATATCTATTATTTTATATAATATATCAAATTTAAGGCGCGAGAAGCCCAGTGTGTAATAAAATAGAAATTAACAGATTAATCCGCAGTATATTTATTGTTAACGATAAAATAACTAAAATTACAGGCTATACCAGCAGGTTTTCAATTAAAAATAAAAGATTATTTGTGCTTATTTCTAAATATAGTCAGAAATGTTGTAATTATCCGATTATTGTACTTTGAAACATTGATTTATATTATCCTCCAACATTTTGACTTTGTCCCATTATTTTGTCCTTAAAATGAATGATCACCAACCCTATTAATAGAGAAAAACAGAAAATCCATAAATAAAACAAATTATCGGCCGCAAAAATATTTAAGAACACTTTTATGTTCGATAGAGATGTCCAAAATGACATTCGGCGAACATAAAGAAAAATTAAAGGATAACAATCGCTGTCTTTTTCTTTGTTTCTGTCAACTTCAAATAGATATATACGAAATGCGGGGTCGATATTGAAGGATTCCCAACTCTGTGTAATGACTTCCGTCTTAGAACAATTACAAGGTAGTGCGATGCGAGCGCCGCCATTAACTTCCGCTCCTATGCCAAAAGACAATTATCACCTCATAAAATATCTTTAACATTTTGACTTTCGGGGAGGAAAAACAGAATTCTGATGTTTGTTTTATATAAATTCCCGCTTAATCTCTTTTTAGTTTATTGAGTCAATTTCATCAGGTCCATGGTAAATTCTAATTTGCGAAACGTAGCAATAGTGACGCAAATTCCTTTCGTGTAAATCAAAAATTTAATTATAAATTTATAATATAGGATAAGTGGATAAAGTTCAATACGGATAGAAAGGTTAAATTTATCAAAATAACAAACTGACATAAAGGAGGTACTGGTGGTCTGTGATGTACTCGATGTTACAGGGTACGACCTGATACATGTAACTACTAAACGACGTGTCATTAGGCGCCAATCTACATACATTCCCGCGTGCCAAACCATTATTGTTACAAAAGGGTGCTACTATTACAATACTAGATGGATCTAATTAATGGTCGTTATATCAGAAATACGTCGATTATTGTTTAATAATATCGCTTTGCCTGTACCAAAGCAGAGGCTACAATGCTTTCAGATTGCATACAATGTCAAAGACTTTTACAATTTCAGCAAGGAACTTGATATTATACACAGCGTAACAAACGAAAAAGAAATATTATGTCACCAATTTCATCGCATATTGCAAATGCATATGGAACTCTGAAATAGAATACAAAGTTGTTTTTTTATCTTCTTTTGTAATTATCCTGCGTTTCATTTGTTTTATAAATTAACCTCGTGTTTCTGCCAGAAATGACATAATAACTTTTTATTCAAAATCCTTTACGAGGCAAGAAAATATCAAATGTGGGAAAACAATGAATTGTTCGAATTAAAGTTCAGTTTGAATGTTTTCTTTTACAAGAAAATTTACAAACCACAAGGCAGGTGCCCGTTTAATGTATAGTCACTGAGGATTGTTGAAGTAAAATAAGACTTGTTTGTATCTCAGGTTGACTACCAATTTTTAGTTTCAATGATTAACAGTCAACAAATTAATGTTCTCCTTTAGACATTTTAAGTCCAAGAATAGTCAGATTTGATAAAAGATAAAAAGCTGCATCTATAGAGTGATGTACTTTTTCTTTTGTAAAAATATTTTGCGGCCTTTTTTTGTTTCAGCCTTTCTCGGATATTGTATACATGTATATATTCAAACATTCATATTCTAAAAATAAATCCAATTATCTATATATATTTCCCAACATGTACATGTTTATTGCTAAAAAGATTGATATACATGTAATACTTGATTGATCAAAGTATACTATTGAGCAAACAGCCGAGTATCTGACACATAAGTGTATAATATTGAAATACAAAATAGTAATTAAACTCCTGAAACCAATCGCCTTCCCTAAACCCAGTATTTGTCGAGGAGATATTGAAGTCCGACATGATAAACCAAGCAATAAACGAATTCCATTTGGAATAGATAGGTCCTTAAGGATGCTCAGAATGGCTGTACAACCATGTCAATCAAATAACTAACACCTCTCTGTGAAAAAGACCAGGGTCTGGTCCATATACTGGGTTCTCGACTTGTCTAAAGAGTTAATCTCCTTCTGTGGAAATCAAACAACGCTCAAAGTGGAGACGGACAAGGGTTGCATGTTAGGGTCACGAATGTGCCGTTAGAAAAAAGATCGCTTCAGATAACTGTGATAAAAAAGTTCATCCAACACGCGAGGTTTATGTCCGACTCCATTATAGATGATGCATTAGGGGTCAGTCCTGGCCGTGCTATGTGTCGCTCTAACATCTGATAGAAGCAGGTGCCCGCAAGTCAACAGCATCTGATTTGGTTAATTATTTTGGTTAATAATCCATGAAATAGTATGAGATGAACAAGTGAGATATGATTTGATATCACCACGACTCAGTAATGAAGGCAGTTTGAAGTTAGTGTCCGAAGTCGTTAAACAAATCACTGCTTCTGTCCGATTGTCACCATGTCCAGGTAACCGTATTACGATATCTGCAGGATTATCAAAGGAAACACTTGTAAAGGTAGGAGGAACTTCAAATCATCAATTAAAAAGATTTGATTTGAACATATTTTATTGCATTAAATATTTACAATGGGATTGGGCACAAGTTCTAAAAACTTAAATCGCCCTCTCCCTACATGAGATATTATAACAGGATGAATTAGAAGTGTTCAACAGTTTGTACAAAATAAATGACAAGTTAATTAAATAAACTCTCATTGTGGACATATATTGACTGCTACATTATTGTTTATACAAATAGTTTTAAAAAATGTGTACAACCAGTTAAATCTACCAGAATGCTGAATATAAAAATAGATATTCATTTTCAGCAATACTGAGTGATGTATTAAAAAGAATTCCCCTATATATAATAAAAGGAAGTATTTAATAGAAATAATATTAGGAAATAAAGCACTCAAGATTTCCTGAGGATTTTATTGATATTATAAAAAAAAATCAACGGATTATCGGACAATATTAGATTCATTAGATTTCAGAAATTGTGTTTGATAAATTTCAGATTAAGTAAACATACTCAATTTTAGACCTAGTCTAATAACCTATAATTTATAAAAAAAAAAAAAACCTCAATGAAAAGGTTTTTTCCTTTCTTTTTTTTTCCTGGCTACTTTTTTCTGTGTACGATGTGATTGCGATTATTAAATATTTGTAATAAACTCTTTTAAGATCGATCTTTTAATTCAAAGTATGTATTGTGGTAAAAAGAGGTGTTATGATATGAATGAGGTTAGAATTACTTTACTCTTTTATATATATTAATTATATACAGATATTTGTAGATACAAATATACTTACTAGGCGGAGAGAAAGGGGATCTAAATATACCTCCGGTCAAACGTTACAAAATACTAGTAGATAAATTATTTTAATTTAAATACTTTCGACATCCACTCTTTAATACACTATGACAGATGACAAATCACTGAAACTCTATAATTATTTTACGTTTAGATGCTATAGGTGTCCGAGAACAAATTGAACCGTCTAATTTAACTTAGAAATACGAGTCCCTTTATAATGGAAAATAAATATTGTTTTCTAATATATACATATGTAGGACTCCAAAGTGCGATGGGACTCCAAAGTCCGACGGTCACGCCAAAGTCCGATGGTCTGCGCCAAACCCCGATGGCTCGTTGTCTTTACGGACGCCAAAGTCCGATGGTCACGCCAATGTCCGATGGCTCGTTTCCTATGAGACGCGCGACGCTAAAGTGCGATGGTCTGACACGCCAAAGTCCGATGGTGCGGAGGAACAATCAACGTTTATGACGTCACAATAGTCCGACGTCATGACGTTGTCCTGCATTCAAAATCCATTGATTTAGTAATTGTCCTGCTTACGATTTAACTGATTTTGCTTATTGTTTTCACTCAACGGAGCTATTAGGGTTAGTCCCTTACACCATTCGACTAATTGGGTTAGTTCTTGAACACCAATGTGTTTTCTTCGAACTCACCCAAGAGATTTTATGGTTAGTCCTCGCACACTACTGGACTGTTTTGGATTAGTCCTGCACTTATCCAAGATACCTAGCTTATAGTTGTTACACATTTTTCGACTGATAAGTGTAAGTCTCGCACCTATATCCAAAAATTAGGGTTAGTGTTTGCATTTAATATTTATTCGTATTTATTTTAAACAATCGGGCCTTGGTATGGCGCGGCATAGCATTTTTGCGCAGTAGTACTATGACGTCATAAACGTTAATTGTTTTCTGCACCATCTGACTTTGGCGTGTTAAACCATCGGGGTTTGGCGCAGACCATCGGACTTTGGCGTGACCGTCGGACTTTGGAGTCCCATCGCACTTTGGAGTCCTACATATATATCTCAGATTTACCAAACATTACCAAATGGTGTAACGACCAGCGTTCGTATGTATATTTAATTAACTCTGTCATTTGAAAATGGTCAGCAAATACATGTAGTAGGTGTACTATCCCGGCCCCCGCCCCCTTTCCACAAACTTTAATTCTTGAAAGACAGTGGAATTTTGATCAAATTGCAATCTTTGGGATCTAACGGCAGGGATTGCTTACCATTAAATATGTTCTGTTTGGCGAATACATATAATTATGTCAGAAAATAATGATAAACAGTTATCAATTTGTGTAACTTCAAACTCTACAATTGCTTTTACAGGAACGCTACATTATATATTTTATTGCTCTAATGACCCAAATATTAGAAATTACTTACATGGTTGAATGGAATTAGAAAAAGCTGAAAACGAAATGAAGCAATTCTTATTGGAGTAGAGAGTTTAGTGTTATGTCTTTTGGATGCTGGGAAACAAATAGAAAAATCATGCCTCAATTTACAACCTTCCATGTTTACGCGAAGAAACACGTGCAAAAATATCGGAACAAGTGGGGTGCAATAATTGTTGTAGATATATGCACTGTGTTTTTACTCACTTAAGCCTGTCGGCGATGGAGTTGAAAACAGCTCAGTGTGTGTACCCAAAGTTCTCCCATGTCTCTCCAATGTTCTTTTAAAGATGCCGTTAGAGCAGTCAGAGAGATCACAGGATAATTGACTATATTGTTTTATAAATTGTCCTTGTACGACTATATTCCTCTGTTAAGTGTTCTTGTTCGACCATACTTTGGAAAACAGTATTTAAAGACAATACTTAAACCGTTGTTGTAAGAAATGTGTTTTGAAAGACTTGTTTTTTCTCTCTTCCATCCCCATACATTGAAAAATATTTCATAAATGCCAGGATTTACAATAAACTAGGATATTTTTTATCCCTGCGAATTTAAAGAAAAATATTAAGTTTTATAAGTTTTACCGTAATGATTCATCTTTCAAAATATTTCAAAATCACGTTTTTTCAGGTCTGATTCCTCAAATCAAATTAAAAATAAATTAATGGCATATCTTGGTATTGTAATCTACAAAAAGTTACAATGAATAATTTTTCAATTTAAAACTTATTATATGGACCCTTTTAAAGATCTTAATATTGGCGACAAGCACATTTGTAGGGATTACATATGTAAGACATTAATCAATTTTATGTGAGAGCTTTTATCCTATACAGAAGAAGGTTTCAAAGAATTGTACATATGTAATGTGCTCTGTTACAACAACAAAGAAGCGTGTACTTGTTTTCAGAGGAAACAATGTTTTTTCCCCAAATCTATTTTGATTGGACGTTCTGCTTCTCTTGAACAGGTGAAGGTACAACTGGGACAATCTGGACATGAGCGGAAGTGCGAAATTTGCTGCACCATCGAAATAAAAGTACTGTACGTAAAAAACAGATCGAAAAGATATCAGCACTTCACAAGAAAAACGCACCATCACCGATAAAAACAACATTAAGGACCTATATTTGATTGACAACTGATCGACTCTCTTTTGTGAAGCGATCGATAGTCATAGTATGAATATCAGTGACAAGGAAAACTGGTCCCAAACACACGGGACAGTGACGGAAATCAGCCCGGGGGAGAGGGGAACCATGTCTTCCCGAAACCTTACAGACGAGGAGTACCTCCTGATAATGATGGGACCCAAGAGGAAGGACATGTTGTCCGTGGTCTGTCTGTTGGTCATCTACAGCTTCATCTTCGTGACGGGCATTGTGGGAAATGTGTGCACAGCAATCGTTATTGTCCGGAATCGTCACATGCAGACCAGCACGGATTATTATCTCTGTAGTCTGGCCATCTCCGACATCCTCATCCTAGTTTCCTGTAAGTATACCTAAGATACAGATTTAATATTCTCTTCAGAGGATATTAAAACTTTAAATATTAGTGTTAAAAAAAAAGGTGTTATTGTAAATCAAAAAAGAAAGAAAGAAAATAAAGAAAATTATTTCATGAAATTGAAAAAGAAGTTAACGTGATCAAGAACTTCAGAAACGGTGGCCACAGTCTTTATGAAAACAAGAAAAAAGTATTAAACTTCAAATCGAATAGAGAAAACATGTAATAACAGGATACTAAGTACCAGTATAACTTTTTACTGTCATATCGTATATCAAATATTTAATATCTTCAACACTTAGAATAGAAATATTGCATAAAAGCACATATTTTAAGTCGTTTTGATATTCAATGAAAATAATACATTTTAAAAAATATAAATGAAACGGAATTAAAATATGCTATCCTAATATGCAAAAGGAACGACGTACTGTCATTTACAGTGTAACCCAAACTAGCGAGGATTTACGATCGCTTGTAACTAGATGATTATGATATTACTTTTACGCTTGTCGTACATGTGAAGGATTAATTCATAACAAAAACAGAGCGATAAAGATTTCGTGTCCACTTAACTTTACGAGAATCATGGTCACTCAATAGCGCCATTTCCATGCAAATATTCCCCATTTGAGCGTTACATCAATTATGATCGTAAACCCGATTATCGACGGCGCGTCACCAAAGAGGTTGAAAAAGCTACATTAGATTTCATAGTAGTTGACTTAATTTACATCGACTCATCATACAAAAAAATCAGAGCTGATCTTGATTGCTCGGGATGCACGAAAGAAGTACTCGACTTCATCAAAATCCGATCGAAGGAAAGCGCGCCAAAGGAAATTACTTAGACGGCAACAGACAAACTACTTAATTACGCCTAATGAGGGTAAATAGGACCCGCATCGGACTCGTTTAATATTCAATATTTGTTCCTGAAAGCTATTTGTGTAGCCTGCGAAGGGTTGTTGTCCGAAATTCAAAATAAACTATAATTAGAATTATTATGCAACGAGAAGCATGCAGGAAGCTTCGGAAGCCCATCACATATAAACACCGCGCTCTAGGGTGCAATGACGAGATTCGCCAAGTATGAAAATGTGGATGAAATTTATAGTTAGTACATTTATATTTGACATCTAATTAAGATGATAGCCGATCTGGTATTTAAAACTGTTAGGAGGGAGAAATCAAGCGAGAATTGGTGTATGCCCCAAACGACATATAATTAGAAATATACCTCGTGGTGCTTTAAATCATTTAATTTCTATAAAATACTTGATTCTGATTGGTTTAAAAATTCTTTTGATACCTGCATCAATAAAATCTAGAGTTCGCTGGCACTAAGCAGCCGGAACTACTTTGGCAGTCTCTACATTCCCGCTTCCAGGTTACTTCTTGAAGGAATAATTAAATACTTTTAGTTTTACTTTAATAAATATTTTCCTGAATTTTGAATCCTGTCCGTTTCGTTCCTGACTTATTTTCTACTTTCGTTTCTTTTTGAATTATCCCCCCTTGCTAAACAAATCAAATCGTCTGCATAACAATACAGTTTTGGGAAAGAAGGAAAGAAATCGACATGCTTTTGTTAAATGTTTGGCTTTGAGATATCTGGATGAACAATAGAATTCTGAAGAAACATTTTTTTATGCTACCAAAGAGAGGAAAACCGTTAATCTGTTAAATTTTGGGAAACGAATGATCGAAAAAAAAAAAGACACTGCATGTTAGGATATTTGAGTAGCTTGCTTTAATTGCCCTTGTTGTCTCTTGTGAATTGTGTATTAAAACAGCTTCGAAAACAACTATTTTAGAAATAGGCTATGCCTCTACAAGTTCAAGAATGAAATGACTTTTTTGCCCTTGAAAAAGTTTTACAAAGATGTTACACTAATTCGTGCATCAAAATCGTGTCATGGGAAGATGTCACTTTCGCCTGTTCCGTCAAAAAGAGCGCGCAATTACACGACCTAACTGTCCTAATTGTCTCCGTGTTGTAGAAGAATCAATATTTATCAAATAACCATTTACTGCACTTTAAAGATGTTCAAAAACTTGTCGATAATCATTTTCACTAATCTAATCGGTAATGAAATTTTAATTATGATTTTTAAGTTTAACGAAATAGACCAATGAACTCTGAACTGCATTTGAAAAAAAGTGTTTGATGATAACATTAATGTTAAAGGAGGAGATATATTTAGGTATTGTTCCTGCATTTAGGAGTTAACTCCAAACAATGAATGTGACAATGACAAGCAGTGATTATGACCAAACGTCCATTAATTTTGAACAACATATGGCCAGAACCAATTGCAACACACAGAGGTGAGATCAGGTGCCATGTTGGAGGAAGCAACTCCTAGTTGTCGGCGGTCACATCCGCCCTGATCTCCTTGTCATGATCGAATAAACGGGGACTTCTTCTTACGATTTAGAGTACATATAATGCATGTCTGAAATCATAACTATCTGCATTAAAATCTAAAAGGTGTTTTGTTAGAAATTTTGCGTTTCCATTACTCCATGGGTCAAAATACCCGATTAAAAATGACGTCCTTTATTTCCTCATACGCACAATAAAGATCAAAAATATGGTATTAGGACGGATCATACTGCGTTACTTTTCTTACACTTGGCGTACATTAACTAGTCTACTACTCTGATTCATTTGGCAACATTGCAATTAACTCAAAGAAAAATATAAATGTTCTAGGGCCCAATAATATGATAAAAAAATGAATTCAAGTCTGCAAAAAAGGTTTTCCTATAGCTTGTTCTTTGTGTCTGTTTTGACATCTGCCTATGAACAGATACACCGTTACAATTTAGTTAACATTAAAAACGTTATATATTGCATGTTGAGATTATTCAATATATATCTGGCATATCTTGGATGCAAAAACGATCAAAGAATGAATCTCAAAGAAACCAGAAATCGGTAAAATAAGTCACTCAGCTGATGAAAACAGTGGTTGTTTTAATAGTTCCACATGACGTCTTGTTAGCACCCTTTATAGCTGATCAAGTCGTACCAGATTCTATTCGTCTTAGAAGAAACTGTAATTATAGAACAACATAGACTCAAGGTTACTCTGGTAGACACTGTGATTACAGGGGGATTGTGTATGGAAAACAGAAATACGACTTGGATATAATTAATGTTCATTATGCAATTTCTAACGGCATTCTTGGAGTAGTGGCGCAGAGAGCGTTATTCCTAAATCCTTAGGGGAGTTCTTTGTTCTTTCAGTAATGGCCATTTCATCCCAGAAACTTGGGTCAGATGCATACCATCGTAGATACTTTTTCTAATTCTGAAATAATTAATAAGAAAATTATCTTATCATTAATATACTATTAAACTAATATTCGGAGCAAGGTACTGTATATGTAATCTATAAAAATTAATTGGAGTTGTATAAATTCGTGAGAAGCATTTCTTTTGAACACCGTGGCTAATGTACCTGTCCCTAATATGGGTATAACCTGTCAATGTGTTTATAACTAGACAATACAACTGAATGAATATTTCTTTACTTACATCTTTACGTGTTATTTACGACCTGTGGATGCCTGATTTTCATGACCTCTCAATCAGCAATACTTCATTAACCTGAGACGACAAAGTTGTTTGTAAATAACTTACACGCGGCATATCATGTTCCACAGACAACCTGTTTGATGGTGTTTGTGAAGTTAAATTAGCACGTGTAATTCTGTAAATATGTACCCAACACTTGATTAACCAGCTGAGAAAGTTATTCATGGTGACTTTGATCATTTTGATCAACTGTAGGATACATATATTTTTAAGGATTAATTGAGATGTTTTGTACGTGTTGATACTTAATTTAAGCATTAACTCGCGATAATTACCCCAAAGGTGATCCAGATATAAATGTTCTATTGGATTTCAATATTTGCAAGGCCATCTCAATAGAACATGTCATTTCTAATAAATATTTTTTTATTACATTGCACGAAAAACTAAAATATCATTAAAAGAAATAGTCGTTCATTCAGACCTATTTTTGCGTTTATATGAAGCAGACATTATTCAAAATCAGTTATTTATAAGAAGGAGAAAACACTTATTGTGTGCTTCAACTCAACTTTAAGATATATCGACGACGTATTACCTTCTCAATTAACAACAGTTACAATACTAGATATTTCCATTCATATGTTGAGACGATGTATCCTAGTGAGTTTGAAATAAAGATACCACAGAGGCTGACACATCTGTTTCATATTTGGATATTTTACTTGAAAAAGTAGTTAATGGTAATTTAACAACAAAGCTTTTTGATAATATAATGACCTAACTTTTCAATGGCCTACATCCCGTATTTATGCAGCAATATACTGTAAAATCACTAATTTTTGTATGGGTATAAACTCCATCGTTTTCTATGTATGGAGAGGCCCAAGAATTTATAACCACCACGAAATGTCAAATTTCATATGCATTACAACTTAAAAGTTTTCCACCCACGAAATCAAATCCTCACAAACTATTATTTTATTTCTCATACCTTGCCAATTTTGACCCCACGAAAATAATTTTTTAAAGATAATTCGATACACAAATGAAATGCATGCTCTACGTGTGTACAATTTTTATAATGATTTTTTTTTATTTTGGCAAATAACAAAATGGAGAAACAAGAAATATCAACAGTGTTGTTACAAGTCATCATTTCGTAAGTACTTTGGTCGAAACAATAACTTCGTCAGCAAAAACAATCTATCATTAGGCCAAATGCTGACTAGCGTTTTTCATACTAATTGTCGGCCATTATTTACACACAATATTATCAACAGTTTTTTTTTGGCATTTCGCAATCGGCGGGGGTGAACTATCGGCAGGGGATGCTCACTTTTCTATGGCACCTGATCTCACATCTAATGATTTAAAGTCCTGTTTGCTTTGTTCCTGATTCTATTGTTAGAATGGACCTTTTGAATTTTTGTGAAGTTTAAGAATCAAGTTTAAGTACTGATAAGATGGATGCGGTCGCTTGAATGGTCGTCTTTTCCAGTTAACTTAATGGGAGAATTCCATAATTTGACTTTAAATAGTTTTGGGTGACATTTAGAAGTCTCTTTGGGACACGAAACTGATATCTGAATCGTCATGAAGTTCTCCGTCAAGGCTACAGAAAGTAGGTTAGTGTCTTAGTTTCATGAATTTAGGTAAATGACTTTCACACTTTAACTCAGTATTCATCTTTTTTTTTTCATTTGGTGTATGAAGTATTTATTCCTTAGCACTAAAACGGTGTCATAATCGAAGATGATGTGGACTTTAAAATAGTGCTAAGCAACCTCAGCAAATCGAATTATAACTAAGTTTGGCATTAGAAGGTCTTCTGGGACAAATGTATCTTTGTCATTGTAAGTGCTGGATTTTAGATGTCAGTTTTTTTGGTTAATGTCTTTCAGAGCAAAATTCACCATCAGTCACCCTTTTTTTATTCAATCAAGTATTCTAAGTATTAATTCTCAAACACCAAAGGTTGTCACAGTAAATAATGACTGACCTCTAAACTAAACTAAAAGCTCAAGGACTGCAGCTTATAATATACTATGACATTTTTAAATATAATATTTTACATATAATATATAATATAATATATTTATAATGTTTAATTGTCTCCCCTTGCCAAGCATAACCTTGGTTTTAATGTATAAACTTTACAGTACGACGTTGACATTTAAAATACTAGAGGTATTTTGAGTAACGAGCTCACCCGTGATACCCCCGCCTCCCATATGGTTATAATGACAAAGTCCATGTTTTGCTGTGGTGGGGAAACCCAAAATATGTGACCAAAGTAAAATAGGAGGTGCACAATGACAATGTAATAAAGATTCTTTGAAAGTTTCATTAAATTTCACTCAGTGGTATAAGTGGTATATATAAGAGGAGTTGCGGATAAGAGATGGGTACCCCAAAGCGTAACAGACAGACGGACGGATGGACAGCCATGCCTATTACAATATATCCTCCCGCTTTTCAAGCGGGGGTATAATAATTTTAAAAAAAGAGAACAAATCAGAGGGATATCAACATCAACACACTCAAGTTTGAATACTTTTCAATCACAGGATGTTCAAGTTATGACTCGTACATTGAAATCCAGATACATGTGCATGTATCTTTCAATAAAAAATTCTGTTACAGAGTAACCTACATGTGTAGGAACCTGCCTGATAGAAATATCTGGACAAATATAGAACGAAAGAAGATCTTGAGAAATAATATTGATCCCAATGTTTACAGTGATCGTCTATTTTAATGTGGCATCACTGCTTCAACCAATGCATTTCCAAAACAAATATCTCGAATGCCAGAAGGTGTATGTGAACATTTCAATGTGATTATAATTAAGTTGAGACACTGTATAATTTTACAATAATCCGCTATATCTCCTTTCCAGTCTTGTATTTAGATTTCTCAGGGGGATTCTTTAATGATATTGTCTTTATTTGGCTGTCAGCTTTTCTGGTTTGTTTTTCTGTTCTTAATTGTGTGTATGTCTCCTGTTCTTTATTTTGTGTGTGTATCACAACCATTATATAATAAAAAATCCACAGTGATTACTATAAACCAGCACCATAGAATTCTAAGTATCCAGTGAAGCTTAATTGTTCCTTACTAATGTTTCTCGGTTCTTGTTTACAATGTTGTTTTTCAGCAACATTTATTCCACTTTACCTAATTTTTTCTCGGACTGCACAAAACACTTACTTGTTTCGTATTTCCTAAACGTGCTGCAAAACGTACTTTTGCCTTGCTGTTATACCTTGTTTATACATCGATTATATATCAATTATGATGATTTCGTTCTCGTGTGCATATAAGCATGTGCTGCGAGAAGAAAGATTTTATCAGCCGGATCATAATACATTGAGAATTAAATTTGATCGACATTACTCCATAACACCTGTAGTATATATGAATAAAAGTGTACTTTTCTAATATTTGTATAGTTTGTATTTATGTACCGTTCTATGATTCAAAACGTACTTCTATACTGTTCATTGATAAAGAAACTAATATAAAGAGAATAAAAAATATGGAAAAAAATGATAACTTGACTTCAACATCAAATAAAAATGACCAACAATAATAATCGAAAAAAGTCCCATTTGTTGATCAAAGTCTACTTATACTCTTGGTCAGAGACAGAGAGGCGATAAATAAAATGATCAAATTTTAAACTTATAATTACCGCTCGGTGGGCACTGCGATCCATGTCATGTTCATAGCTAATAAAATACTTATAGTAACAAGTAGAGATAAACCTCATTAGTCCTGTACATTTGTAAATTGGACAAAGATCAGTGCAAAGACAGGGACCACCGAAAAAGAAAATACTGGGATCGAATCTTTACGGGAGCATTCCCTGTCAATCGGTTACCACTAAAATAAGCACCTAACTGTTCGTCGATTTGAAAATTGCCTTTATCTCATTATATATGTTTGTAGAATTGTTTTACGTCAGTTTTATTGAAAATCGGTGGATGACTCAATAAGCAGTGAAATATCCCCTTAATCTGAAAGATACATTAATTATGCCTTGAACATTTTCATTCTTGGTATTGCACGCGTATGCAATTATATACAAAGCTGATTGCAAGAAATGTAAGAACAATGTACGCATAACAAAACGGTCAATTCAAAGTCCATAAAATTCTACATATCTTTACAGGTTTACCTTTCGAGGCGTATTCTATATGGCAGGCATATCCATTCAATTTTGGTGAGGTGTGTTGTATTGGGAAAGCATTATTAACGGAAATGACGTCATACGCATCAGTGTTGACGATCACAGCGTTCACAGTGGAACGATACATCGCCATCTGTCACCCTCTAATATCTCACAAAATCGCCGATCTGAGGAGATC
This sequence comes from Saccostrea glomerata, assembly GCA_003671525.1. Classification (NCBI taxonomy): domain Eukaryota; kingdom Metazoa; phylum Mollusca; class Bivalvia; order Ostreida; family Ostreidae; genus Saccostrea; species Saccostrea glomerata. The sequence continues at coordinate 94,039 of PRKT01000342.1, forward strand.
CGTTTTAATTATAATTGGCATATGGACTATTTCATTCCTGATTGCCCTACCCTATCCAATACACACACGGACTTTGTTTTACGCATTTAGTCCTACGACAAAGAAACCCCTCCCGGAATCCCTTGTGTGTAACATTCCACTTGAGTGGATTTCTGAAATGACCATTATGTTTCAAATATCAACATTCCTGTTTTTTATCGCTCCAATGACTGTTATTATTATTTTGTATGTTTTAATTGCGATAACTTTGCGAAGTACAGCATTAAACAGAGCAAATTCGGAAGAATCCACCGGTGGACACCATTCTTCACATTCCAGACGAGTTGTCCGGATGTTGGGTTAGTAATACCTAATTATCTCTTTCTGTACACATTGGATTCTTCAGATTTTATAAACCTTCCTTGTTAGAAATGTTTTGTGAGAAAGTGTTGAATTTCATTCTTCAGTGGCTGTAGTTGCTGCTTTCTTCTTCTGTTGGGCGCCATTCCACACACAGCGACTATACACGATCTATCACAGAGAGTTGTGGACGCCGTACGAGCTAGAGGTTCAGAGCCACCTATTCTACATCTCAGGTCAGTAAGGACCATCTCTAGAAATGTCTTTGAATAAAACTTTCTTTTACTCAGTATAATACTCAGTGTCTAAAATATAAACAAGGGGGGTATAAAAATTGATATGTATTGTTTCTCCCTCAGATTCTAATTAAATAGTTAATAGTTTTTCTTAAACTTTCTTAGATATTGTTACTTCTATAAATGTAAATGGGAAAAACAAAGATTATACCATAAAATACTTTCAATTAGAAAGAATCATACTGATTAAAGGAAACATTGAAGAAAAAACGTCTTGACTATCTGTTACAGGGGTTCTGTATTTTGTTGGATCCACCGTCAACCCGTTCCTGTATAACGTGATGTCCAAGCGATATCGTGAGGCGTTCAAAGATACCCTGTGTTGTTGTGCAGGACACCGGAAATCCAAGTACCAGCGTAGTCTTGTGTACTATTACAACAACATGAAGAGCACGATAAGAAGTAACGTGTCACGTGATGACGGCGACAAACCAGGAGAACCCACGAGTCTGAACAACAGGAACTCGCTCTCAAGGAACCCCAGAACAGACTCCAACTATCCACTGAGGACTAAACTGTTGTCCAATAGTGCCAAAGCTCAGGGATCTCAGCAGAATGGGAGTAAAATGTGTCGGGATGGGACATACATAGACAATGAATATCACTCTGATAATGAGGATCTTAAGCTCCTGACATACCTACCGCTAAATAAAGCAGAGAATGTGGAACTGAGGGAACAGACAAAATCCAACATCTACACACAAAAGTCATGTCTGTAAGAGGAGACTTTCTTATGTTTTTGATCCATTTTAAAACCAAATGTTTCTTCGGTTATTGTTATTCATTGATGCACTTGTTTTATCTATATTAAATATCTTTTGTGATACGTAAATTAACTTTAATGTTTAAAAAATATTCAGAGTTGCACTCGATGAAAATGCACCATACAGTCAACTGAATAGTCACTGAAATGTGACCTATATGAGAGAGCTCTTTCAGTCACTTATTTGAGAACTTTCAGTTATTGTAAGGTTCTCTGATCCTCAGGTTCTGAAATCAAGCTTTGGCTAATTGAAAATACTCACAAAAAATGTCTCTGAGTTTTTAAAATAACGTGTTTTTACCCATAATAATTCTTCAAACTTTATCTTTCAAGTTAATCATTTAAATAGAGAAAATTAGAAAATCTCAAATATTTTTTCAGGAATTGCGACTAAAAACACCTGCTATGCATTTTACAATTAAAGTTTGATCAATTAACACATTTTAAAATAAAAAATCATAGGTATCCTGAAGAAATTCCACAATTTTTATACGTATAATGTACTTGAATATCTTTTATTTACTTCAATCATTTTACAATGCAAAGTGTATTCAGACTCTTCTGTCATTGCAAAGCCCCATAAATCACTTATAATTTCATATCATGTTAAAAAACATTGGTATCATTGGTTAGATTAAAATGAACATCAATTTCTTGATTTATGTACTTTTAAAATGCTGTTACGGGGTAAAAGTTTCGACTTTTAATCAGACCTTTCTAAGAACTTTAAAGAACCTTGAAGCACATTGAGAGGTATATAATGAAACTTGCTGCATGAAAAAATTAAATTCTCAAGCTACATTTTGAGACTTTTTGAATTAAATTATAATTTAAAGAGTCGTCCTTCCTGGCTAAGGATAGGAGTCCCTTAATGGCAAACTGTATCCCGAATTGTCTTTTTCAACATTCTTTGTTGATCTAAATCAATGCATGAAATAATCCAGCTTTAAGTAATTGATGATGAAATGATGGAATTGACAAGAGTTGGATGTACTTGTAACCGTTATGCCTAGGTCACATTTCCCGGTCGGTGGCCGTAGACCGGTGGTAATCGCTGGTAATCCGTGGTGTGAGCGATGCCCCAACATCGGTCCACATCGGTCTAGTAGTCCTTAAAGTATCAGTCACATTATCAAGCGATGGGTTATACAATGGGCAGCCAATGCGTTTTTGGTTAAAAATGGCGTGGTTGCCTGTCGGACTTACATAGGCCCAGCGATGCATTACTTGTCATAAAACGATGTTCCAGGGTAATCGGCCGATGTATATTACATCGTTCATACGTTGGTGAACATCGTTTGTACGTCGGTCGACTATGGGCCAATGTTTGGGCGAACATTGACCAATGATCGGCCAATGTCTGTTGCCCACCACTCAACTCTCTAATGATCTTACATTCAACGGACACTTGACGATGCTCGGCCATACAACGGTCATTCCTTGAAAGATGTGTAAATGATTGGTTGCCGATGAGGAGCTATGTGGGACATCGGTGGAGACATCGCTTAATGCTTAGGTCACATTTAAGACGATGGTCGGGCGACTAAATTTTTCTGTTCTTGTCGGCTGAAAGAACATGATCGGCCGACACAGTATCGGGCGACACTGAGCAGTCACATTATTTCCTAGGAACACCGATGACTTGGATAAATAACACAAACATTTTTTTTCTTCATAAATCAGCAATATTTTTTCATAGATCTATATTCAGATAGGTGACGCGAGTAATGTTTGCAAGGCAAAGTGGCAGAATCTTATAAAATTCTGACTAAATGTTGAAAATGTGTTCAAAATTTTGTATGGAATTACACAAAAACGACAAATGGTGCATATATCTTAGCAGCATAGAATATTTAAGAATTCTTTATATCTTATGGAATAATTATTTATATTATTTCTGTTCAAAAATATACATCAATCCATGCATCAAAATTTTGTTTGTGTTATGTATCCTTAATAGGTTATATATTCACAAGTCGACCAATTGTCGCCCGATTATCGAGCTCTGAGCTACAGTTTGATTTTAAACGTCGGCCGAAATACTGAACACCTTTATTGTCGAACGACGAACGACCGTCTTTATAAACTGACTGCCGTTGGTCGGACGATGATCGAAGGTTGTTCTACGGATAACTTCAATTGAAGAATCGGCCACCGACGCAGAAAAAATTATAACTTGGACCGATGGACACAAAATTGGTCGGCCGACAAAAAAAGAGGTCAAAATCGGGCAAGACAACGGCCGGTGAACTGCCGACTGTCACCCGAAGAATCCCATTTTTGCTTCAAAACCCGTCGGCCGTTGGTCGTTTTTGGATATGTGACTGGGGTTTAAGTATCTGTCACATTATCCAGCGATGGGGTATACGATGAGAAACCGATGCCTTTTTTGATGAAAATGGCGTGGTTGCCGGCCGGGCACCACTAGTGATCGGAAGGTGACTGAGGTCATTTTGCGAATCGGTGGGGTCATCGGTAGGACATAATTCGTAGTTAAAATTCAGCCTTGTCTCCAACGATGCCTCACATCGCTCCTCATCGGCAACCCATCATTAACACATCTTTCACGGATCGGCCGATGTTTGGCTGAGCATCGTCCAATATCCGTTAAATCTGAGGTCATCGGGGGGTTGAGTGGTGTACAACAGATAACGGCCGATCATCGGTCGATGTTCGACCAAACATTAGCCCGTATTCAACCGATGTTCGAACGATGTTCACCAATGTATGAGCGATGTAATATACATCGGCCGATTATCCTGGAACATTGTTTTATGATTAGCAATGCTTCGCTGGGCCTTTGAAAGTCCGGCCGGCAACCACGACATTTTTATCATAAAAGGCATTGGTTGCCCATCGAATACCCATCGCTGGATAATATGACTGATTCTGTAAGGACTACTAGGCCGATGTGGATCGATGTTAGGGCTTTTACCAACGATTACCACCGGTCTACGGCTACCGGTCGGGAAATGTGACCTGGGCATTATTTTTAACCACGAATTATCTTCTACCGATGACCCCACCGATTTGCAAAATGGCCTCACTCACCGTCCGATTACTAGTGGTGTCCGGCCGGCAACCACGCCATTTTCATACTACGGTTTCTCATCGTATACCCCATCGCTGGATTATGTGACTGATACTTTACCAGCTAACTGGTAAGATAGTAGCCAAAGCTGTGGGTACCCTGTACAGATTTCTACAGAACACAAGCTCAGGAACCTGATTGGTACCAGTGGCACAAAAAATCTTGTTAAGTGTTTTCCTTTTTTATTTTGGATCGTTTGCATCTAAATTGTCAGTTCCGTCCGTATTCAACATTCTGCTTTTTGTAGAAAAGATGACGGATTGATAAGAAAGGATTTTAAAACTTGACCGTTTTAGGATTAGCCCTAAAATTTTAATATGGACAAAAATGATCGTGTTCGTCTAAGAGAGATTCAGTTATTTGTCGACAAATTGTTTAATAGTGTTATTTACACTTTTTTGGATGACAAGGAGGACAGGGGCCTTTAGGGTAACCTGATTATAAAACAACACTAAATCTGTACTACCCGGTATATATAAAATGAAATTCTGGAGATAAAGTGACATGTATGGAGATAACAAACAGTATTTAATCTCAAAAGTCCATTAAACTATACAAAAAGACCAGAACAAACATCAGAGGTGGGATCGGGTGCCATGGAAGATTCAGCATCCCCTGCTGATGATCGGAACTAACGGAAGAATCCGTCGACATGTTTGTGTGTGAATATTGGCCTAATAATAAGTATTAAGGAGGCCATTCAACATTTGACCCAATTATCAATTGCGTTTGCTGTCAAGGTCATTGTACTGACCATAGAACTTACAAAATGGTTACTTTATACGAGAATGCCATATTTTTAAAAAGTCGACTTGTTTTTAAATAACGTACCTTGTTTTAAAAACAATTTATAGGCAGAACCTGCCCTTGCGTTTCTAATCAACTGAGAGATATCATTCCAGAGTCCTGGTGATAAGGGTAAATAGCTGCATATTAAGTTAGGGAAGTTGACGAAGTTAAAGTCATCAGGTTTATCATTAAGATTACCGTTAACGTTTTTTTCCTAGTAAAATATCCAATTTTGAAACAGATATGTTAGACACTATGGTATCTTTCATTTCAAGTTCATCAGTATATATCGTATCGATATAGGGATTGGAATAAACACTGTGGTTAGACAATATGTCTTCAATGACATCTACTTTAAAATGTCCAGATAAAGACAACAACAAGTGTTTTCTTCTTTTCAAGTTTAAGATTTTGAATAAAACCTTTTTCATATGAATACAAAACCAAATCAAATTTAAATAGATTGTTGGAAGACCTAATCTCGAATAAAAACCACATAATGTTAATCACACAAGCAGCTTTTCAATATCGATTTCAACGAAATTGTTTGTACAATCAGAATGGGTTTTTTTTATAGCAAAAATAGTTTTGCAAATGACAAGTCAGGTAAATGTACGAATGCAATAATAATATCAGCAGTCTCATTAAACGTCGTCATTTCGTAATTTCTGTGATCGTATTTAAATGGCCTTATCAGAAAATAAAAAAAATTCATCAAGTCAAATGCTGGCTAACATTTTTCATACTAATTGTTAGGCTATTATATACAAATGAATTGACGACGGATTTTTCCTTTATTTCTTGTTTGTGGAAATAAAACAGCATATTTTTTTTATTTCCTATAAACTTTGGCGCTTAATTATCTTGTGATTTTATTAGATTTCATTTGAACTTAATGCATTTCATTAAAGGAAACAAAGGAAATTGAAATGCGATAAAAAATCTGCCAAACATGTTTTTTAAGTAAAAGCTGAATTATGAACTTTAAAAATCGTGGATACATGTATAATATGCGTAGGATGAAAATGGAATTTTTTAAAGAACAACGCTATTGTCTCGATAACAATATTTGAAAGCAAAGATATGTTTCCATTACTGATTTAAGCTAATGTTTATGAAGCATTTCTTTAAATAATTTTGTCGGTGCTACCACGTCGTAGACATGATCAATGCAGAATGTTCTTTGTCATAATTTTTGTAAGATACGTCATTTTCTGTTTCTCCTGCAAAATATAGCAAGAAAACAGTTTACGCCAGATAAACATTTTATGCATAACATGTTTACATGTAATACTGTTTTATTTTTTTATTTATTTATTTTTTTTAATACTGTTTTATTTAATAAATGCGATTTGATCGATTCACTTATATGCTTTATGTATCTCTTACCCTTGTGTCTGGCCTTTATATCCATGCTGTACATATCTACAGTAGATCTGTCTTCTTTACTTCTGGGGTAGCCTGTGGATTTATAATCTTGCTTTAAATTGATAGTCATTAGATACTCAACATTCTGGTGTTGCAATAATTAGATTTCTAAATCATGTCTGTCTAATATTACATAATACTAACCCGCAACTTTCACTTCAGAGTGCCAAGCGCATAGCGAAGGAATAGTTGCTACCCATTTTATCAACTGGGTCAGTGAAAGGTGTGTGTACGTAGAGCATGCTCTTGAGTATCGAAAAAAATATATAAACACCGTATGCAAGCGATGAAGGTTTATTGCTGCATGAGTAAGGAAGTTGACGATAGAAAAGTTAATCGTCATGTTTATCATGAAGCTTTAAAAAATACTGTTCGTTATCGCCAAATATTTTACCCTCATTAAAAAGTTTATATTTTTTAAATTTAATCGCTTGGATCAAGCAAAAAAATGGATCCATCAACATGAAACAAAATGTGAAACCACTGTAAATTTAAAATAGAGGTACTGTGAGTACCGAGTTCACTAAATGATAACCCTGCGCCCATGTTATTATAATGGCAAGGACCATATTTTGTTCTGGTTGATAAGAAATATGTGTCGGATAAAAATAAGAAGTGTACAATATCATTATGTTAAAAGGAATCTCTGAAAGTATTACTAAATTTTATTTTGGATCAGATGCCATGGAGTAGTGAGCATCCCCTCCCTAATTTTATTTAATTGTAAAGGAGGAGTTGTGGATAAGAGATGAGTACCCTTAAATATTATAGAAGGAATAACAGTATCCATGTTTTTCTATGGGTAACCCGAAATATGCATTCCATCAAAAAGAGAAAAATAGAAGGTGTACAATGGCACTACATAACAAAGATTCTGTGAACGTTTCTTCAACATTCATTCAGTGGTATAAGCAAAGTTGCGGATAAGAGATTGATATCCTAAAATATTCTAAAATGAAGGATATGGAGATAACGAACGGTATTTAATCTCAAAGTCCAAAAAACAATACAAAATAGGAGTAAAGCAAACGCAGATCTCCGAAACATCAGAGGTTGGATCAGGTGCCATGGAGGAGTGAGCATCCCTTGCTGACCGGTCACAGACGGACGGACAAAGGGACACCCCAATCACTTTATACCCTCCCACACTTCAGTCGGGGCATAATGAAGATTTGATTCTTGTTGTTGCAATAAGTTAAATTTATTTTCAGCAATAAGACAATATCAATTTCTAATTAAGCAATCCTTAAAATAATATTTGCTTGCCCTCTGCTGACTCATGGTAAAATGGTGAGTCGATAGGAAGGTGGAAATGCCCTCCAGAACATTGTTGACAGGATAAGAGGAATAAAAAAAAATCGTGTTCTGGAATAAAATAAAAGTTTTGAGTTGGGCCCTTCAAGATAGTCAGCCGGGAGAGTGCAACCACATTTTTTAAAAAGGTGGTACTCCTTACGAAGAAAGTAATGAAAAAGATACGTTTCAGAGACTCAAGTGAAGTTGAACTTTATATTCTTGCAAATCAAATTCACAAACCTGTTAATGTACATTTATATCACAAGTATTTTTGCTTATTTTAATATGAGGTATGGTGAAAAGTTTTTAATATATTATCAAAAATCTAAGAATACCACCACTGATACAGGTCGATGTGAAACAAGAATAAATTCGAATAAGAGAGGACATTGCACCTTCACCCAATCAAAGTGAATGTCCTCTATAAACATATTGTAAACCATGCGATATGCTGACCTTTGGATGTTTTGGAGATCTTGTCTTTATATTCATCACAGCAAGCCCTCTTCCAGGTCTCCTGAACGTCCGCCTTCAGCAAGCATTGAAATACAAAGATGAATAACCCTTGTAGAGAGTTCAATATTGTAAACAGATATTGGAAAACTGGTACCCCTCCATTGAAGGTCAAAATACCAAACAGCCATGTCAGTCCCAACATGACCACTAAAGTTGCCGCCCTGCGCAGGCGCGATGATGTTTTCGTGGCTTTTATCTTGTTAAGATTTTTTGAGGCCGCTCCAGAAAGGCGATGAAGAACCAAGGCAAATATAATTAGATTTATAATCATAATTATGCCAACAGGTACAAGAAAGGCAGCGTAAAATGCTACTGGCTTCAACCAACATCTACAAGGTTATTTGAATGGCTCAAAGAGATTTAATCGTGACGTGTTTTCAAACAGAACTACATCATTATTGCATAGTAAAAGGTAAATTTTCTAAAATTGTCATATTTAATTTTACAAATTGTTGAGAAGTTCTACTGAAAAAAGATTTTTTCATTTTCTGTAGAAATATATATCTAAACAATAATGTAACTAAATTACCTGCATTTTTCATTGAGATTGATATAATTTGGTAAATACTTTAAGCTTTCAGATTTCTACTCCTTAATCAAATTATACTACACAGTGAACACATTCATTGATATATGAGCTCGTGTTCTATTCTTCTGAACCACTTACATCCCTCCTCCCTGAGTACCGTAGTTCTCCGTACTCACGCCTAGTGTAGCAGCAACAATCAATAAAGGGGTACCTTAATAAAAAAAGTTCTTCATAAAGAAAAAATTTATTATTTAGAAAGAAAAATATATAAATATACGGCTTTAAGTCAGATTGATATGAGAGACATTGATTACCCCATCCGGCGGAGGTTGTCTTCAAAATAAATCGTGAAATGTGCGTGTTAAACACCTGAATCAGCGCAACATACAGGTAGTATGCCTCTATTAACATCCAACAGGTGGCAGATAGGAGGAAGTAATGGAGAGATGCAGCAACAATCTGGGAAAATAAAGCGCCAATTTTAAAATGTTAATGTGAAGTATTTTCATTACCTACAAATAAGTCATGAATCTTAGTAATCATAAACATACATGTAATATGTAACTTTATTTTAAATTCAACATGCCGTAGATAGCCTGTAGAAAGAGAGGAAATAAACACTATTTGATGTCATTGGTACATATATTTACTGATTTACCTTATATAGCATTCATATATGGAATCCTATATTGTTTTTCGTTGCCTTAAATACTTTTTATAATTTTGTAACTTCGATCCTGCAAACTGGTTAGTAGCATCGAAATTCAATATGATTTTCTTTTACCTTGCAGCCTATTTCACTCTTGAGGGTGTATTCTTGTTGACCAACCAGAAATATCAAGTCTGTACCCGTAATGGCAAAACAAAGATTTATTAAAATCTTTCCTGGGTTGGTACTGCGTAATTTTCTGCAACAAGATAGTCTGTATGAGATTTGGATTACCGTATATGTACTTGATTGCAATTTTGTATACAGTATGTTATTAAGGTACTGGTATTATTATTGTAACTACCTGAACATACAGTATGTGATGAGGGTGAGAATTAGACCTATAAGGGAGATTCCACAGCCCAAATAAGACAGGTAGGTCAAGGCCATCTTATTGGATTCGCTGATTTCTCCCCCAACACGGTACACATCCTGAAGATAAATGTTAGATATGATACAAACAATCAAAATACAAAACAATACATATAAAAAGGTTCTACTTTATATACTACTATTTCTAAAATTTAAATATCTTAATATCATTATTGTTATACTAGCGAAAGGGGACAAAACATTCACCACATACCGATTATGAAGGCTTAAAAATTTGAACAGATTTCAGAACCTACCATCAATAATGCAAAGTTTGTGAGATGATTACATTGACATTCTGTATATTCCCCCGGCCTGTGAACTTTGACCTTACAACCTCTGTTTGACCAATAGCCTTTGTTACATCCCGCCTCAAGAAAATATCCACAAGTTGCTGTTGCATTCTCTTTGGTCTAAAAAAAAATTCCACCTTTTCATTGCCAGTTAATGAAAAAAAATCATTTAAATTTTTAATTAGAAACATATGGCGATAACGAACAGTATTCAAGATCAAAAGTCCATAAAACAATACAAAATAGGAGCAGAGCAAACACAGACCTCCAAAAAAAGATCAGAGGTGGGATCAGGTGCAATGGAGGAATAAGCATCCCCTGTCGACCGTCACGCAAGCAAATATCTCTTATATATCTCTTCCCCCTTGAATTAGGAATGTTTCTATGTTGTTTAACGTCCCGTTCTAGATATTTTCACTCATACGGAGACGCCATCACTTGCCGGCTAAGAGCTGCAAATTCTGTCCTATACTCGACACTCAGGACCATTGAGGAGGGAGGGATCTTTTTCTTGCCAGCGACTACTGCGACACGGGACCTCGGTTTATAGGCTACATCCGAAGGACCAGTCTTCACGTTCCACAGTGGAATTAGAACCGCGATGTGAGGATCAATTCCTAACTTCGCGACTCTAGATTTGACGCTCTAATCACTACGCCAAGCGGGCAACTCATAGAAATATGAGAAGCAAGAATAGACCCCATGTGAAGAACGAATGAAGAACAGTACAGAAATCCAAAGGTTTGGCTTTCTTTATTACTTTATAATATACTACAGCAAACACATCTTTAGAAAAATTATAAATTGTATGTGTTTCCTTCAACTTTTCCCAAAATATATACCAAAAATGCCTGATCTAGAATTAAATAAAAAGTTATCTGTATTAAAAGAGGTAGTGTGAGTAGAGTTTATAAAACTCATGAATGGTTACACATATTTAATTGGTTGCCTTGTTGACCATCAAATAATTTTCCTTGCGATTGTCAATCATATTGAGATTTTCTTAAGGTCCATTGATACTCTGATAAGTGCGATAACTCTTAATGACCTTAATGTCTATTATTCCTTTATAGATCTGCCAAGTTGAAGTTTTTTTTGGTCTAATTTTGCCCCGCAAGCTACAATGTATGCTATGATTGTTTGTATTTTGCTTAAAAAAATCCCCTCTTTTGGAAAATCATTCAGGTTCAAACAACATTTTATACGAGTGAGAAGAGGGTTTATGAACCTTAAATATTTCACTTTTTTAATTTAATATAATTTTCACTGTATCACAAAGAGATGAACAGACCTTGGAGTTTTGTTGAAATCTCATTTCTATTGGATTGACTAGTTTATCCACCTGGACCCCGGGAACATGTGCTGCCAGGATAATGCTGTTTGGTTGAAGTCGATATACAATGCCTTCCACCGTATTGGTATCTTTTACGTTTGAGTGTAAAGCCTTAGCATTTGAAAAAGCTAGTTCATTTCTATTATACAAAATAGGATAATCTAGCAAAACATGAAACAGAGAACAAAAGCTTACTCTAGCAAATCAAAGCATGAAGGGTTTTGTCAAAATTTAGAATATAAATAAACATTTTCTACTTAAAAAATATTTAAAAACTTAAATGTTTTCCTGTGATAAATGATATATGAAAAGTTTGTTTTTTTTAAATAAAAATGTTTATGAAATTCCATTTGCTACATTTCATCTATTCGAAATCTTTCTACAAATCCATTCTCATACCAGAATAAAATAGTAGTTTTCAAATGTATTATGTATTAAGTAATAGTAGTTTATTAAGGATGTAAAAATACTATTGCTCTCGTATTTGTCAAAATATTCTGGAGTAAAGTACATATAGATCCTATTTCATCAAAGTATCAAAGAAAGTAATATAGCTTTACTAAATGGTAATACAAGACTTAGTATATCCCGATATAAATTAAAACTACTTATAACAATCTATGGATGCACACTTGGAAACATACAATCAGTAAACCCTTACCCTAAATATTTTGTCGTTTCTGAAAGCTGTCAGTGTTACCCTTGTTGGTGTTGAGTTAGACGGTAGCTCAGACAATAATTGCCTGGGAAGAATGATCCAGGATGTAAAACCCCACTGAACGCTTCCATTTTTTGTCAATATCAACTGGAGAGAATTTAGATTATAAAAATATATACTGAAGAAACTGTGAAATCCAACTGGTTTTTTTTTTTTACATTTTCTGTCACTGATTGACAAAAAACTGGCACAATCTCTTCGATTTGATATTCCCTGATTTGAAAAAAGGACATAAATAAGAATGAGCTCCTTACGTTTGAAAGATTAAGTTCTTCGCTAGGATGATCTAGAGAGGCCAAAGATATTCCATTAAAATCTGTTCTGTTGATAGGTGTTGCTATAATACCTATGTTTGAAGCAATCTCTTTGAAATCTTCTTTTAGAATGTTCGTAGAATTTGATAATTTTTTAACAGAATCTAGCAATCTGTAACAAAGAAATTAGATTATTACTACATTCATCTAGCTCCATTTAAAAAAAATAGAAAATTGCTAGATGATCTAGAAATTTTGAAAAAAAAAAATTAAAGAAAAAAAAACAATATTCATTAAAAATGTGAGGTTAAACAAATTTGGATAATAAAAAAACATGTCAATAAATGGTTTACATAATAGTATTATGAAAACCCTTGTGAAGACATCTTTTTAAATCTCTTATTTTAAAATTAAAAATAAAACAATATCTGAAGAAATGTGTGTTCTGCAAATTATTTTATAATGATAATTCATGAAAAATGTACTATATTCCGCTAAATGTTGAATGCCTAACTTAAAGAAAATAAAAACACGATATTGCTTGGTTTAACATAATGCCATTCAACTCTTTATTTCTATGCTTAAAATCTAGTCTAAAAATCACGCACCTGCTGGCAGACTGAAACCTCTCTTCCGAGAGACTGAGCTGCGTTTCAGTAGTATTTAAGATGTTGCTCATTATTTTTACAATATTTCTCTCTCTGTCTCTTGTTATGAAAGTACTTTGGAGTCCTTCCAGTTCTTCAAGCAGAGAAACTGTTATGTTTATTTCTCTATCCGTAAATTTATCTGCCACCATAGTTTGTTTGAATAGCTGTTCAGCAATTTCATCTGCGGACTCTGAAATAACATGTATCCTATACTTATGAACTCTTCTTACTGGTAAACATTTGACACATAAAACCTTTATTTTTTAAATTAAATGTTAAATGCCAATACAGTGGAATTTGCCAGCTTTTGTGCATTCCACCTAATTTGATATAAACTTCTAAGTACCCCTCATTAATCCGGAATATTGAAGAATCGGGCCAATTTTAATGGAACCATTGGGCCTTGATTAAACAATTTTGATGTATCATAAAAGACTACCCCAGACACCACTGAGATTCACTTCCGTTACTCACCGTCATCCACTGTACGTTTGGCGATCTCTTCCAGTGATGGCAGGCTGGGGGTGACTGCCGTGAAGATTGTGCTGGGGTTGTTAGTTGTTCTTTGTTTTATGGAACATTCAGCTGTATTTGGAGGAGGTAACCAGCCATACTCTGTGCTGCATTTTTTTTTTTTAGAAAAATTTGAAAATATAGAAAAGGGTACATCAATTTACAAGAAAGACTCCTTAACTTTACAACTGTGTATAATAAGATGTATATATCAATCGAATTGAAATACTTTCACCTCGTCTCGACATACATCTATTATATTATATTAAAGCTAGAGGCGATGAATAAAGAATGGCATTTTTCCGCTTGTAGTTACCAAACTAATTTTAAAATCTAAGGAGAATAAATTGTATCCAGATATCTAACCAATTTCGTTCTACGATAACTTTGTCCGCGCAGTAGATCTGTGCTGTATTCCCATACTGAGTGGCAGGCCAAACACCATTAATGACGTAATTTCCTGTCTCCTCTGACTCACAAACACCAGTTCCTTTAATCAAAAGAAATATTCAGCATTATAGCTTAAATATACAACATTACATCAAATAAATATTAATCATTTCTTTTAACAGAGTCAATAAAAACAGATTTATTAAAAAATGGTATTGAATTTCTTGAAAATTATTCTGTTTTTTTTAAATAATAATTTATAATAATTGATTTTTTATAACTGATCAACAATCCTTGTTTAAGCAAAAAAATAATTACCCCCGTGGTAGACACTGATGTTAACAATTTTCTGTGGAAATCCAGAATCTGTTGAAAAGTTTTTGAGATAGGTGTCTAATGCCATTGTAATATCGTTTTCTTTATACTCATTTAACGTCGTACAAGAAGCTATGAAATGGATGGTAAACTGTGGTGGGCTGCAAAGAATAGAGTGCGATGATAACAGACGTGCAAAGGAGATAAAGATTTTGAAATTTAGTTAAATGGCTTTGAAAACAATACAAGTGATTTCTTCTTTGAAGATGTCAGTTTACAGTGTGTTTCCTGTATTTCACTTACCCTACTTGTTGGACAGAGATATCACCGCTAGAGAAGAAGCAACTGCTCTTGTTAAAATTAGAGAGAGTATTTTTTCTCATCTGCAATAAAAATATATTCTGTATATCTTTTATCTATTAGCAAATCCATATAATTATTTTATAATTCCTATGCTATACTGACATTCCTAATTATAAATTAGTTATATTAATATTTATTTTATTAATACAAAACCAATCTCATCACAATTATTATTCAAAGGCAATTTCAGATTAGATTTATTTTTTTTCTATGTTAGAGAATCTACTCACATTGTCTAGCGAGGCCGTTACACTCGTATTGTAATCCAGAGAGAAATATGAAGAACTTAACTCAGACATAGTTACTGGGATGTAAAACCAGATCTCTTTTGTTCTCCCTGAAGTGAGTTGAATCATTATTATCATTAAATCCAGCAACTACACAGAAGATTCAATTCCTCATTTGAGAATAAATAAAATATGATAAAATTATATATTTGAAAACACTGCAGGAATGTTCAATTAAATCAAGTAATCCATTCTAAAAACATGATACTTACTCCCTAGTGTGTTGTCATTGCAATTGTTGTCAAGACAACAAAAATAGCAATTACGCTGGTCATTTGAATTGTAGCAAGTGTTCACGTTTTCTTTTTCTTGATTGGTACAAATTGCATCAGATGCACATCCTTTGTAAAACGAAATGCTATCACTTGCAAATTCCATTCGGGAAAAGCAAACCTTCAATAAATATAACAACGTATTAATGTAAGGATACAGTATTTGTCTTGAAATGAACAGGATTCAAATACCTAGCATATATTCAGCTTAGAAAGAAAAGATATAAATCCATAATAAATACTTAAACCCAGTGCAAGTAATACTGAGCTTAGTATCAAGAAAAAACAGCATATTTGGTGATGTAAATCCATTTTCATTATGTTAGAAAAGTATTTGGCGAGACAGGAAAACGGGCAACCATACAAAAAACCTCCATTTGGGATATTCATAAAAAGCATTTACTAAGTATTAAAGCTTGTCTAAAACTTTATTGTCAAATAATCTTCCTTTTACACGACAAACAAGCTAATACTCATCATTTATTTCTAAATGGAAATGTCTTAATGATTTTGGACATAGCTTCTCTCTGTATACATATCCCCAATTTTCGTGATGCCTATTTGAATGAAGTAACTCATGGAGGGAGGACCTTTAGTGATACTGAGTTTATTAATTTTCTTTCTTTCAAAACTTCTCATGCAGTTTGACGATCTGGGCAGAGTTTCAATGGCTAAAAACTAAAGTAAATTGTATCTAAAGATTCCGAAATTATTGCCTACTGTAAGATAATTATCAAAACCGGAAGACTGATATTGGTAGCATTTCAAACACTTACCTGGTCTGTAACACAGATTTGTTTAATACAATCACTGTGGGATTTTCCCCCAGTACACTGGTAACGAGAGTGATTTCTAACACTTACCTGGTCTGTAACGCAGATTTGTTTAATACAATCACTGTGGGATTTTCCCCCGCTACACTGATAACAAGAGTGATTTCTAACACTTACCTGGTCTGTAACACAGATTTGTTTGATAAAATCACTGTGGGATTTTCCCCCAGTACACTGATAACAAGAGTGATTTCTATCACTTACCTGGTCTCTAACACACATTTGTTTAATACAATCACTGTGGGATTTTCCCCCAGTACACTGGTAACAAGGGTGATTTCTAACACTTACCTGGTCTGTAACACAGATTTGTTTAATACAATCACTGTGGGATTTTCCCCCAGTACACTGATAACAAGAGTGATTTCTATCACTTACCTGGTCTCTAACACAGATTTGTTTAATACAATCACTGTGGGATTTTCCCCCAGTACACTGATAACAAGAGTGATTTCTATCACTTACCTGGTCTCTAACACAGGTTTGTTTAATACAATCACTGTGGGATTTTCCCCCAGTACACTGATAACAAGAGTGATTTCTAACACTTACCTGGTCTGTAACACAGATTTGTTTCATACAATCACTGTGGGATTTTCCCCCGCTACACTGGTAACAAGAGTGATTTTGAAACAAAGTGGACTCTGTGGATGTAAAGAAACACTATTATTTCCTTTTTTAATGTTGAAAAATCGATACTTAAATTTAGACATATTTTTATTGTTTTTCTTGTATCTTTTACTCTTTGAAAGTCTATGCTGCGTGTGTTCACCTTGACATATTCCAAAATTCGTCTCATTGAGAAGTGTGTTGTTGTTATTTGCACATATAGCATCCAACACTGACACATTTTCCCTTCTAAGATTGATCCAATTAAGGAATCTTTGCATCTCACAATTACACTGTAATGGGTTACCGAACAAATACCTGAAATATATCACTAACTATTTATTATCAAAACTAAAGGAACCGTGAGCGCTTAGTTTATTAAATGATGACATGTTCCCTTTTAAGTATAATGGCAAAGTTCCTATTTTGATAGAGGAAATCTCAAATTTTCGACCAGAACATAAAATAGGTGATGATGTAAATTTATTTTACTTTTTAAACAAGAGTCATAGTAGCAGCAATTCAAATGTTATCAAATACATAAAAAATGCAGAAGGCTAGATTTTAATTTGTAAATATCCTGAGAATTATTAAATACATAGGAATACTTACACGTCTTTTAGGTTATGTAGAGAATAAAATGCATCTCCAGCAATAAAGTTGATTTTATTTAGGCTGAGATCACTGTTAAAAAAAAATTGAAAAAATCTAAATCAAAAAGTGTTTTTAAAAAGCGTTACAAAAAGCCATTCATTGGTCTATGTCAGAAAACTGTTTATTTCGATTATTTTAGAATGGTGATATGCTTACATTTCTCTCAAATGCACCAAGTGGTAAAAATCATATTTGTCCACAACAGATAACTCATTTTGCGTTAAATTTCTTGAAAAAAAAAAAAGTTCTGTTAGATTACTATATGAATATGTGCTCATCTTGAAGAATATTGAATTTTACCTTCTCAAAAATAAAAATAATTTTTCGAAACCAAGGGTGGGTGTGCGGGGCAGAAACATCAATTTTATGACTGATTTATTATTTTGAACTAATTTATATATTGACATTCAAATAGAAATAGTTGCAAATAACTTGATAGAAAAAAAACATAATTTGCATTATAAATAATTTCGAATACCAAATTGTCATAGATTACATTTTTTGCAGTTTATGAAGATGGTCAAAAGCCCAGTCGCCCAAAGTCTTTATTTTGCTGTTTATAATATTCCTGCAAGAAAAGAATAAGAATTGACATGAAACTTAAGATTTAAAAAGGGCAAGCAGCTTTGTTGTTCTGAACTATGTTAAAATTGTCTATAATATTTGATGATGTAATTCAGAGCTATCTCTTTAGAGTTTACTTACAGTTCAGTCAGATTCTCGGCGCCAAAGAAATCTGCTCTACTGATGTTTGAAACTTGATAGTCAAGGAGAGTGCTAGAAATTAGTTACAAACACGAAATACAAATAATGGAAAAGTATTGATACCATGCTTGTCATATTAATCTGAAAATTATAAAGTACAAGTTCCCTTCTGAAAATCAGCTTTAAGCGTTCTACTTTTTCATACATCTTTACACTAGTTCAAGGTTATAGAGTCTCAAAAAGGAACTTGATAGAGCTTTTCTTTTGCCAAAGAAATTCGAAGCAAACAAAAGCAACATCTTTTCTACTATGTTGGAGGGGAAATGAATAAATTTTTTTTATTATTCAGAAATTAAAAAGGAACAGGATATCAAGATCGTTTAAATCTATCTAAATACGATCCTTAATAATTTGGTTTTAAACGAGCTTTAAATTTGAAGCAGTACTCACATTTTAATGGCGGGAGGAGGCAGATCTGAGGGGAAGAGTGACTTCCCCTGACCGTCACAGCGTACAGATAGACCTATAACGGCTGTGGCACACAAACATCCGCTGCTCCGCCGCTGACATGCTGTTCTAAAGAGAGAGGTTGATATCCCTCCGCGTGCGGGAAAAGTAAACAGTATCATTACGAAGAGAAAAGACACATATGCAAGACAACTCATTGCTGAAATAGCCAACTCGGGATATATTGATGATACTAGATCCGTTTAATACATGTTATTTGATTATGGACGAGATCTCAATTGTATTTATCCTGTGTTGAGAATAATATAGTAAAAATGGAAGCTACAATTTTTTATGATTATGTAGCTTCTGCTGTTATTATTTTGATACTGAAGTGTCACCTCGTTTATTAACGTGTTGCAATTTTCCAATCTACCACTGTTTTTTCTAAAAATAAAAAGAAATATTCTAAACATATTCAATTAAAACGCGTCTATAGACATGTATAGATAGCAGAAAATATAAAAGCAGTGTCTAAATTTTCATTTAAAAACAATTTTTGGGGGCAGCCAATAAGGCTTTTTGTAAGTTAAAATATTAATTTTATTCAATCAGTAGATTTGGTTTATATTACATATTAATTCCTCGTGTATGAATATTGAACAGTGTTTGAAGAGGTACAAAAATCGTAATTACATCAAGAACTTGCCTTACTTACGTGGTGTTAATTCAAACTCTAAATCCCTAATCAAAATTTAATGTAGTTACTGTTGAAGGGAAGAATTTTTTACTCTTTACATTATCTTTATTCTATACTTCAACATGACGGGAGTCAGGCGGAAATAATGACTTATCTAACCCTAACGTATAATTACAAGAAAAAGGAAGTAAATGTAGGAGCACAGGAAGTCAGAAAAGAGAGACAATCACCTTTTAAGTTTTTATTGACAAGTAGATTGTTGATATCAGTCAAATTCAACAAAACCTATGGTTACTTAGAAATCGGTTATGAGTTCACTCTTCATAGGTTGATTAAACACGTCTAACTGAAGATTCCATAAAACCAGATGGGTCTGTTTCATATTTTAGTTTTTTTTTAATCAGAAATACATTGAGGTGAATTTACAATTTCCAGTAAAGGTCTTACCTGTATCTATCATCCACTTTGCTTGTTTATTTCGTACTACACCATCATCATCTGACATGGAATTTTGTCTCTCATTTTATTTGAAACACAAAGACATCTTCAGTCTGTTCAACTGCCATGAGTGTCGAGTATGGGCAAACAATTGCAGCCCTCCACCGGCAAGTGGTGAAATATCCATATGCGTAAAAAATTCTAAAGAGGGACGTTTGGCAACAAAAAACCCACTTTATTGATTATTAATTGTATGTTGTTTAACGTCCCTCTCGAGCATCTTTCACTCATGTGAAGACGCCACCACTTGCCCGAGAGCTACAAATTTTATCGCTTGCTCGACACTCAGGGCCATTGATCAGCAAGCTAGGGATCTTTTTCGTACCAGCACCTACTGCGACACTGGACTTTGGTTTATACGGTCTCATACGAAGGACCAGTCTCCCAAAGTGGTATTCGAACCCTCGACGTAAAGATTAACTACTTTCTTTGTGACCTTAGAGCAGACGCTCAAAACCACTGCACCACAAGGGAGACTACATGTATTTGAATTCAATAACTTTAAAATGATTCACTATACAAATCTTCACAAAACAGTTCCTGAATTTCATCAGTAGCATATACTGTAGAAAATTCTTACGATTTATCAATAAAACTAAGATACTTTAAAAAAAAAATTCAGTGAGGGAGTTCATTTCATATGCTCAAATACTATATAAATTGTATTCTTCACCAACTTCCCGAGGTCTATCGTATTTGTTTTGATTATGTAGTTAAAATAAAGTACAAAAATATTAAGTATACATGTACATTTCTATGAATACATGTACATTGGTTATTAATACTTATTTTGAAAATAAGCGAATTCTTTTCTTTCTTTTCCATTTGTTACAAACATATCATATTAAATAAAATTCATTTTAATATAATTTTTTTACTACAATAAATCAAAAAAAAATTAACCATGAATTTCATATAGTCAGATTTCATTTTGGCTCATCATTAGATAATATTTTTTGTTCAAAAGAATTTTTTATGTATTCATATATTACTATTTCTAAAATATTGATTTGAAATGAATTGAAAAATAATAATAAAGGCTCTTATTCTCGAAAAAAAAAAACCTTCTAAAATGAAGTACCATAGTCATTCAAAGTAATAAACTATTTGATACTTGTCGTTCGGTACCTATTCATTCATGAGTACACAAAATATTGTTTTATGAACTTTGACATTGAATACTGTTCGTTATCTCCATATCGTTCTCCTTGACCTTAGATTTATAATCATGTTTGGTGGTTAAATGAACAGTTATCAGGAACACGAAAGATGCGAGTATCAGCAGAGTCTGACTCTATTCTCATAATCTTATACAAAGTCTAATGTAAACGAATAGCTTAGAACACAAAGATTAATAATCAGACTACTTCCATTACTTATATTATTTCTTTTATCTCTTTTGGAATTTTTTCCTAACAATTGTATTTTATTGTCATCACCTTGTTCTTCAATTTTAATATAATTTTAAACAACAAGCGTCCTCTTCCGTTTCCATGTTCTGTTTTATATTTGAGTCACAGGAACACGGGTCAGGTCTGGATGCCTTTTAGGAGAGATCAAAGTGATTAGAGTGTATAACAC
Organism: Saccostrea glomerata; assembly: GCA_003671525.1. Lineage (NCBI taxonomy): Eukaryota > Metazoa > Mollusca > Bivalvia > Ostreida > Ostreidae > Saccostrea > Saccostrea glomerata. The sequence goes on from PRKT01000342.1 coordinate 115,582, forward strand.
TTTGTGCACAATAAGTGGTCATCTTGATGATTAATTCAAAGGAGATCAGAGAATTTTCTTTAAGTTTTAGTTACATGGTGGTAATAACAAGTTTTTGTACTTTAATTTTGCTCAATAACTCAAATGGATTCATTTTTAATTAAATCATTTACTGTTCTGCATTGTATATTGTTAAAGAAAACTAAAGTTTGGTGTCTAGGTCATATGTTAATTAAGTTTTGCGCGGGCAGCAATATATGCATTTGTTGTTATAGATTAAATATACATTTAATCATGAATAGAAAACAAAGCAGATCCCAAGCGAAAATAAATCGTGATCTTTAAGTACATTTCACTAACTTCTAGTCACGTGTCTTTATTCCGGGTCTTTCATAATCCAAATTTATTATCATAAAATTTTCACCAAATGCTTTCATTCTTTCTTTCGACGTAAAATTACAGATTGTATGAATAAGCAGATCAATCTGAAGATGGGAAAACATCAAACCATTCTTCAAAACATAATATTCGATATTTCACTAGTATATAAAGGTTTTTTTTCGTCCCGCTTTATTTTCGCTCTTCCACACAAGTTTGCTCTAATTTAAATTCGCTCAGTCTCAGATTTGTTTCAGAAATTATACTATATATTCTTTGAATTTGCCCCGTTTTAAATTCGCCTAACCGAGTATAGAGCAAAAGTGGCGAAAATTAAAAAGGGAACGAAAATTTCCCTGTATCCAGTATTTTGAAAATGATATAATTATTTCATGTCTCTTTAATATCTAAAACGTTCTTGTTCCTTTAATTTGGTACCTAGATAATTTACAAACTATATCCGTTTGCAACTCAGGCTAAGACTTCTTTTATATTATATATTTCACATAAACCACACAGTACTCGTTAACGTTTAGTTAAAACACGAAACATAAACTCATTAAATTTTATCATCTTAAAAAAATAAATCAAAAGAATTAGATATTTGAGTATTATTTTATTCAAACTTAAATGATTTTAAATATTTGTATTAAAATCAAAACAACTTGTTTCTGCACAGTTTAGCTAAAATCATTTTTCCAAAAATTAAACGTGTAGCAGATAACAGCGAAAATATACATGGAACCTTCTGTATAATTGATATTAAAAATAAATGTAGAAGTATACAGTGCCAGATTTTAGTTAGAATTGTTAGAATTTAACGTGATTATTAAAAATAATATACATGTATAAAGCATTTTGATGAACTCATAATTTTTTCTACAACACAACAAATTAGAAGTAACCGAGATCTGTATAAAGCAACCTGTTGGTTGATTGTTGTCTAGTGATTGTTGTTAAGTTATTGTTGTTTGTTGATTGTTACATTTTGTCAAATAGATGATCCAGAATAGGATGGGAAATCTTTGGCACGACTCTTGCTGGACACACCATTAGCAGACTTTTCTGTAATACATAAATAACTGGTGATAATTACGATATACATTTATATCCAGATATTATCTTACTTTATTACAGTGCTACGTGTGTATTTAAAAAAGTCAAAATATGATTGAGGTTTGAATTTATTAAAATTAATCAAATCTATCTATGTTAATCAGTAATGCCTTCACAGTTACTAGAAAATATGAATTAATGAATAAGCTAGCGGCAATACCTCTGTGTTTGACGTCTGTATTAATATCTGAGAAGGAGGCTGTGGATTTAGACATGTTGTCTTGCTCATTGCTGGAATAACCTGTCAGATATTGTAATTAGATATATAGATATCTTATAGGTACATATCTAAAATATATAAGAAGATATTCTTAAAGAAAGTTCTATTTGCAGAATGTTACATCAAATGTTTATTCATATCTCTAAACGAATCTTTAATATTTTTAACACATGTTTCTATATCTAGGTAAAATCATACTTAAAAAACAGTTAAACCTGTCTCATGATTCACAGTGCACAGATTAATATAATTATGTTAATGATATAAAAAAAATCAAATAATCACATCTGTTATAATTTTCAGTGTACGTTAATTCAAACAGGAACGACAACTGAGTCAGAATCATTTTGATTTAAAGTTTTCGAGAGTAAGTGTTAACTATGTCCACACATAATTAAAGCAAAATATTATTGGGGGGGGGAGACTTATTATGGTCCAAAAATTGTAATTTTTGCTAAAGGAATAAATTATCTATAAAATTCGTATATTGTGTTTTCTTATTCGAAACTTATGAGTCATAATTAATCTGCTAAATAGTCAAAGACAAAAGAAAAAAAAACTTTGTTCAACCTTTTTATTTTGTTTTGAACTGTTCATGTTGGCGGAAAATTAATATTCTGAGAAATTATGCATATTGCAAACTCCATTCTTTGTTACTAGACATATAGCAATACTTTTAACATTTTGAGCCATATTTTACATATTTAGAAATTTATTTTACAAAATATAAGTGTATCAAGTTGAAAGGTATAAAGTAAAATTTTAAAAATACATCTCCAGGGTTTCAGGTTAATTTCATCCATTGACAAACAAACTCATACAAGTGATTTGTCATTTACCTCCTAATTTCTTTGCAGGTATTTCACCTTTTTCTTGTTTTATAGAAGAAGAGGCAAGTCATGTCAAATACCAATTAAAATTACATTTCAAAAATTGAGGTTTATCTTATTATATACTGAAAGAGCCTGAAAAGTACCTAAAATTGCAAAAAAACGAGTAAAATGTTGTTTTTTTTTAATTGTGAAGGATTAAAATAAAGCACTAGTAATTGGTAATTATCTTCAGATTTGTAATTAGGGAGGACAGTATATTTGTCTTGATTTACGATTTCCGAATGAAATATAATTGGTATAATAAACAAACGTGTTCATGGTGTATATACCTTTGGATGTTTTTGAATCCTTGTCCTTGTCCCTGGCACAACACACCCTCTTCCACGCCTTCTGGGCATCAGTTTTCAGCAAACAATGAAACACAAAGATAAACAATCCTTGTAGAGAGTTAAATATTGTAAATAAATATTGAAAAACTGGTGCCCCTCCATCGATCGCCAGAATTGCAAACACCCATGTGAGTCCTAACATTATCACTAAAGTAACGGCTCCGCGCAAGCGCGATGAGGTTTTCGTGGAATCAGTCTTGTTAAGATTCTTTGTTGCTGCTCCCAAGAGTTGGCGAAGAACCATGGCGAACACAATGAAATTAATAATCATAATGATTGCAACAGGTGCGAGAAAAGCTGCGTAAAATGGAATGGGATTCAACCAACATCTGGTAAAAAGAAGAATATAGTGAATTTTTAAGGGCAAAAACTGGATAAGTAAAATCTTTTATATCTAAACCAATGTTTTTGTTTTAGTTCTTGATGCTTACATTCCTCCTTTTTGATTGCCGTAGTTATCAGTTGTATTCACTCCAAGTGTTATGGCAACAATAAGCAAAGGTATACCTAAATAATCGTAATAGAGTTCGATTAAACAGTCATGCTTTAAACAGTAAATTTTGTCATTTCATTTGCAAAATATTTCAAAAGGTACATGTATGACATGCTTTAAACCGTAAATTTTCTCATTCCATTTGAAAAAAGGTACATGTATGAAATTTTCAGGTATCTTTATTGTTGATAGCAGAAAACACTTACCCCATCCAACTGCCACGCTTTTCAGAATGAATAATGAGATATGTGAATTAAAAACTCTGATGAGAGCTATGTACATGTAATATGCCTCTACTAACATCCAACACATGGCGGATAGGAGGAAGAAATGAAGGGAGGCTGCTACAATCTATCGAAGCAGAAAAACAAGGTGAGGAGAGGTAATAAGCTTTTAGAAAAAACACCAATATTATATATTTTAAAGAATACCACCTTCGATAATTTAGATTTTATTTGTCATAATAAAGTATACTACCATCATCTGGTTCTAATGGGCACTTACTTTGCATCCTATTTCATTCTTTAGCGTATATTCTTGTTGACCAGCCAGAAATATAAGGTCCGTGGCAGCAATAGCGATACAAAGGTTTATTAAAATCTTTGCTGGATTATGGCTGCGTAGTTTTCTGAAAAGAATTAAATTTTTCCAATGATCATTATTGAATAGGTGTTTCTTTCAATAAATATATATGTGTGGAGAAACTTTATTTACTTGACACATGTAAAAGTTTTCTTCCAATAAAAATGTTCGCATGGCGTAACTCTATCTGTTTGGCCCATTTTTTTTTACTTTCAATATATATGTTTGTCTAATGCCATTTGAGTTGTACGTTGGCTCATATGTTCCTGTACCTGAACATGAAGTACGTGATAAGTGTCAGGATGAGACCTAGGAGGGAGATACCACAGCCCAGGTAAGACAGGTAGGTCAAGGCCATCTTATTTGCCTCACTTAGATCTCCTCCCACACTATATACATCCTGCAAAATTAATTAATAAACTTAAATGTATTTGTACAAAATAATTCAAATAGAATCAACTCTTAAAGACTGGAATATACATATATTTATTCAATTTATTTTATCCCGATAAAAATAAACTTATGGAATAAATTCTGCAAAAATAAAAAAGAATGTAAAAATGGGTACTTGTAAAATTTACCATCAACAAGGCGAAGTTAGTAAGATGATCACATTGACACTCTGTATACTCCCCCGACTTGTGAACTTTGACCTTACACCCTTCACTTGACCAGTGACCTTTGTTCGGTCCCACCTCAATAAAATAACCACAGGTGGCATTCTCTGCTGTCTAAAAGAATCAGTTAAAATCAATTTAAAAGTTTATATCACAGGTTAGAAAGGTAAAGATATTCATAATCGCATTCACGATCGTTCCATGTGTTACTCTGAAGACGTAATCATGACCTATAGGATAAAGTAAAGAAAAATAATTGAAAATTTATAACGATTATGCGTTAAGTAAGGTTTATAATAAATTAACAAATATATTTAAGCTAACAAACTACTCGGAATTTTTACATTGAAAATAGTATTCAGATAATTGTGTTTTCAAAGTGAACCAAAAAAATATTTCATATGTTTTAAGAAGCGAGTGTATCATAAGAAATAAAATATGGAATACATATCTAAGTATTTAATATATTTTCGAAACATTCTGTAACAGTGTTAATTTAATATGCAGGGAAATAAAGAATATAAGTGTGGTTTCAGAAGTGCATTAAGAAGATAAAAGATGGTGAATGATTTAGAAAAAGTTAGAAAAGATAAAAGAGCATACTATAATAAAGAAAGAATAATAATTTGGCAGAAAAGTCAGGTAAGTAGAAATCTAAAAATATGTCCAATCATTACCGACGAATCCGTGATTTCGTTTTTGACCTTCACAAAAAAGGATAGAAAGTGAATCATCAAGTGACAAAGGTCGTTTAATATAATTTTTTTCTGAATTTTTTTACTTTATGGATTGAAAGTTAGTTAAATACCATATATATTTGACAAACCTTGATGTTTTGTTGAAAACGCATTTCTATGGGTGTGTCAAGGTTGTCCACTTTGACGTTTGGTATTTGTGCTGACAGAATAACACTGTTAGACTCACTTCTCAATATAATTTCATCATCATCATCGTCATCATCTGGATTAGAAGTCGATCGAATGGCCTACACACAAAAAACCAAAATAATGAAAAAACAATATAATATTTCATTAATAGGTCATAAATAATGTCACAATTTGTAAAGTCCTATGTTCATCAGCTAATTAAAGATGAGAATTATTACTATGAGAAAGAGACATATGTGCTGAAATTAAAAAAGAGACTTATTTACTCTAAACATTTTGTCGTTTTTGAATGCTGCTAGGGTTACTCTTGCTGGCGCAGAAGAAGAGGGCAGTTCGGACATCAGTTGTCTGGGAAGGTGTATCCAGGAGGCCGATTGGGCTGGTATCGTCCCATCCTTTGTCAGAACCAGCTAAAACAATATATAAACAAATGTGTGTCAATTATTCTGTAATTGGTTCTCGTATTCGTTATTTTTTTATCATCTAATTTAATATATTAACTTAAATATTGAAAAATTGATTGACAAGAAATCAGAGGTTACGTTTGTTTCGTCCAGTTCACTGCTGGGATGAGCCAGTGACGCCAGCACTATTCCGTTGTATTTTGCTCTACTGGTGGACGCTGCTATTATCCCAATGTTGGATTCGACCTGTTTGAAATCCCCCTTCGTTAAGCTTGTGGAGGAAGACAACTTCTTAATAGACCCTAGTAATCTGGAAGTGAAATTAAAAATTACATATAACTATCAGAAGAAAGCATAATTTGAAGATAGTCACGTTGCAATTCAATTTTTGATAATTCATATAGTGATCTACAAAATCATACACCATTTCTGTGTACAGTACAAAACCAAGTTCAAATGAATTCTAATAAATCATAGAAGCATGTTTAAAGAGAGCTGCTGACAGTTATTTTTTTCTAATCATAAGGGGAAAAGAAAGATATTTAACATGAGAAATATTGAAAATACGTAATTTTAATTTCAAGGATTTAATCTTGTATTTATCAAATATAAAACATATTGATTGGCCAAATGTCATTGCAAATTTTTTGTATTAAACATTTTAATTTCAGTTTGATGGTAAATTATGATAAACAAAAAATGACACATAGGTAACAGAATAATTAAAAGAAAACGGGAAAAAACAATAAGAGGTAAACAAATATCTTTACTTAAAATAGTAAACATGATTCCTTGACATTTCTGGATAGAAGTAATTAAATGCTGCCTGCAGCACAACAACAAGTGCATTTTGTTTTAATAAAAATATGATCTCTTGACCTGTTTTAATTATTCATTCTGTACCTGCTAGCAGATTGAAATTTCTTTTCCGCCAGACTGAACTCTGTCTCCCGTACATTCATGATGTGACTCATAACGCCCACGATATTCTTCTCCCTGTTGTCAGCTGTGTACGTGCTCTGTAAACTCTCTAGTTTTTCTAGGAGAAAGACTGTCATGTTGATGTCTCTATCCGTAAACTCAGGGGCCTTCTCAGTTTGAATATACAGCTGCTCAGCAATTTCATCAGCCGAATCTAAAATCATACAAAGAAGGATATGGAGATAACGAACAGTATTCAATCTCACAGAATACTAGTTTTTCAATGTTATGGATAGGTTTTAACTTTTAGCCACTTTTCAAGAATATAGTTCACATGTGCGGGTAAGTTTTACTCTTGGCAACGTAAAAATAAAGATTTTCCAAATTGAAGAAGTTTCTAGTTTGCTCAATAATAAGATAGTGAATTAAATATAAGAGTATCAATATGGGGAAACTCTCATTGCTTAACCTCTTTGTGACAAAAGCAATATAAAGGTATAATTGAGAATTACTCACTATCATCCACAGTACGAGTTGAGAGCTCTTCTAGAGAAGCGGTGGTTGTGGTGGGGGCAAGGGTTGTGGTGATCGGTGGTTGTGTTACAGAACATAACGGCGGGGGAGCCCAGCCCTCAGTCTCAGAGCTACAATGTGATGTTTAACAATTGAATGTGAATAAATACTGTAAAATCACTAATTGTAAATTTCGTGGTGGTCATACTTTCGAGGGTCTCTACGTGTCTCGAAAACAACGTAAATTAACACGGAGATATATTATCAAAACAAATTGAGATCTGGACTAAAACATTTAACAAATTAAAAGAACAAATAGTGATCATACCACATCCTTCTGACAAGGATGTTATCTGCACAGTAAAGCTGGGCCACCTCTCCATACTTAGTAGCTGGCCAAACTCCTTGTCTGGGGTAATTAGTCGTATCCTCCGCCTCACAGTAACCTAGTCATTACAATGTTTAACATATTAATTAAGTGAAGTTATTACATAAGCTTTAAGACAAAGTGTTTCAAAAAGTAAAGATCAAACATACCTGTATAATAGATGTCGACTTTAAGGATATTTAACGCAGAAATTGAAGGTATGGACTTCAGGAACTTTTCAAGTACATTCTGAATGTCTGTCTTTTTGTACTCCCTCAAAGTCGTACAGATAGCCTTGAAATATATTGTGAATTCGGGTGGACTGTAAAAAAAGATTAACAGGTTACATTTAATATATAATTTGTTTTATGAAAGATATGGAGATTTTACCTTATATGAATTTTTCTTCGATGGGTTATGACAGAAAAACTTACCCTGAGTGTTGCGCTGTGACGTCATCAGCAGCAAAGGAGCAATTGCTCTCGTGAAAATTTGTGAGAATATTGTATCGCATCTGGGAAAAAAGTGAATTTTCTTTTTTTTTCTACTGCATTTCATTTTATTCATAAATAAAGAATTTTCTGTTGAGTGATATTTAAAGCAGTGATAAATTTTACTCAATTCATAGGATTGAAAGTATTAAAATATATATTAAAAAGATTAGACAGAAGACCAGAAAAAATTATAAAAGGTTTCTTTTTTAATATTTCACCGTTTCAGTATCATTTACTTACAGTATTGAGTGTTCCAAAGACAGTATTATTATAATTCTGGGATAGATACGGATAGCTTATCTCAGACATCGTAACTGGAATGTAAAAGAGAACTTCTTTTGTCCTTCCTAAAAAACAAAATAACTCGATTTATAATAACGTCATTTAGTTGACCTTCAAAAGGATTTGCTATCCATTGTACGTCAGGCATCTGTCTTATACATTTTAATTTAAATGTCTCTACTAATTCCATCCAATTTTGAGTAAAACATCCCTAAATAAGTGGAAACAAAATTTCATATGGATTTTCACGGATCCTGATCCATCCCCTCCCTTTCTGGTGGAACTAAACCGAGTCTTCAAAAGTTTTCTTTTTGTTGCTCCCGGATATCAACAACTTATACTTTTGGTATAAAACAATGAGGCCCCTCACCGAAATTGTCATAACGTCTTTAAAAATATTTTTTTCTGCATTTAATTATTCTGCAAACAAACTAATGTTCATTGTAATTACGAGTCAGGAAGATCTATATTAAATTTGTTAAACTCATTGCCGGAGAATTCGAGATGCTAGGTTCTGGTGTTCGAGTAGAAAGTATAATTTTTTTCTTAATTTTTACTCATTTGTATGATCATGACGATCAATTGTGCTCCATTTGAAATTCTTTTCAAAAAAACAAAATGTTGAGCAAAGCAACCTCTATCTAGCTATGTCGTGAAATTCATTTCCCCGAGTGACACTATGATGGGTTATGATGTTTGTTATAAAATTGGGCTCTATTGATAATATATGGAGTACATTGTATTTGATATTTCCCCTTGCTTTTGAAAACTTGAAAAGCAGGCAAACAACATACATGCTTATAATGAGCAAAGATGCTTCTACTAAGCTTGAAAAAGTCATGGCATTGAAAATAATACTTATCAGAACATCTAATGTACAATACAAAATATATTTTTCAGGTCTTTTACATTTTAAGATATCATCGCATATTTAGCTTGCAAATATAAATGTTGATTTATGATTTAGTAGCTGTTGAATCCTGATTTTTACAAAATAAAATGTACAAATGATAGTAATTTTATTTCATCGAGGGAGGTCACATGAACTTAAAGTTTAAATTCAGCAATTATAATTTCTGCAGATTTTATTAAAAATATATCATTTTAATTCTTTTTTTATGTTTGAGATTAAAAAAAATGAATTTCAATTCAAAGAATAACAGATGAAGCGAAAAAGTAAAAAAAGAATGGGAGGGAGAGAGATAAATACTCACGTCCCAGAGATTTTCCATTACACATGTTGTCAAGGCAACAGAAATAACAACTTCGAGAGCCATCTGTGTTGTAGCAACTGTTTACATTCTGTTTCTCTCTGTTAGCACAATCTCTGTCTACAGTGCATCCTTTGTTGATGAATACTTTATTATTCACATAATTAACCTGGGAAAAACAAGCCTGAAATAAATAAAAACATACGAATTAAATATAAAATCATAATTCAAAAATGCAATCCTGGACAAAATAGGACCCCATATGCGGTTGAGTTTAACCATTTTAAATCAAATTTAAATGGAAACTAAATACATAGAAAATATTTATATTCAAAGTTTTAGGAAGGACAATGGCTGCAATTTAATTAGTAACTATTGTGATATATAAATAATTCAATGCATTTAATCACACTTTTATTGTAACGATTATGTGATTTATTAAAAAACTTAAATTTTTACCTCATTTGTAGAACACTGTTGGTCCTGACAGTCATTGTGAGATAACATACCACTACAGGTATAACAACTGTGCTTGTGAAACAGAGTAGGGGCTAGAAAAAAATAGCAAAAGTCAATTTTAATTTTTAACAAATCTCTCATTTGTATCAAATTAACTTGCTGTATAGGAAATCTATTTCTTACAATAAGTTTATTAAGCCTTTAGATTACAATATTTCAATCCTTTCCTTAACGTAAGATTATACAAAATCTATTGAAGTTTGTCAATACGCACATGTGCATGAACCGAAATCTTTGACATCAAAAAGGGACAAATTGTTTTTGTTGGCACATCTAGCGTCCAGCAAGGCGACCTGTTGTCTTCTGATGAAACTCCAGTCCTTAAATCTTTGCATCTCACAATTACATTGTAATGGGTTATCTCTCAAATTTCTGGACCAAATATACAATAGCAAGTAAAGCATTTATTAATTGGATTTGCTTCTTAGTTATTTCCGATTTATTTTGGAGCTGACGTTATAATGATACCAAGCGTTATAAATGATATCGAACATTATTTTATCAATAAAAAAAATTGTACATTCTGTATTCTTTTTTTAAAGAAATATTATGGACGTTCTTGAAACAATGTAAAATAATTACAAAATTAAGTTTAAGAAACTGAATTAAATACATCTTTTTTTTAAATTTAATATTTAAAGAAGGATTTTTCTCACAGTTCTGCTAAGTTGTGAAGAGAGTAAAATGCGTCTCCGTCGATGAATCTAATGTTATTCAAGCTAAGGTTGCTGTACAATGAAGGAAATATCACAGATAAGATTTTCATTTCATTGGCACTTAAGTGAATTATGCAAAGTGATCATCTTAATTACAAATTTCATTTACTTACATTTTCTTTAATCGAATCATATGATAGAATGTATTCTTATCCACAACGGATAGTTTATTCCTTTCTAGATTACTGTAAGATAAAAATTATAAATTGTTATATTTATTAAGTATTACTTATTTACCTTAGAATACCACTGCAACCAAAAAAGGATGCATTTCCTTTTTCTAATAAAATAGATGTATACTATACTATTTTAGCAACATTCTATAATATTTAGCATATAATGCAGAAAGAAGATATATGGAGACAACGAACAGTATTCAATATCAAAGTCTATAAAACAATACAAAATAGGAGCAGAGCAAACACGGACCTTCGAAACATCAGAGGTGGGATCAGGTGCCATGGAGGAGTGAGCATCCCTGCAGACCGGTCACATCCGCCATGAGCTCCTTGTCATGATCGGGAAATAACGGTAAATCCGTTGTCAATTCAGTGTATGAATAATGGACTAACAACTGGTATGAAAAACGTCAGTCAGCATTTGACTCAATGATAAATTGTATTTGCTAACAAGGTCATTGTATCGACCATAGAACTTACGAAATTCTGATATTCTTGTTTCATCAACTTGCTTGAAAATGATTTAACTCGTTTTAGACATTGTTCATACGTACGAGCATGCTCTTGCGTATCGAATCAACTGAGATATATTCACTCCGTATGCAGGTGATAAAGGTATATTGCTGCATAAGTAAGGGAAGTTAACGATAGAAAAGTTAAAGTCATCACGTTTATAATACAGCTTGGTTGTTAAATTACCATTTACGTATTTTCTAAGTAAAATATCCAAGGATGAAACAGATGTGTCAGACTCTGTGGTGTCTTTTATCTCAAGCTCTCCAGGATATATCCTATCGCCATAGGTATGGAAAATACCATTGTTAATTGACAATGCGTCGACGATATATCTAAATGTCGAATTGATTGCCACAGCAAGTGTATTTTTTTTCTTTTCACGCATAAGATTTTGCTCAAATTCTGCTTCATATGAATTTAGAAAATAGGTCTGCTAATAACTGAGCACAAATTGTAGCCATGGGAATTTCAATAGATTGTTGGAAGACCTGGTCTCTTTAGATCACATAGATATTGTCAATCAGAAATTCAACGTCTTTTTGATGTCAACAGTGCTTCATTTATACTTGTGTGTGCAATTAGAAGGTGTTTAAGCAAAATAATTTTGCAAATGACAAATGACCAGGTAAGTAAATTAACGAGTTCCATTTTTATTGAAAAGCATTTGTCAATGATATCAAAAAGCCTGGACTTTAATTTATTGTGGGAAATTGTTGTGTATAAAGTTGAAAAGTCGTAAATTTTTAAACTGTTGATTTTGGTAAACATTGAATTTGATTTAATAATTTGTTTTTAATCTTGAAAAAAAGGACATTATCTAAAATAGAAGATTTTGATCTATAATTCTACTTACATTGTCCGTAACTGATAAAGATGATCCAGGGCCCAGCCCCCTATGACTTGGATTTTGCAGTTTATTATGTTTCTGAAAAACATAAAATTTTCAATATTTTCAAACCATGGAATTTATCAATCAATGGGGCTCCATGATATGAAAATAAAACATTGAATTTGATTTAATAATTATTTTTCAATTTTGAAAACATGAAATTTAGAAAAGTATATGGGGTTATTTCTCTATGATGTACCGGTTTTTGTGATGCTGTTTACACTGCGATATACTTACAATTCTTGTAGCATTGTAGCACCGAGAAAATCAGACCTGGTGATGTTATACACTTGATAGTCCGATAAAGTGCTGGAATAAAACACAAAATGTAAGATTTTGTTCATTTGCATGAAATACATGGAGATAACGAACAATGTTAAAGCAAAAGAGTCCTTTAAACAATACATGTTTGGAGTAGAACAATCACGGACCTAGAAATATCAGAGTTGGGATCAGGTACAGGCATCTCTCTCTCTCTCTCTCTCTCTCTCTCTCTCTCTCTCTCTCTCCTGTACATATAAATGATTATGTCTATACTGCATAGTAAGTTAACCCATTTTTCAGCAATCGTTGTCAATTTTAATTAATATGTAACTTTTTTTGCTTGTTTCTGAAACTATCATTGAGTTTATTGTAATTAAATGGTTCGGTTGAAAACAAATCTATATTTGTATAACTTCAACCTGTTTGTAAGAAGATTATAACATGGGACAATTACAAGTAACATTTTGAAACATAACATTTCTGGCCAATACCTTACTGTTGAAATAATCTAGAACATAAAAAATAAGGAACTAAAGTACGTTGACATATTAAATACAGTCTGAATTAACTGGAATACTGGATGAATGGTACATGGTATTTTCTATTCATTTCTTAATTATGTTCATGCGTCATTAAAATCCAGAATGTTGATTCAGATTTCGCATTGATAATTATATACAAAAATGCTGCTTATATTTCAAATTAATGTTTATTTATATAAATGTACTTTATTTTCTATTTACACACTTTAAACACTACACCTTTCATAAAATGTGTAGTCATTTTCTTTTAGCTCTCAGTAACTCATTGGTGCAATATTGTGATAAAGTACAGAAATCTAGCTCAAAATATACTAGTATTGAAACAATACTAATTGGTAAGAGAGAAAACACAGGCCTCTGTAAACAATGGAGCTCTGATCAGGTACCATATAGAAGTAAGCATCCTCTCGACCAGTCAGACCTACCTTGTGTACCTTATCATGATCGGACGGAAAATCAGTAGACGATTCAATGGTCTAACAATTGCATGCAGTATAAAGTGAGTCAATCAGCATTTAACTTAATTGTAGATTGTTTATGCTGACATGTTCATTGTATCGACCATAGAACATCTCAAATATATACAATTTATTTGAGGCTTTTGATATCTTTGTTTTATAAACTTGCTTGTCAAAAGCTTGCCTCTTTTTAGAAATTGTTTGTACCTAAAACATACTCTTTGCGTAGGTATCGAATTAACTTGGAGGTATAAACTCAATTTGTGGGTTAAAAGTATATTTTGCTATATATAGTAGAGAAGTTATTGATAGAAATTTAAAATTTAAGTCATTTGGTTTATTATATATGTATTTTCATTGTTACATTACTATCAACGTTCTTTTTTTTCCAAATATGAAACAAAAGCATCAGTCTTTGTGGTATCTATTATTTCAAGTTCAAAGAATCAAAAGAATATAGTGAATCACCAAGCAGAATCCTTGACAAAAATTGATTTGACAGGTATCTTAATAACCCCGTAGAACTGGTACATGTAAATTCTACCGTGTGTCAATGATCTTGTTAATTGGCAAATATAACGTATTGTTAAATCATATATTATATCAATTGTTTTAAATTGAAATTGGCAACGGAATGTGTCATTTATCTGATTAATAAAAAGAACTCAGTCTGATCGTTCTGCAGGGAATGCTTACCAAACGTACTTACTTATTAGGCACTTGATCACACCTCTGTAATTTCAAGGGGCCTGTATTAAATGCTCTGTTCACAAAAATGTATTGTTCATAGCTTTTTCATATAAATTAATCACTGTATATTTTCTCCCTTACATTTTTCATTTGTGACATATCTTAATATTTGAATGTTACCTAATGTACAAATTATAACTTTCGTTTTTTTTTATTACAAACCTTTCTTACAATAAAAATATTAAAGCTCCTTTTTTCTTCTATGTTTAAAACATCTATGTCAAATATCTTAATTAAATATACATCTAACTACTTATTTACATCCATAAATTAACATACGAATTAAAATATGGATGTAAGGAACATTGATTTACAAAAGGGAATGAACTTTCTATAATTACATATCAAATTAGAGAGTCTAGTCGAGTCCAAACTCCTGAACCCATAACTCAAGAGCCACATAGTTAAAAAAAAGTAGCAGAAACAATCTGGCTAATTACACAGTCCTTTTAGCTTGTCTACTTGGATATTAAAAGAATATATTGATTATATATTTTCACTATATTTTTCCAAGAGCCCCACCCTAATACCGAAACTCCTTATCAAGGGGGATGTATTTCAAACTTTTGAAAAATGTCTCGCGCTTATGATAATCCTGCACTTATTGTTTCTGCTTAACACCCATGAACAGAAACATCTTCTCGTAGTTCTATGATTAGCTAGATTTTGTATGATCCCGGAATCTAATTCAAGGGATATAAATTTCAAAGCTAGGGGAAAACATTCATGCTCATGCTCTTTATAAATATAATCGTAAAATTGGTTTAAAAGGTACAAATAAACCATTTCAATATACGTATTTTAGGGTCTGCATGCCCTAACTCCAGAACTTAAAAAGTTTGGAAGAGGCATTTTTATCCATATAAAATATGGAGATAAAGAACAGCATTCAAGATCAAAAGTCCATAAAAAAAAAGACAAAGTAGGAGCGGAGCAAACACGGACCTCCAACACAACAGAGGTGGGATCAGGTTCCCATCATAAGCATGCATTTATATACAAGGATAGAAATAAAGATTTCATTTACTTTTACATTTTCACTTTGTGACCAAAAGGGCCCAATACAAACCACAGGGACATTGGGCATGTATATATTTCACAATTTCGATAGAGGACTCGAAATTAGTTGAAGCTTCTTCAGAGGTCCCAGAGGAAAAGTAAAAATTATACAAATGTTAACGCTTGAAAAATGACGAGGACGTCGAATTAAAAATAGATTGCAATAGGTCACCTGGGCGACTCAGGTTAAAATAATAAAGCGACCATTTCACACTAAATAATTTGCTTTGTGCCCTGTGTGTACATTTGAATGCTTGACATATTTCTGTTTCCTTATATTTGCTTTAAAAAATTGAGTTTCAGATGTGTTGTTATCAATAATTTTATAGAAAGTTTTGGTCTTCATAGATTATGAGTATCATTCCTTTCAATTCTACAACTAATTATTTCTTTATGACCCTGAAGTTGCAGTAAGGATGAATATTTCCTTCGTAGCAGGTTACGGCATAGAGAGAAATATTTTAAACTTGTATTAAGTGCATCCGGGGTTATTTATCTGTAACCCTACTCAATGGAGTTAATAATTGACTTAATTCGCCATTTGACCCACACTAAGGTGTTTGTACTAATGTCAAAGTCAACAGAGGTCTTTAGTGGAAAGAATTTCCGTTTAAGTCAACAATCTATATGGAGGGTGGATTTACAATTCTAACTGAATGATTGCCTTTAAAGACTTCAATTTAAATATGACCTCAAAAGAAAAAAAAACTTCACGGTTTATCGGAAGAAATTATGTCTTATTATGGATGCACATAAATTATGTCTTCATTGATATTCTACTGTATTAAGGAAAATATTTCATGGTTTCCTTATTTGTGTATCATGATTGTTTTGATTGAGAATTCTATTTCATTGAATTATTCCAGCAGCAGCTGATTCGTTATCGCTCGTCCTTTCCTAATTAAAACCAAGGAATTTTAAGACCTTATACACGGTGCTCGTTAACACTTCAGAAATTCAAAATAAAAAAAAAATCTTAATTTGTGTTTTCTCAACCGGCAACAAGGTGTAATGAGGGATGAAAAATAACCTATCTAATTGCTCAGTGTAAATAATTATACATCTCTTACCTTTATGAAGGTCTTACTGAGCTGTACCATCAGGGATAAGGGAACAGAATATACCCTTATCAGCCAAAGATATAATTGTTTTTGTCAATGATTTCACTCTGAATCTGTTTTAAGACGACTTGCATTCAAATATATGTAAAATGTGAAGAAAACAAATAACTCTAAATTTCAAAACTAAAGTAAATATTAGGAAAACAAGGAACTCTGAAAACACCAGAGATGGAATCAAGAACCTTAAAGAATTCCAATCCCCTGAGATCTCTATACATAGATGAGATATAATACATGTAACCACCAGCTAGTTAAATTGAGTATCAAAGCAATGGTATAGAACATGACAAAATACAACCCGGCTAAAGGAAGCTTTTACATACAAAGTATTCATAACAAGGGTAGAAATTTAAAAATATATAACTTAAAGCAGATTTTGTTGAAATCTCTGTAAAATTTTATCATTTGTCAGTAACCATGCCTCGATTTAAAAATTGATCGTACTCAGGCCATGTTCTTGAGAGGCGAATAACTTGGGAGCCATAAACACGATATGCAGGCGATGATTGAATATTTCTTCATAAATAAGAAAAATCAAGTAAGCATACAAATATGAAACAGATGTGGCCGACTATGAAGTGTCTTTATTTTCCAGTTCAATGGGGTGTACCAAGTGTAGATACATGAATAAAAGTAAATATTGTTTATTCATAATTTTGTTTATTTTTTTTTCGGCTGTAGAAGTTTTAAATACATCTAACTTCAGAATGTTAAATAGGTCGGTTAATCAGAGAGCACAATAAGTGTCCATTGGATTTCCAACAACTTTTTTAGACACTTGTCAAAAAGTTACATAATTATTAGTTCTATTGTCCACACAATGGCCTTGTCAGAAAATACATTCTTTCTATCACTAAGTTAAATGCTGACTGACTTTTTTAATACAGATTGTTAGGTCATTATTTACACGCTAAATTGTCTACGGAGTTTTCCCGTTTTTATCCCGAACATGACAAGGAGCACACGGCGGGTGTGACCGGTCAGCAGGGGTAGCTCGCTCCTCCATGGTACCTCATCCCACCTTTGATGATTTGCTTTGCTCCTGTTTTGTAATGTTTAATGGACTTTTGAACTTGAATTCTGTTCGTTATTCCCATATACATGATATATTTCATATAAAGTAGAATCTTCAGGATCTTATGTTTACAAATTAAATGTAGAAAATTGTTGGTGTAGGTTGTTGTAGATGACTAGTTACGGAGTCACTTTTATTGAAGAAGCAATTTTTAATATTATACAATTATTGCTGGGTTTTGAGGTCAATACAATGATTTAGCCATCTGAGGAGTACAATATTCACCGAGCCCGAAGGGCGAGGTGAATATTGTACTTCGAAGATGGCTAAATCATTGTATTGACCGAAAAAAACAGCAATAATTGTTTTATTATATGATTCACTGATAAAATGATACAGCTCATTACTTGTTTGCATTTTATTAAGTCCTAGCCAAATACAAGAGAGAAGCAGAATTAAAATGTGAATAAATCTTACCAGTCGTATCAATTTGAAATGTTTTTTTTAAATTAAATTTTAGTTGCCATGAAAAAATTATATAATGTCAGTCTTTTTTTTTATAGGAAAGATTTTGAAAGGAAGGAGTATTATCAGGGAAAACTGACTGCCAATAAGTAAAACAAAAATTGTTGTACAGTAAAAATGTTGGAGGGGGGTCCCTGCATCCTCTCCTACCACCCTCACCCTAAAATATATATTCGCTTATGTTTTATTCACATGAAAATAAAAATCATAGTCGTTTAAATAGCTTTCTAAAACAATTTGTATCAATTTGGAATTTCCCAATCTATTTTTAGATCAATGTAGAGGAAATAAATCCTTGTATTGACCTGGAACGTCACGTGCAGGTCAATACAACGTAATATTTTTCTAACATAGTTGGATCTCAGCCAATCAGAGAGATGGAAATTATTCAATCATATAATAAATATATATATATTGCAAAGCCATGTGTTTTGATTTTGTTTGGTGATTTAAAAGTTTTGATTAAAAATGTTCCTAAAATCCCTCTTATTTTTGGAAGCCTGCCCTTATCATTTACAAATAAAATTCTTTCAGATTCAAGAAAGAATAAAATTACAGTGCAATCATATGAAAGGTAAGTAGGAAACAGATTTCTCCAATTTTGTGTTATAGTTCAAAGAACGTTTTTGACTACCATGCTGTAATTCAATAACTTACATTGTGGTAGCTTGTGAAGGTAAGTCCAGGGGGAATTCTAATTCACCCTTGGATTTACATGATACAGAAAGACCTCCCGAAGAATCGGTAGTACACGTGCACCCGCTGTCCCTCCTCTGGCACACCGTGTTTGTCAATGAGCGCGAGATCCCTCCATCAACGGGGGAACTCCACCATACCGCCATCCAGAGAACACACAGATTTACCGGGGAGTTCATCGCCGGAGAATATGAGTATTTTTTTTCGAGTATCACAAATAATACTTTATGATCAGGAGTTGAGATTTATCCAGTGGAAAAGTTCAATACACTTCTTTTTCTTCGAATAGATATTTCATTTTGGAATCATTATCACCAAATACAGATCACTTGTAAACATTGATTTCTATCCAATGACGATTAGGTTTGGTGTGACTTTGTTTTAGTTATGTTTAGGCTGTGGTTTCAGTCCTTGTTGCTCGTTGATGTGTTGGGAAAGGAGGGACCGCCAAAATAATCCTTAGATAAACAGCACTGTCCCTCTAACAGTCATCTGTGTCTTAGATAAACCTTATCATTACTCGCCCTGCAATAATAATAGTGTAAAACAGTCAATTAATGACTCAGTCCTCATGTAAAGTAACCGGGTGTGATTTATCAATGAACGAAATCAAAATATTCTTTACATAAAATGTTTATTGTAATTAGTCCATAAATTGGAGTCATATTTTATCATTCTACCACTCACTGAAAACAGGCAAGCAAATTCATGAAAGCACAAATAATATGTTGTGTCATAATTACTACACATGTTGACGTAACAAATGCTTCTTTTAAACAATTATAAATCGACTACAATTGTCAGAACTTGTCTTACATGCAATGCCTGTAGTCCTAAGGCCTTTCGCCTGACAACTCCCTTAATTTCGTGTGCACGAAGTCACGTGAGGTGAAAATAAAAAAAGTGGAAATGTTGATTATGAGACGAATTTTGCAACACTGTTTTTAATTATATAAACTAATTTGGTCAAGAGACCAAACCTGTAGCCAGAAGTCTAATAAGATATTTGTGACGAAGATTTTATAAGTTTATAATACTTTTAACTTTAAATACCTTTCTAGTTTAACAAGTTTAATTTTCTGTCTGAGGTTGCAAATGAATGAATGACAAATAATTGCATTTTGATGCACTAAGATTTAAAGCCCCTTCTTTACAGAGAAAAAATGTAATTTAATGTAAAAAATATTTGTGTCAAAATGCAAAAAAAAATGTTTTAAAGAAATGAAAAATTCTGCTTAAATTGCTTTTTCATTTACTTTTCAGAAATAACTTTTAAGCAAATCTTCCGTATTTCCTACCAAAATAAAAGGTTCAACAAATTGAACAAATGCTTAAAAACCACAAATATTACAGATTGTTCTGCACCGACCATAACTTTAAATGCAAGGCTATTTAATATGCGATGAAAATTAATACAACTTCATAGTAATACGTACACCTTCTTACATAGCATATTTACGTAATTATGCACATCGATTTCAAACAAAATAAACCATCAGTAACTTTCAACTCTGAATCACGTATATAAAAAGGAATTCGAAATGATAAGAAAATTTACCTAAAGTTTCCCTTAATATGTAAAAGGAACATACGATACCTATGTGTGCTTGTTTTCGGGCACCTGTACGTGATTTATTTTCGTTTGTGACTGGATTCCGCATCACATTTTTTGGTGGGGATGTTACCGGTACATTAACAGAAATGTCAGTCTTGTTTCTAGACAACAGTTTCACCTAACACGTTAGAAATGTTGTCCATCCCCTTACAGAAGCCATTCTCTTATCTGATCCGTAGATTTCTTATCTTTGGCGGGGTGGTCGTCCACTTAAACTTCGTTTAAACAATTAAATTTTACTTAAAATAAATATTATGTTTAAAACCGATGAATTGTGAAGTTCAATAAAAGACAATAAGTCAATCGCATATTCCTTAAAAATTTTTAGAACATCTTCAACAAATCAAAATTCATTTAATGGAAAATAAAATCTGCATGAATATTAAATAAATAAAAAAAACGAACATTTTGTTTTGAGGCATATCATTCTTTATTTTTCGAGCTTCTAATTTACATTTTTATATTGTATGTCAATGCACTGCCCTAATACCAAGGCCTCCGAAAAGTGGCTCAATTCACCGCCCACATCATAAAGAAATGATTAAAGGAAATGGACTGGAATAGTTTGATTGTTTGTTAAATAAATAACCCTGTATAAGGAATCTGATACATTCGCACCTTGTTCAAATGTTACGGTGCCAAACTTATTTATCATTATTTATCCTACGTGTGGGGGTGACTTTTTTCTTGACACGCCAAGGTAACTTTTTTTTCAAAAGTATTCTCGTAAGACGATGTATTTTTTGTTTAAAAATGCTAATGAAACCAGTTTTGAAAAGTTTATCTTTTAAAATTCATTTTACAGATCTTGGATAATCGTCTTACTTCGGGTCATTAAATTATAAATCCCCGTACAAATAAAAGACAATTAGTAAAATATAAAGCATGATTTTGCTCCTATAACCATTTCGAATGTACTTACCTTAATGATCTAGAATCGCCATATGTGTCATTCCATGATCTTATTCTGATGTAGGAAATATTAAAATCATGAACGAATTCGAATACTGAATTTTGAGGTGTCACTTCACGGCTACGATTTACAAACGTGCTCAGTGGAGCGTTACAGTCTATTGGACCGCTTCGTCATCACAATCACGAACTCTTTACTTGGTCAAAGGGAACAGGGGAGGAATTTCGAAACTTTCCCCGTATTGAATAGCCACCCAGTTCGTGAGAAATCCTAATTAATAAAACCCTCCTTGTGTAGCCTATTGCGTCTTACGTTTTGATTCAGTTGACCGGGTCAACTTCAGTTTTATGTTTGATGACGATCGCTTAAACAAGTGCAAATTTGATAGAAAAAATTAATATTTTGTGTATTCATGTTTTCTTTTTCCTTTATTAAATATTTGGGTAGATTAATTGGGCAATAATTAAATATGGAAATTGTTCAGAGCTAGTAATTCTAGGACCTTAATTGGTATTTGATGTTTGTACTGTGTTAAATAAAGGGTTTCATGATTAATCAATCCAGCATCGAAATGTGCAGCCTCTACAGTTCACCTATAGGTAATATATAAATTATAACTGTCTATAAAATCAGGTCAATATTTTTAATTAACATTTTTATTTATGACTATAATGTTCTTTATAGAAAAAAGAATCTATACATTAAATATTTCACACACAATCGGTGCTTATCTATTAATCTTTAAAACTAATCTTTATCCGCACGGTAACTGAATTTTCATCATCATCATTCCATATCAATTTTTCATAACAATGCAAGGTAATATGATTTTAAATTAATGTAAAATGCAATTGATTTTGTAAGCAAAGGTTGATAACCCTCTCATGAAAAATACCAGATATTTCATCTTCTTTAAAGCAGGTGTTTTGAAAAGAATGAAAACAGAGTAAGATCTTAATTCTCTACGCTAGCTTTACCTTTTGACAAAGACGTTCCAATGGAAAATATTTACAAAACAGATAATGACGATATAACTGTGGACTTAAGGGTCTGTAGTGGTACAATATTAGCCCCAGTGGATTGTTTGTGTGCCCGCAGCAAAACTTGGCAATTATGTAAGAAAATAACACTTTATTTTTAATTTCACAAGCAAAGTTTATTTCAATACAGTTAAAACGAATAACAAATTCCTATCATCATTGAAGAAAAGATCTTCATCTACAATTACCGATAGAATATTAAATTACCTCACTTAAGTTTGACGTTTACTCAGTCTTTTAGTTGCAAGTGAAAAAACTTGAATCTAACAGAAAAAATTATCGTAAATGAAAAAAAATGGTTTAAATGAACAATATATTCAGTAATAAAATCTAATCAGTAAAAGATTAAAAGAATCAACCATTGATATGAAGATGGACAAGGGTCTAATGAAGTTATACTAAGAGCAATTTAAATGGAATCCTAAAAATACCGGAGGTGGGATCAGGTGCCATGACAAAGTAAGCCTCCCAGTCACCCCAATCGTTTACTCTTTGTCAAGATCGAGTAAATAAAAAAAAACTAAGAAAATCCAGTGTGAAAATAATGGCCTATATCAATTAGTTTAAGGAAGCTGGGAGGTAAAACTTAAATTTTTAGATATGATATCTTTAGCTGTCAACTATCATTTGACAAAGAAAAATTTCAAAAATATTAGTTTTAAACTTTGATCATTTTCGTATATTTTTATCTGAAGCTCTTCTTCTAAAGGAGATCGAAAAAGTCTAAAAAGTCTCAAAATGGCCATGACCACCTAGCCCCATTAAATATCGTCAGTCAGCTTTCGACCTACCAATAATATTATAGATTGTATCTGCGGACAAGGTAATCATAAAGGATTTGCAAAATATTTGACTTTAAACGAGACTGAGTAGTTTATTTATCAGTTGCTTACAATGTTTAAAAAATGAATCGAACATAGAACATACTTGAACAGCTCTGTTGAATATAAAATCTTCTGCGAGGTATTGATGCCATACTCAGATAATATTGGTCTATAAGTACATAAATTAGTGTGAACGATATGAAAGTTTGATTCATTATTATACGTCTATCAAAAGTTAGTCCTTTAAAGTTAACCACTTACGTCTTTTTTCAAGTAATTATCCAAAGGAAATAGATGGGGAGAATGAAGAGTATTAAAGCTCAAAAGAACATCAAGCAACACAAAATTGGAGCAGAGCAAACTTAAGGACCTCCGAAAAAAAAACAGAACTGAGATCAGGTGTCATGGAGGAGTAGATTAAGCATTTTTTGCCGACAGGTCACACCCACCGTGTGCTCCTTGTCAGTATCGGGAAATAACGCACGTAAACATCCGTCGCCGATTCAGTGAATAGATAATGGACTAACAATTAGTATGAAAATCGTCAGTCTGCATTTGACTCAATGATAAATTTTATTTGCTGACAAGGTCATTGTATCGACCATAGAACTTATGAAATTATTACTTAAAACGAGAATGTTGGTGTTTTTGTTTCATCAACCGAATATGAATTAGTCAGACTATATAGTATCAATTTCTATAGGTTTACATCAAATCAACTTAGAAATGGAAATGAATTTTGTTTATATATAAGGTTTTAGATAGGTCATCGATATATCTTAATTTTGAATTGACGGCCATCACCGAGACTTCTTCAAAAAATTCTTATATACGGGGATTTTGATAGTTTTGAGAATACCAACAGATTATCAAAAGACGACCTCCAAAAACTACAAAGATATTGGTAATAAGAAATTTGATAGAATCTTTATAATATCCACTTCGGAGTGCATGTACTTTTGTAAATAATCAGAATGTATTTTACAGAAAAAAGTTGCAAGAAGGATATGGATATAACGAACAGAATTCAATATCAAAATCTATAAAACAATATAAAACAGGAGCAGAACAAACACGGACCTCCGAAACATCAGAGGTGGGATCAGGAGCCATGGTGGAGAAACGACTTTTAGCAATGATTATTTATTTTAAAGTATCATTTAAATTCAGAAAGCAACTTCTGTGATATTGAAATTAATGACTGAACTTTCATTCATCGTAGCGAATGGTTGTATGAAGTGGAAAAAAGAAATTTTTATGTTATGAATTTTTGTGAAATTTCATGAATTCAATTTTTTTAAGGTGATGGGGCGGGAGGTAATTAAGTATCCATTTTTTGATTTCATTTAAATCATCTCTCGAGTATATTATTGTACTCTAAATGGTTTTTTTAGTTTCTCCTTCATTGTTAATATTATAGTTAAAAGCAAAAAAGAGCATTTAATGGAGTACTCAGTATATCTTTATTTGTAAAGATTTATATGTTGAGGAATCCAAAAGAGGCATGGTGATTCAAATTTAATTTGTTATTTGGTAAATAAGTAATATTACATGCACGGATCATCTGTATTTTACAATAAATTATAACATTACAACCCATTTTATTTTTCATCTGAGTAAAGCCCATCAATAATACCAATGGAAACTCGGACATATCTTTGAAGAAATTGTGAATATGTAATTATAAATGTTTGTTAAGTGTTCAGATATAAAAAAAAATAGCAAATAATATAAACAAAGCAGCATTGATGTTAGTTCAACGAATTATCCTGCTGGTTTTTAATTACTCATTCTACGTATTCCTAAATCTACATAATTCTTAATCTAAACACGGTATAGGTACAAAGAAAATATTTTCAGTTTGATAACGTTCAGAGATAGCGAAAGTATATGAAGCTTTATTGCATAAAACAACAGACCTTTGTATTACTAAAAATTTATTTATACTTCCATTTAAACACAGACGTCTTATCATTTTAACACATGGTGATTTCGTATAAAACATGTAGTCAGCTTGCTATCAGAAATACAAACATCTCTCGATATTCTTTAAAAGTAAAAATTTCTGCCATTTTTAATGAAAATGAATATGCGGATCGAATTCATACCAGTAAGGCCTTTGAACTTGCAGCGTTCTTCAAAGCCAGTCTTATAATGATCTTTACAATATATTGTTATTGTCATTACACTGTTGACTTTTATAGCATTGATTTTCTTTACATTATTTATAATTTTATTCTCGGGTATTTAAAAATCTCAATTTTTTTCCCTCAAAAGACACCATGGTTAAAAAAAAATTTCGATAATCTTTTAAGAAACATTTTCAAAACAAACCTTAATTAAGGATAGGCTTGGTGAGAGTTATAAGGTAAAGCCATAAAGGAAACATCCGCGTTCTTAAATTTCACCTGGTGCAATTCCGCTCCACCCAAAAGTATACATTCGTATGTACATGTGTTCTATATAAAAACACGACTTCCTTTTACGTGTTTAGTTTTTCTTTTTAAAAAAATCATTAATACTCTTCGTTATCTCCGTATCCTTACTAATTTTAAACAAATGGCTATTGTTGCAATTTCGATTAAGTGATTATCATATGCTTTTAAAAAGCTGTTCATATATTTGTTGTTATCATATTGTTATCTCTTGAGTCACGGAGCAGAGAGTTAACTTCGGGGGTACAAATCTCACGGTGGGACATGGAGACCGGTCCTGTGGATGAGACCGTATAAACCAGACGTCTCGTGTCGCAATTCCAAGGTGATGGCATGAAAAAGATCTCTCAGTGACGAGTAAAGATCCAAATTTGCAACCCTTAACCACCAAGTGGTGGCGTCTAGATAAATTCTCGAAGGAACGTTTAATCAAACAAAAAAATAATAAGTAAACACTAACAAGATGCTCATCAGCGAAATCAGCTGTCGGTATCTAGTTTTAAAAAATTGTAAGGTGACGAATATACTTGAGTTCTAAATTCGCAGCTTTCCACCGGCAAGTGGCAATGTCTTGAAAGGAGTGAAAGAACGTTAAATGAAAAACTGACAAACAAAAAGAACAGAAATGAAATAAATGGAGATATCGAACACTATTCAAGTTCAAAAGTCCATAAAACAACACAAATTAGGATCAGAGCAAACACGGAGCTCCAAAACATATATAAGAGGTTTGATCAGATGCAATGAAGGAGTAAACATTCCCTGCTGACCTGTCACACCCGCCATGTACTCCTTGTCGTGATCGGAAAATAACGAAAAAATCCGTAGTCAATTTAGTGTATAAATAATGGACTTACACTTAGTTTGAAAAACGTCGGTCAGCATTTGACTCAATGATACATAGTATTTGCTGACAAGATCAACGTATCGACCAAAACTTACTAAATGGTGACTGGAAACGAGACGTTTGCTATTCTTGTTTAATAAACTTGTTTCTAATAATTTCCCTTGTTTTAGAAATTGTACATATGTAGAACATGCTCTTGCGTATTAAATCATATGAGAAATATACCCCGTATGCAGATGATGAAGGAATATTCCGCATAAGTAAGGGAAGTTGACGATTGAAAGGTTAAAGTCATCACGTTTATCATAAGCTTGGTTGTTAGATTACCATTAACGTCTTTTACAAGGATATGGAGATAACGAACAGTATTCAGTCTTAGAGTCCATACAAAATAAGAGCAGAACAAACACGGACCCCCGAAACATCAGAGGTGGGATCAGGTGCCATGGAGAAGTGAGCATCCCCTGCCGACCGGTCACACACGCCGTGTGCTCCTTGTCATGATCAGGAAATACCGGAAAGAAATCCGTCGTCAATTCTTTGTATAAATAATGGACTAACATTTGGTATGAAAAACGTCAGACAGCATTCGACTCAATGATAAATTGTATTTGCTGACAAGGTCATTGTATCGACAATAGAACTTACCAAATGATGACTTTAATAGAGACTGCTGATATTCTTGTTTCGTCAACTTGCTTGTCAATGATTTATCTCGTTTTAGAAATTGTTCATACGTAGAGCATGCCCTTGCGTATCGAATCAACTGAGAGATATATATACTCCGTATGCAGGTGATGAAGGTATATTGCTGCTTAATTAAGGGAAGTTGACGATAGAAAAATTAATGTCATAACGTTTATCATATAGCTTCGTTGTTAGATTACCATTAGTATCTTTTCAAGTAAAATACCCAAGTATGAAACAGAAGTGTCGGACTCTGTGGTATCTTTTATCTCAAGCTCACCAGGATATATCGTATCGACGTAGTAATGGAAATTATCATTATTAATAGACAATACGTCGTCGATATATCTAAATGTCGAGTTGAAGGCCACAGCAAGTGTTTTTTTCTTTTCATGCATAAGATTTTGCATCTTATGCATTATGAATTCTGCTTCATATGAATATAAAAATAAGTCTTCTAATAACGGAGCGCAATTTGTAACCATGGGAATTCCAATAGATTGTTGGAATACCTGGTCTCCAAAAACCACATTGATATTGTCAATCAGAAACTCAAGCATCTTCTTGATGTCAACTTCAGAGTACCTTTGTGTGCAATCAGAATCTGTTTTTAAAAATAAATTTTGCAAATGACCAATAACGAGGTAAGTAAATTTACGAGTTCCATTTTTATTGAAGAAGCAGCTGTCAATGATATCAAAAAGCCTGGATTTTAATTTGTCGTGGGGAATTCTTGTGTATAAAGTTGAAAAGTCGTAAGTTTTTAAGCTGTTGATTTTTGTAAAGTCTTGTGATTTCAAAGTGTCCAAAAGTTCTTTAGAATTTTCTAGTATCCAAATCTGATTCACACCACTTTTTGAATATATAGTTGCACAGTACTCTTGAAGTTTTTCCTTCACTACTGTCAATATCTTAGCGAGGAGTAACGAAAGAGGCTTGGTTGAACAATTACTGGAACCTGCAATGTATCTTTGTTTGTAAGGATTCTTATGAAGTTTCGGAATCCAATATATATAAGGTAGTTCAAATTCATTTTGGCTCTGTGGAATATTAAAATATCCAAATATGAAACAGATTTTTCACTCTCTGCTGTATCTTTTATCACAAGTTCACCGAGAAATACTGGTACATGTATCTTATATCGAAATAAGAATGGAAATAAAAATTGTTAATTGACAATACCTCGTCGATATACCGGTATCTAAATGTCGAGTTCTTTTCACATACAATATTTTGGAAAAATACTGCTTTATATGAATACAAAAATAGGTCTGCTAACAATGGGAAACAATTAGTTCTCCATGAATATTCCAAAATGTTGATTGAAACATCATCTCCAAAACCTACATAGACATTGTCAATCAGAAACTCAAGCATCTTTCTGATGTCAAATTCAGAGTACTTGTGTGTAAATCATAATGTTTTCTAACAAAATAACTCTAACAAGTGACCATTGACGAAGAGAATAATTTTTTTACGGGTTCCGTTTCTATTGAAAACTCAACTGTTAATTATATAAAAAAAAAACTGGACTTGGTTCTATCCTGGGAAATGGTTGTGTATTAAGTTGAAAAGTCGTAAGCTGTTAATAATATCTTAGTGAAGATTAAAGCTTGGTTGAACATTTACTGGAACTCGCTTTTTATCTTTGTAAGGATTTTTAAGAAGTTTCGGAATCAAATATAGATATGGTAATTAAAATTCAGTTTAGTTGTTTGGAATATTAAAAATTTTGAAAACTGGAATTTGGTTTTGAAGAATTTCTTCCTCAGAAAAGGAACTACGAGTAAAAGTTGGTTTAATTACCATTTGTAGAAATAAATCCAGGTTTTTCTACAAACAAAGACAATGTTATCAAGTTTTTTTTAAAGCTGGGTTCGTTGAAACAGAATCAGTATGCTTTGGTGTCATTCATGATTTTTACACTTAGAAGACGGTTCAATATAAAAGTTTCATAGAACTTTTAGATTTTAAATGATTTGTGTGCTATATTATTGTCATCATATTTGAGCAAATATAACGATTAAAGGAAGTGAACATTTTTATCGTTATGAGAAAGGTCCAAATTATAAATTTATCTGCACAGATTTGTTTTTAAAGCCAAATGAGAAATTGACATTTGCAGGAAATCTAGGGCCCACCATTTGGTCAGCATTTTCAGGATTTTGTTTTAGCCATTGTTTTGATAACCTGTTTTGAAGGGTGTATGCGCTGTCTGAATGAGTATTTTGAAGTTACATAAGCAAGTCTAGGATCAAGTGATCTGCAAAAATGTTATGAAACCAAAGTCAAAAATTGTAAACGTCAACAGAAATTTTAATCATTTTATTTATACCACCGAAGCTAATAAAACGAAAACACTGTAACTAATAATTCAATAATCGACTTTTTACTACCACAGTTTCCTTATCTTTTTAGATATCACGATTTGACGCAGGTTAAATTGCTTATGATATCCAATAAAATTACAATGTTTAATAGATGTGCTCTCAGCTAGAACCCGGAGCAATAAAAGTGAAAAAAGGTATTAATTTAATATAGCAGGTTAACAAAGCGCTAGGTTTCACTCTTATGGTGTTTTAGGTCAAGCTATTTTACACGTGCTTGTGGAGAATAGTGACTCATGCAGCTCATCCGATCACGTTTTTCTTAAAATGAATTTATTATAATTATCTAGAGAATTTATAACCATTGTTACAATTAATGCACTTTTAAAAATTACGCACTTTGAAAAAAAAATGTTTTCAAAGTGCGTAAAATTTGGGATAAAAGTAACGCAATTTGAAAAAAAAATGCGTTTCGAACTGCGCTAATTTCGGCCATATTGACGTACTTTGAAAAATGCAAGACTATGTTAATTTTCTGGCAAATTTTAGGTATGATAAATAATTATTTGAACCAGCTTGGATAGCTTTAAGGTGATGATGTCACTTCGATATCTAAAATATAGTGCTTTTAAAATTCTAGGTGCTGCGGCGACTCACCAAATTATATCAAATGGAAATATAACTGGGGAAATATTTATAATGAGCATTTCTAAAGTATTAAAATCCTTAATTGATATCGATCGTACAAATACAACCATAAAATACCATTGGTTCAACTATTTAATGTTTGTACAATGGTTGCAAATTATTTTTTTTTACCAAATCTGAGTAATGCAGAGAATCAATGTAAGAAATTCAGGGAATGTTTACTATCTCAGGGTACCTGGTCCCATTGATTGTGTTTCCAGGGACCCGTCTTTTTGCCATGTTTTCAATTCGTAATTTTTTTAAAGGTTTCATTAGGATTATCCTATGATACTCATTGATAAGAAAGATCTACACTTGACGAGAAGTTATGTATAATATTTAAGACTCATTTCATATACAAGAGAAAACGATAGGAGAAATCGTAGGGCTATGGCACGCCAAATTCTCAAAATTGTAAATGTCTACATTTGTGCCAAAAATGGTTCCCTGTACCGCCCTATATGGTAAGCCAAATTCGAAAAAATGAGCTAAACATAGTTTCAAATTAAATAAACTAGATTTATCGACTGTAAACTATAGTTTACAAAACATGAACTATAATTAACAATTCGTTACCTATAGTTTTTTTTCTGTAAAACTATATTTAACGGCTGTTAACTGGTATATAGCTATAGTTTACGAATGTTAATCTAAGTTTATCTATCTGTAATAAAACGTTTATAATAGATTTTGTTGATAAGCATAGGTTCACTCCTGTAAACTATAATTTACAATCGTGAACTATAGTTTAGAGTTATTTGTAGCTTCACAAATCGTGAAACTATATACATGTATATCAGATTGTTGGCTGTATCGTTAAGAGTTGTAAACCATACATGACAAATTGTGAACTTGTATTTATAAGAGTAATCTATGTTTTGCATTCGCAAATGATTGTTTTCAGTGTTAAGCCGGTTTATAGTCTTTATGTTGTTAACTATAGTTTACAGTTCGTAAACTATAGTTTATAACCGATGAACCTAGTTTATAAACTGTGAAACTATGTTTAGCTCTTTTTTTCGAATTTGGCTTGCCTTATAGGGCGGTTAAGGAACCATTTTTGGCACAAATGTAGACATTTACAATAGAATGCACAATTATTTGAAAATTTTATGCTATGTCATTAAATATGGATGCTTTTTATTCCTGTCACCATAAATAATTAAATAAATGAAAATATTACATTTTTAATCAATGATGATAATTTTGATTGATGAGGAAACTTTTAAAGATAATTAAAAAATGATTCCTCCTGATTTCCTTATAGTTTAAGAGCTAATCGTTTTTTTAAGCGTACATGTTATATTTACTTTCGTTTTAATTTCTTTCCGTATTCTGATCTATGTTTTAGAAACGCCCAATTCACAAAACCCGACCAACTCTCAATGATCTTTGAAAACTGGGAACCACCAACTGACTAAACAGGGAAAGTGTGAGGCGAGATATACCGAATCGTGATTATTTCACATCCATCGATATGTGTAACAACGAACACCAGGACTCATTGGATACTAAACCATCAGCATCTGTACACTAACAGTACAGTAAATGTTTCATATATATTTCTCTCTGGTTGTATGGTAACTCGTTCAGGACTAAAATAAATATTTATATCTTTATATCATACATATAAATATACGGATCGACTTTCGTAAATTATTTGGATATCTTTATCCAATTTTAAAGCAGTTTTTTAAAAATCTTTTTATGTCCTCAAACATTTCTCTGTAAATTTGCAAATAAAAGCTGTTATTTTGAAAATAGGGTTGTGATTACAATTAGCCGATCTTAAACAATTTACATGTAATTAACTTGTGTATCAGCTATTTATCTTATTTACCATAATGATTTTATTTGCAGAGAAACTGGACTCAAATAGCACAGGTAAATATTCCCGAGACTTTGTACTTTATATTTAAACTAAATAAGAGTGTAACTATAAGATACACTTTCGAATCGATTTAATAAATATTTGCATTTTTATGTAGACAGTGCAAGTCTGTCTTCCGCCACATTCTGAGTTAAGCTCAGTTTCAGAAAAAAATTATCAAAATATTTTTATCAAACTTCATTGGCAGGTACATATTTAAAAAAACTATTCAAGTTCATCAACTTCTGATATTTTGACCTTGAACCCACTTTTCTTTTAAAAAGCGTTTTCAAAATGAAATTTTCAAATCGTATGTATGTTGATACAAAAACATGCAAACTATTCAACTTCGTCAGCTTTTCTTTAGCTTGAACTTTTACTTTTCTTAACTTTTTAATTTAGCTACATGTAAGTTTCAAAGAAACTATTCAAGATAATGTAATCAAAAATAGGATACTGATACATATCAATGAAATTTGACCTTGGCCTCACTGTCTATCTCAATTTCAAAAATACGATATATATTTTCTTATTTTATCAGATCTAATATGCTTATAAAAATCATACTAGTCAGAACTGTAAAGCTACATTTATTTTACATTTTTGACCTTGCTTATTTGTTTAAATGTATTTAATTATTGTTGTTTATTTAACATAGTTTTAAAGAAACATCAAATCCTACGCTAGGACATTTTTTCGTGTTGCATTACATGTTCTTATGAACACTGGGCGGGGCCTTTATGTCCTGCTGGCATGTTTCTAGTTCTATAACAAATGCATTTGTTAAAATTTGAGAGAAAAAATTTCATCAAATGTTCATCGACAGGTTTAAAATGACATCTTTGGATGGAGTGATACGTCTTATTCATGACAAGCAGTGCAGTTTCCGGGTATCAGATGATGTAGTCAATGACATAGAAGACATGGTGGTTCATCTAGTGAAAAATCTTCTTCCCAAACTTCTGAAGTGCTACCCGGGCTGTCATTACTCAGTAGCAGAAGTGGTCGACGCGGGAAGTTACTTTGAACAAACCAAAATAGAACTCCCGAACGAGTTCGACTTCATGCTGGTTGTGGAACAGCTGTCAAATGTGGACGCCATTTCTCTGAAGAAAGGATGCAGGGAGGGGTACGCCCGTGTTGGAGTGGTCAATCAAGAATTGTGGGATAGCGCTAAACCAGACGACGGCCCCGAATGTAGGTTTGAAATCGCTATGTTACAGTTCAACATGTTTGTAAGAGAGACCCTGAAGCTGCTTCTATCAGAACCAATAAAAGGCAGACTAGGAGAGTTCTCGATGAAGGATATCACAGTGCGTGGGAAACCATACAAAGCTTTCTCCCATGTCCAGACGCTTACATTAGTATGGACTAAATACAGTCATGTAGATATCCAACACCCAGGTACAAAGGTGAAAATACTGTATGAAAGGCAGCCTCGGGAGGAGCTGGAAATATGTGTTGATCTTATGTCATGCTGCCATTCATCACTATCTGCATTTAGTAATCTCCTTCCTAAAATGTCGCTGAAAAACGAATTGTTGAAGAAAAATGGCTGCCACATCGTTCTGAAATCATGTGAATCTGTAAAGTGTGTGGATCATCAGACAGAATGTGGGCTCATTTCATACAGCAAGACAGAACAGGGATGTATGAAAAGACTACACGAGAATTGGAAGGTGATGTATAAAGTTCTAAAATGGCTGTTCCATTACACGGAGATTTTGGAGGTAGACACATATAAAATTAAGACGGCAGTCCTCTACTGCAGCTCGAGACGCGGAGCTGATAGTGTGAGTCTAGGAGAGGGATTGATAAAAGTTCTGTATGAACTCAGAAAGAGTGCCTACAATAACAGGTTACCCGGATTTTTCAACTCTTCACTGAACGTTTGGAATGTTAGTCCCTCTTATCAGTATCTTGTCAAATACAAAATCAGTTTTCTGCTGAAACTCTTCAGTAAAATGCAAAGTGAATCAACAGACAATACAAATTTACAAGAAAACATTAGTGTTATTAATATGTGGCTACAAAGCTTCTGCTCACATGCTGCAGAAATCGCAGAAATAAAGAAAGATAGATTAACTGGACTAGAGTGCTTCAACTGGCAAGGCAACCTGTTCCTGGAAATCATGCATGATCTGGAACCTGTTCTCAAAAGACATTCAAGGTTTGCTTGGATTCCGTTTCAGATGAAGTGTTGTGTCCTCGGAGATGTTTTCAACATTTTGACAGTTATACTTGTCAAGGAAATATCCCGAATGTGGCTTGCACTACTTTGAATATCTGCGGAACGGGCTTATATAGGCTAATGCCTGCTGCCCAATCCATTTAAATGTATTTATTACATATTTAAATATGTTTAACAAATTTCAACTTCCAAAATATGTCTTATGTTTTAAAAAAGCTTTCCAGCATCTTTCTACAGGGTCAAAAGTTTTTTATTCAATTAAAAGTAATATTATTATTTACTTTACAATGGAATTTTTGTTTTTGTTCTTTGTTCCTTCTTAAGAAAATGCCTACTGATTTTATTACTTTTACAATATTTTTTGTAAAACCTCAAATATTATGTAAAAAGAGCAAATTAAATCTATGAAAACTTTTGTTTGATAACATTGACAGTTCTGGATATAAATATAAAATTACAACAAAGTGAAAACATGGGGAGAACTAAGTATTCAGAAATAAGTTCTACTTCTATTACATGTTTATTGTACAGATTTCATACGATTCAAAATCATCATTCAGAAAGATTTGCCTACTGTTGTTGGAATGAATTCACAAACCTGGTAAGCCTTTAAAATTTTACAATAAAAGATTATTATGATCTCTTTGATTACGATGTACATGCAAGTAATCAATCATGATTAATGCTGAGTGATGTTGAAAAATAAAAAGGGCTGATGTTTTCACATTTTTTAATGAATGTTTGCATGTTTGCTATATAAAAGACAAAATATTCAAAATCTACTTGATGTACGCTGGTGAAAGAAAGAAAAAATTGCAAGCTTACACACTCAATCATTTGCTGATACATGTGATATTGTAAATTATCTAGAAGGTATGGAATAATTAAGCACCCCCAAACAAGCCTACACTGTAACAGTACCTGATACCGCAAAGTGAGAAATACATGTAGCATCAATTTTTAGCTTGTATTGTAAGGTTTGCTATAAATTCTACAGAAGGAGGTAAATGGAAATAAAGGGTAGCATGTTTATATATTAACTTATCTTTTTGTGTAAAATTGATTTATAATACTTATATATAAAGTGAATTGTAATACTTAAAGGCCCTTTCACAATTGGCGCACGAGCAGAAGCGACAAAATATTCGTGCGACCGAATAATTTTGTCTAGGATCGTAAACTGTTGCCAAAATAATCGCATATGAAAAAAGTGTTCGTACGAAATACGCACGATTTTAAGCGACTGTTGTGCATTAAATCTTGCGATATATCTTGCGTCTATATGCGACTGTTGTAGAATGAAAGCGAGTGTTGTAAGATAATGCGATAGGATTGCACGACTGATCAGGTAATCGGACGATTGAACGTGCGACAATACGATTAGACGTGCGGTGCTCGTGCTCTCATGCATTCCATAGTACGAATGTTCGTGCGAGTCAGAGGGCCGGGTATATATACTACCCGTTTCCGACGCTCTTCAGTTGACATATTTAAGATGCTTATAATTATACATGGTATATATACCTGTTGCAAAGAATGGCAATTGAAGGTGATAAATCAAGCAATGACAGTAAAACGTTGCAAGATTACATGAGACATGTCGAGCAACAGTCTCATGGTCGCAAAACACACGCAAAGACAGCTGCGATTCATCTTACGATCTTTAAAAATCGTGCATCACTCTTACGAGTACATAAAACGTTGTAAGACGTTCGCACTAACTTTCGTGCGTTGAATTGCGATAATTTGGATCGCATTTGGTCGCGTCTGAATAGTGTGCATGTTGACTATTTTGAAGAGACTTGTTGCGACCACTAAAACACATGCAATGAATGCGAGACATCGTGCAACGTATGCGAGAGCTCGTGCGAAGCTAAAATTTTCCGATCGCAAAGTGTTGTAAAGTGTTCGTGCGCCAATTGTGAAAGGGCCTTAACTGATATTTTAACATTATTTTATAAAGAAAAAAATATTTCATATTTTGAAAGTTTGTGCAATTGTATTGTTTCACATATCAATAAAAATGGGTGTTGAAAAAGGCTAAACACTATTTCTGAAATAAACAAAGGTTTAACATGAAAATACTGATGAAGAAACAATATTCATCTGACTTAAACATTAAAAAAAAAGAAGGGACAATTTTCTTCATATAATATTTTTTACTATACCGTATATACTCGCCTCTAAGTTCGTCTGCCTATAAGTCAGTTGTATTTTTTTAGGTTATTTGGCAGGGATTTGCCATTGCCCACTTATAAGTCGGTACAATTTTTTGCCAGAATCAGATGACAATTTCTAATAAATACTCTGAGGTTTTACCCTGAATTTGATCAATATTTTTAGAAATGAAGTCGATATATAACTTTAAATCATGAAAAAAAAAAATACTGAGTAATGCTCTCTTAAGATTAAAAGAAATATTAAATACATGTATATAAAATACATGTGATTTATGAATAATCTCATAATACATAAATCCATACTTTTTTCAATGATAGCTGTTGAAAATGTTTATAGAATACTACGATTTGCCATCAAGAAAAATACCAGTCTTTTTATGACTCGCCTATAAGTCGGACATAGACTTTTGGACTAGAATTTAACTCCCAAAATACCAACTTATAGGCAAGTATATACGGTATCTAATATATTGTTTATCCATGCTTCAAATGAATTCTGTTTAAAATTGTCCTATTAGTTTAAAGAATAGAACCTGCACACATTACATAATTTATTACTTACATAACAAATTAATAAAAACATTTGTTGACTATGGAGCTGATACCTCTATCACATTAGGCACACTGTGTGTCCTCTGTGTCTCCCCTGTGTGCTGATTATCTAGACTGACTGACACTAACTCTCTTTTCCCGTGGTTAACAGTTTGAGAGCTTTAGTTAAATTGTCTATCGCTGTTGTTGGATCTTCATACTGAAGTGCACTGGTGGCAAATTTACAGAGCTTCTGAGCTCTCTGGTAATCTTCTGTCTTTAATTTAACACCACCTGTAAGATAATGTCATTGTCAGCAGATACACGTACATAACCTGATACTGTAGTGTCATTGTCAGTAGATACACGTACATAACCTGATACTGTAGTGTCATTGTCAGTAGATACACGTACATAGCCTGATACTGTAGTGTCATTGTCAGTAGATACACGTACATAGCCTGATACTGTAGTGTCATTGTCAGTAGATACACGTACATAGCCTGATACTGTAGTGTCATTGTCAGTAGATACACGTACATAGCCTGATACTGTAGTGTCATTGTCAGTAGATACACGTACATAACCTGATACTGTAGTGTCATTGTCAGTAGATACACGTACATAACCTGATACTGTAGTGTCATTGTCAGTAGATACACGTACATAGCCTGATACTGTAGTGTCATTGTCAGTAGATACACGTACATAGCCTGATACTGTAGTGTCATTGTCAGTAGATACACGTACATAGCCTGATACTGTAGTGTCATTGTCAGTAGATACACGTACATAACCTGATACTGTAGTGTCATTGTCAGTAGATACACGTACATAACCTGATACTGTAGTGTCATTGTCAGTAGATACACGTACATAGCCTGATACTGTAGTGTCATTGTCAGTAGATACACGTACATAGCCTGATACTGTAGTGTCATTGTCAGTAGATAAACGTACATAGCCTGATACTGTAGTGTCATTGTCAGTAGATACACGTACATAACCTGATACTGTAGTGTCATTGTCAGTAGATACACGTACATAGCCTGATACTGTAGTGTCATTGTCAGTAGATACACGTACATAGCCTGGTACTGTAGTGTCATTGACAGTAGATACATGTACATAGCCTGATACTGTAGTGGAAATATTCGCTATCCATTTAAGAAAAAATAGGTCATCATGCATACCTAGGTCATCTTTTTTTCCTGTGAAAGTGGTCAACATGACTAACTTGGATTAGAAGGTGGTTTCCTCACATTCTGTGGTATTGGTGCACAGTGTTGGAGATAGGTGATGTCAATTATATATAATTTACTTGGATAATTTACTGGGATTAGATGGGAGTTTCGACATATCTTGTTCCTAAGGTGCAGGCCTGGAGGGCCATAAAACTAAGATGTGCTCACTTTTGATCTCTGTCTCACTTTTCCATTTTATGTTTCTTGGAAATTGTGAGACTAAGATAAAAAGTGAGCTCTTCTACCAATAGGCCTTGTGTGAAGTGACGGGGTGGGATTGGTCATTGCTATGGTATTATATGTGACTTACTTGGATTGGTCTGTGGTTTCCATGTGTCCTGTGGTACAGGTGCTGAGTGGTGGGTTGGATTGGTGGATACTATGGTATTATATAAGACTTATTGGGATTGGTTGATGGTTTCCATGTGCCCTGTGGTACAGATGCTGAGTGGTGGGGTTGGATTGGTGGATACTATGGTATTATATAAGACTTACTTGGATTGGTCGGTGGTTACTATGGTATTGTATGAGACTTACTTGGATTGGTCGGTGGTTTCCACGTGTCCTGTGGTATGGGTACGGATTGAGAGGGTTGGGGTGGTGGCTGGTAGGAGGCCTGGGGTGGTGTCTGGGGCCACCCTTGAGCTCCCCCTGGTGCAGATTGTGTTCCCGGTGGTGGCTGATTCCCTGTCGGATACGGCGGTGAGGGCTGATCCGGGGGCTGGCTACTGTAGGAGGAGGCTCCCGCTGTAGCACCACTGAACGCGGAGGGCTGTGGTATGTCTGTAAAGTAGTTATACTATAAAATAGTCCAGAAAAGTTTTAAAAGAGGACCTTGACCTTAACAGTCACTACATCAAATGACAGTGCAAAGTTATCTGTCACACTATTGACCAAGCAACTGACTGGTGCAAAGTTAAATATGAAACACTATTTTAAAAGGGACATAATAAAAGTCCAAATGGATTTGAAAATCTGAGTTTAAAAAACTTTTTTCTTACCTTCCTCATCATCTTCAGGTAATGGCCCACTAATGGGGGTCTCACCATTCCTCAGACATTTGTGGATGTAAGCTGCTTTCCATTTGGCATATTTTTTGTTTTTCTCGATCTGTTAAATGAAAGAAATAAAATGCTGCAAAACCCAATCATATCATTTAGCATTTAAGTAGTTATCTAGAGGCTACAACTTTCAAGCTTGGTGCATAAGAATATATCTATAGATGAATGTGACTTATTGTTTGGACATGAAAAAGGAGGTCTCGTTCTGCTGGTGACCTATTCATTGTGGTTTACATGTAATTAATTGTTCTAAGCCATAATGTATACATGTGTTAAGCTATTTTAAAGATGTACATATTGTTAAAAATTGATACTGTAAACGTGGTTATAATGACAAGTTGAAAAATTGACGATTTTTTGTTTACGAAAATTGACGAGTGTTAATTTTGATGAAATATTTAATCAAGAGTTTCAAATCTTTGAATTCGAGGGGATACAAAGGCAGCATCGGAATCACTCAAATCTAATTTTTGTACAAACTATCTATGTGTGTAAGATTTGATTTAATAAATTGCCCTCTTATAATTTGTTTTCATTATAAGCGGTCAATTGCCTGAGGTGACAAACTAGGTCATGCACGGCGTGATAATTATACGCCAAGTTCTGCATGCAGTATTTGATACATTTATTTAGATTCAATGATTTTTTAAATGTGATTATATATCACTATGTTTTCATAACTAATTACAAAAGAAATTCACAGTGACTTTGATCTAGTTATAAAAGGAAAAAGCCGTGAAAATTTAGCGGTAAAGTTGTACAATGGTCACTGTCTGTTGTTATGCTATGTATATGATAAGAAGTTTGACGAGTGTAAATTTTGACGAGAAAAGAAAAATCGTCAATATAGTCAAAATTAGTACATCGTCAAAATTTCCACGTTTACAGTATTAGTTAGATGGTACAGAAAAAAGTACTCACATCTTCACTGACTTCATCAAACACAGACAGGACATCAAACAACATGCCTGCTGTGTAAAAAGACTTGACAACATTCCTACAATAAAGTTTGATTTGTTCAATCAGTCTTAAATATTATCAAGTATATCATAACAAGACAATGAAAAAATACAAAGGTTTTTTTCTCTCAAGAATATGAAAGTAATATAAGGGGATGTCAAATAATGAATTACTATTTTGTTGATTATAATTACATGTACAGCACTGATTTTTAATGGAAGCATAAGCTTAAAAGCATAAAATAGAACAAAATAGTGTAACTCCTGTGTGATTTTGTTAACTCTTATGGATGATACAGAAGTATGTATTTAAATAAGTTGTTTTACACTCCTACTTGTTATGTCGTCCAGCCCTGTCCTCATTGTCAGCATACAGGAATACTTTCAGGGCGTAGTTCTCAACATGTGCTTGACCTACGACCTCATTTTTGATCGGTGAATCCTCTGGGGCAGCCTGCTTTTGCTTCAAGAAATACAAGATATTTATTTATTAATTAAATAGTACATTTTATTATAAAAATATTTACATAAATCACACATATCTTTTCCCTTTAGATTTGATTAATTTTATCAACGAACAATTATTGTTTGAATTTAGCTCGTTTATATGTGAAAACCATGGTAATAAATATTGTTCAATACTTCATTATAACAGTCAGTATAAATGTAGAACACTTACCTTCTCCAAATAATCCATCAACCCCAGTAAGTAGCTTTTACATTCTGGAGAAGAGCTGTCTATTTCTATTCCTTTCTTCACTGCATAAAACCGACCTGCAGAAAACAAACAAAAAAATGTTTTTACAAAGAATGGTATAATATCTTTTCATCATTATCAAAGGAACGTTTAACAAAAGATGTACTACTGTCACTAGTAGAAATGACTGAGGAAGCAAACTTCTATCATTCTATGATATAATTTTAGTTCATCTCTACTATCCTTCACATGAAATTACACTTATAATTTTTGACTTTCCAGATATATAACTAAACCTCTGCAATTGTGACTATGTCATTCAATCATGTAGGCCCTAGACCTTCATGAGGTTTCAGTTTTGACATTTGAGAAGATAACTTAGTAAATTCACATACAGTAATAAGCAACCACCGGATCTCGTTTGTCATGTTCGATTGCTGTCTTTATGTAATGCCCAATGGCTTTTAACTTTGCAGGGAGTAGATCCAACGACATTTTTGATGGCTTTATACACCAAACTCTGATTCAGTTGTGACTGACAGTGACACTCTTTTCTTTCGAAATATAAACAACACCTTTCGTAACTCTTAAACTAAAAGAGTTCTAATTTAGGGAGACAACTCCTTGGCTTTGTTCAAATCTCCCTTGCAGAGTTATTATTCGTTCCACTGAGATATATAGAGTGAAACCCGTGTATGATATTTAAAAAAATTTAAAAGTTTGCGATAACATGTCTTAAATATTTATATTTATCGTTATGGATAATAATGATAATAAAGTCAAATACAAATTGTTCCAGGGTCTCCATGTTAATTTTAAAAAATTGAAAAAATGATAAGGCTTATGGTCTACCCCGCTATAAATTAAAAAGTTTACTTTTGAAGCATGGAGGGGTTGAGCAGAGCTGTAGACTTATAATTCCGTAAACAAAATAATAAAAAAAAATCATGAACAGGGCAACGAACAAGCACCCCTGGGTACACCAGTTGTTGGATCAGGTGTCTTTAAAGAACCCCTATATAAAGACAGAACATAATCACCGTGATTATAAACACAGATTTAGTGAATGCTCCACTGTCAGTTTGTAAACAAATAATGATCGACCTAATAAAGGGAAATCATACCATGCAAAACGATAGGATGTACTTACATGTAGAAACAATGTCATTAACTGCGAAAAAGCTGAAAAACTGCATGTTTGT
Organism: Saccostrea glomerata; assembly: GCA_003671525.1. Taxonomy (NCBI): domain Eukaryota; kingdom Metazoa; phylum Mollusca; class Bivalvia; order Ostreida; family Ostreidae; genus Saccostrea; species Saccostrea glomerata. The sequence goes on from PRKT01000342.1 coordinate 157,827, forward strand.
TGAAATCATTGTCACATCAACTAATTTGTCAATATCTTGACTCGGTTTGAAAAAAATCTCGGTGGCGACTGACCTAAGACATTCACCAGACGCCACATGCTCTACACCGAAGTCCCAAGTCACGGCGGGAGTTGGCACGATAGGGATAGTTCGATCATTAATTGTCCTGAGTACCGAGTAAACTTTTAAGGGGGGCGTGGATTTAAGGGGGGCGTGGGGGGGGGGGGCAAGCCCCCCTAAAATTTTCAAAGTATGATGTGACTAATATTTAGTATGCCATATTTTGGTACAAAACTAACCAAACCACTGTTATTTTGCCTGGTTTTACTCTTAAAATACACAAAAATCCAGGAGCTTCCGGGGGCTGTGCCCCCTGGGCCCCCACCATTCAAATATGATATGACTAGTATTAAACACGTCGTACTTTGGTACATCACTAACAAATACCACTATTAATAGTAAGTAATAAGTAAGTAAATCATTTTTTATAGTGGTATGTGTTACACTACAATGAGAATTGAAAAACATTCAATACAATTATTATTCAAACATCCGGACCTATATGCCAATTTAAAAAAAAATAATTGAAAAATATGCACTATTATTGTGCCTGGTTTTCTCTAAAATACACGAAAACCCAGGAGCTTCCGGGGGCTTCGCCCCCCCAGGCCCCAACCAGGGCTTTGCCCTGGGCCCACTGGGGGCGAAGCCTTAAGGCGGCCCCCAGACCCCTTGCCTCAACAAAGTTATCCACCCCCCACCCCCCCTCCTAACCACAAATCCTGTATCCGCCCCTGATAGTGACGTCTTTATATGAATGAAAACTTGCCAAATGGGCCTAAAAAGCATCAAGCTAAAATCTTTTATTCTTATTTAACTGCTTAAATGTATTATATCGTACATTAATTCAAACTATATTTTTGAACAAAAATTCACATTTTCGAGCAGAACAGCTAGAACGCCGGTGGGTTGGGTAAAAGGTGAATGTACCGAATGGTTAATATCAGGCTAGCTTGATACTAAGAAGAAAAGATTTTTTTTGTTTGATGAACAACAAGAACATGTAAAGAACTTGTATATTTTTTAATGATCATTATTTCTGCAGTCTGTCGTATGTGCTGTGTGTAGTTTTGACCCAGTTTGTACATAAAATTAATGCGTCTTACTGCAGGGATTCAGATAAATAGACTGTTTCTCTGCTCTATTCACAGGCACTTGTTTCTGTACTAAATTTTTGACCCATACTAATTACCAAGTGCCCGTGGCTCTATTGTATAATTCTAACATAAGATCGTGGATTAAGCATAAATAGAGGTATGCCTACTTTAAAAACAAAATAATTTTATATAAGCAATATTTATCTAGGCAGACACATTTCGGTGTCATTATGTAGAATTTTTATCAATGTTTCAGCTAGGTAAAAATGTATATTTATAGGACACTGCCTTTCCTTAAAAATTATAGTGACCAATAAAGACTTGTTGCGCTTACACACAGCATGCAGTCGCGCTAACACACAACTCACACGGCGTGTTGCTTGAAAGCGTCTGTTAGCGCGTGTTTGCGCGAACTTGTGTTAGCGTGTTTTTCATGTAAATGAAGCAATGTTTCCCACAATGTTTAAGATTTAAGTTTGTCTATATTACTGCCGTGAAGTGCTTCAGCGATGATGTGGCAGATATTGGTGAATTTTTCCCACTTTAACACAGAAATAGAAGGAAAATTGTCCTATCTGATAAATTGTTCATGAAAATTTCAAAATTCCAAACTTCCGTGTTACAGTAGTATACAATATAGTCTTACATAATATTATAAAACGAGATTTCTCTTGAAAACAAACTTGTGGGCACTTGTGAACGATTTCCCGTTCATAATTCTTTAGTACTTGACGATTGTCTGGTGATAAAAAAACAAATCTCGACATGTGATAGTGTTTAATTATATTTTATGTATTTTGTGTTTGTGCGGAAGTGAGCGCGGGACAGGGAAGTTGTGAGCTTGTTTCTGCAGCTCTGACAACTTTAGAAACAGATTGACAACACCAGATAAAAATGGCGACCAAAAAGCCAGATTACCAGGGTAAGGGACATATTATTATAGAAAAAATCTTTGTTAACAAAACCTCAGGTCGATGGAAGTTCAAAGGTTTATTAAAGTGTAAAAGAATAGAGTTAAATTGTGATATTAATAGAAATTTCAATAATCAAAACCTCCAAGCACTTCAAATTCTAGTACTGTTACTCAGATACAAGCCTTAGGTTCAAGTTTTGCTTTTTTTAAATGCACAAAGAGAGTTGGACTTGATATACATGTATTTTCTAGAGCAGCGGAAATTAGATTTTTCGTTATGAATAGCATTTTTCTTGATTTTGTTTTTAATGTACATGTATCGCATATTGTAAGGGTAAGCGGTGGGACTGTAACCGAGGCTAAGCCTCTGTTTTAACCATGCAACAGAAAGATGATTAAAATTTTCAAATGCTCAAATACACGAATAATCTTTACTTAAAAGTTTTTTAATTCTTCAAAAATTGTAAATACCAGAAGTTTTAAGACGTGTATAATTATTCCATTTGTTATACAAAGCTTTCCTGGAGTTAAGATTTTCAATGTAAAATAAATATTTTTCTATAGATAAAAGTCCATAAAGCAAGGATATGCCACACTTTTTATCCTAAATGGACAAGCTGATATAATTTATGCTGCGTGTACTAGGAAGTGCAAGGAAGTATCGGAAATGGAAAATAGAATTGGGATTTTTAATTCTTGAAATAAATACTAGTATGCCATTATTAAAAACTTGGATTGTTGATCTTTACAGAAATAAGAGTCAATCTTCTTCCTCATAAATATTCATATATAAAACTTTGATCTCCTGCTGTAGCCTATCTTACCCATTATGTCAAGATTTAATTTCTAACAATTGAAAATGCCCCTTTATCAAATATGACTAATCTTTCTTAAGAAGATTTTACAAATTTTTTCCCCTCTATATCTTCTTTTGTAAAAATGATCTTCATTTGTGGAATTAAGGATTTAACCAATCTTGAATCTTCTATATCAATTGAAGATATAACAGAAGTTCAAACTTTCCTAATCTAACGGTTCTTTGGAATTTGATAATTAAAAGTTCACTCATTCTAAATTATCTTCCCTTGAAAGAGGTCCTCACTGGTCATTTTAACAAACTCGAACCCCTTTATAACCTTTTTTTTCTTTCTAAATTTGGTGTGCCAAGTAGGCTTATACTAATATATAGTTTAAAATATTTTTTTTGTTTTTAAGGCGGGAAAGCCTATGGCGAACGCATGGAGATGTTAAGCAAGAAACTGTCAGACATTAATGAGGTAAAGATTTACCATTCGTTTTACATTGTTCACCCCATTGGTTTTTTTTTAGTCACAGTATACTTAAACATAACCAAAGTAAAGAAAAATAATTATCTTGATTTGAAATATAACAAGTTCTTTTTTAATTACCATTTCATCAGGATTTTTTGAATGACAAGGATTATTCAGAGGTTGAAGATTTGGCGGAGAAGTTAACACAGTATAAAGGTAGGAAGTTAGCATTAGCATAGAGGGGGGGGGGGGGGGTGAGCACAATATTGGGGTAAGAAGATGTAATAGCATTAGGGTAAATGTTACACAGTATCAGATAAGGTTTTGGTTTAGAATCAAAGAAGTTAGTTGAGTTAAAGGATAGAGAGCAGTTTAAGGGTAAGGATAAAAAGATACTCCAGTTGAGGATGATCGCCGTTTTATACTGAGAGATGCGTTTATTCTTATAAAGGTGGTCCAAGTCAGTCAAGCAGTTTAACCAACTGTACCATTCTTTCAGAAAAAATAACTTCTCACCTTTACTTTTCTTTCAGAAAAATTTTTGGAGTTTGATTTGGATCAAAACCTCGAAATTGGTAATGATTTTATATAATGTGTGGACACGAAGAAAAATTCAACAAGATATAAATTTCATCTTTAATTTCATAACACCATTAGACCATTATTAATTTGAAATTTGTAATGCCTAAGGTATGATGGCTATGAAGCGTATGATGGAGAAGCTTGGACAAGCCAAAACACATCTAGAGATCCAGAAAATGATCAAAGAAGTAGATACTACAGGGTCAGAGACTATCAACTATCGCGAGTTTGTCCTCATGATGCTAGGTGGCAAAAGCACAATCCTAAAATTGTACGTAATTATCTTCAGATAATAAATTTATCTAACTCGATCCTTCGTTTTTATTTTAACTTGTGAAAAAGTTAAATATCCTTCTTAAATTATCAATACTGTATAATGAACCCTTCTTATAAGTTTAGGTAACCAATGTTAAGTTAATTATTTTCTCAAGTTTTCAGTGTAAAATACTCTTTCTTATCTGTTAAACTGTATCTAACTTGTCATCTTAAATCAAGACTTCAAAAATAGCTTTTTTAAACCAGATCAACTTTTATTAAGAAGCATCCTGAAATTATTATTACCTCGAATACTTCTTTGTCTGTCTAACTTACATTATAATACAGAGCTAGTAGTCACTCTCAATTTACTTGTGCACTAATAATTTTTTATCACCTTAACTACTTGCACAGTAGCCATCCTTGAACTATGTTTTCCTTCATCAGCTCAATTGTATCTGAAATATCCATCGCAAAATAATATACATAACTTCAGGTCATCAAAATTTTCAATTCTCTGACCTCTTCACAATTAACATCTACTCTTATCCATTTTACCTAAAACCAAACTAACTATACTTAGACATTATCAACAAGTTATAAACACAAAACGCAGTCCATAAAGTCTACCTTTAAAGGTATACGGCAAAGACTTAGTTATTTCTGACTGAAAACAATCTTAGACATATTTCAATTAACAAGACCAATCTCACAATTCTGTAGATTTCTATATATTTCCATTTCTAATATTTTTCTCTTTGATAACTCTTTGAAAGTTAGCAGAGTTAATTTCTTGATAATTCTACTGGAATGTAAATTAGGCAGGCGATAGGTCAAGAGCTAAAGAGGGCAAATATGCATGAAAATCTCGTGCGGCTGCCTCTGTGTTTAACGTCAGTGGGCGAGGACTATCTAAATGGGCATGGGAGTCCTCGTGTAATTTAAATCTATGTCTACATTTTAAAGTTTTAAAGTTTTATTTCACAATGAAATGGAAATATAAGGAATCACTGTCTAGTTAGTATATGACGTCGCGCACAGAATTGGGGCGGATTTTGTAACGTCAAAATATCTATTTCTGACGTTCTTGTATACGTCGTTTAAGCGTAAAAAACGTCAAAATTTTAAGACGTAACAAATTAGACTAGACATCAAATTCCTGCTCCTGTTCTCTTAAAAATGTCTAATTTTTTAGTGATTCTTCAAATACGAAATTTCATTTAGTTGCACATTTTAAAAATAAGAATTTTTCTGTAACAACTTTTTCCATTAAAAAGAGAATACAGCTCAAATTAATGATATACGTCCCGTAAAATACCATAATACGTATATTTATGTCGTGGTAACAAAACCGACTAGTCATCAAAATTGCTCTATTAATCTCTGCTATTACTTGCGTTTAATTTTTTGAAAGATACATTTGACTAGTTCTTGATTTGCACATTTCATTAGTCATTTTAGTTTTACGAATAGTACCGGTATACCAGGGACATCAACGATAGTGGGAAACATGGGATAATTTTTGCATAACGGGCTTCCAAGGATTCATCATAACACTGCGTATTATTACTCTAAGAAAGATATTATTCTTTAAAAACACATCAATATAATTATGTATATATTCAAACTGAAGGTAAATTTGCTTAATCTAATTACAACAAACCAAAAAGGCCTTCTTTGAACTTAATTGTAAAAATTGCAGCATAAACAGTAGAACCATATTCTATTTTTTTTTTCAAAACATGTATGAAAAATCACGAAAACACATTTACACTGAAAGCATTATCTTATATTCTTCAACTGATAACATTATCTTGATCAAGGATTGATTGATTGATTTAATACTGTTTAACGTCCCTCTCCAGAATATTTCACTGATATGGAGACGTCACCATTGCCGGTGAAGGGCTGCAAATTTAGGCCTATGCTCGGCACTCAGGGCCTTTGAGCAGGGAGGGATCTTTATCGTGCCACACCTGCTGTGACACGGGGCCTCGGTTTATACGGTCTCATCCGAAGGACCGCCCCATTTAGTCGGCTTTTACGACAAGCAAGGGGTACTGAGGAACTATTCTAACCCGGTTCCCCACGGGGCTCTTGATCAAGGAAGAAAAGTTTTTACAAATTTTTATGTTAAGTTAAAAAACAATATTTTTACGCAAGAATACAATGAAATATATAGAGGTAACGAACAGTATTCAAGCTTAAAAGTCCGTAAAACAATACAAAATAGGAGCAGAGCAAATGCGGACCTCCAAATCATCAGTGTTGGGATCAGGTGCCATGGAGGAGTGAGCATCCCCTGCCGACCGGTCACACCTGCCTTGTGCTCCTTGTCACGATCGGGAAATAACGGAAAAATCCGTCGACAATTCAGCGTGTAAATAATGGCCTTACAATTAATATGAAAAACGTCAATCAGCTATATATTGACTCAATGATAAATTGCATGTCCTGACAAGGTCAATGTATCGTCCATAGAACTTACGAAATGATGACTTTAAAAGAGTATGCTTATATATATAAAGAATTCTTTTGATACAAGAAAATCAAGCTAACTCGTCTAAGACTGCGTTAATTAACCATGTTCACATTTTTAATTGTAATTTCCTCAAGCTGCACGTTAGTGTGACAAAAAGACAATCCTTGAAAGAACCTTTACCTGAAATTGTCTTGTATTTTGGGTTCCATCCCCAAACTGTATATATAACCTATTCTGTCCTCAAATTCATATATTCTCTATCCCAGCTGTGTTTCTGATAGTAAAATACATTTGTATTCTGTCCTCAGTTTGGTAACATGCTTCCTACTAAATATTGTCTTCATTTATACAAAAAAAAAACAACAATACCTTAACAGGTGTTTTATCATGTTCTTAAAATAAACAATTAACTACTTCAGCAGTATTCTCTATTAAGAAGTTGATGGTTCGTTTTAATACTCCCCCTCAAAAGGTACCATCAACTTCTCTTTATTATGCTTTAGCAGATGTTTCATTATCCTCGTCCCATTACCAACTTTCCAAAATTATTTAAAGTTGTCCTTAAACTGAACATTCTCTTATTGATATGGCGACAATGTTTTGAGTTATATACAAAACACATTTTCAAACGACTTTTATCACCAGATGTAAACAGATATTAATTCTGTTGAATGGCAAAAAAATTTAAAAATTACAACAGAAAAATATTTTTCAGTAAAACCTAAATTATTTAATTACACACACCATTTAAAGAATAGTAGGTTATATTGTTGTTATTAAACTGTGATTACACCCTTTCTTTACTTCAGGATTTTATTTTTTGAGAATATCGGTCGTGCGGAGGAGACAAAAACAGGAGTTCCACCGAAACGCTCACTAGACAGTCTGCCCTGAGGAAATATGTGAAATAGAAACTGTACATTTTCAATTATTTTTATAAATGTTAGCTCTATAAAGAGGTATTTGTCTGTATTGTGCATTAACAATTGATGAAAGTTACAATTAATTCATGTTCATTTTAGTAGAACGGACTGATTCTTATCATATATAAAATTTGTATTGAACGTAAATTCCTCGACTTTACAGAATATCAGTTACATATAGAATGATTGTAAATATGAAAAATAAAAATAAACATCTGTTTTTAAATGTTTTATCATGGTCAATATTCACTAAAGTCACTATATTTTGTCATCAGTTACTGTTGTGCAAAAAGGATGTGCAATTTTTGGTACATGTAATAGTTGTAGTTCATATTCATTGCCTGTGTCTGCTAAACAATATACATGTGTAAAAGCATTTTTGTAGACATGTTTTTTTCATATTTCAAAGTATTGAGTCCAAAGTATGAGATTAACATACAATGTGGTTATTTTAATGCTTCTGTAATCGACGACCCAAGAGAAGTTTATACTGTGTAATGGACTTCTGAGCTAGAATACTACATGTATTCGTTATCTCGTTATTTTTTTATTTTTGCAAGTCGTCCCCTGTCCGCAAACGTATAGATCTTGCCGAGAACCTTTGTTTGGTTAGATCTAAGGCTTTCATGTAGAAGGATATGGAGAGAACGAACAGTATTCAATCTCAACGTCCATTAAACAATATACAAATTAAGAGCAGAGCAAACACGGACCTCCGAAACATCAGAGGTGGGATCAGGTGCCATGGAGGAGTGAGCATCCCCTGCCGACCGGTCACACCTGCCGTGTGCTCGTTGTCATGATCAGGAAATAAGGGAAAAATCTGTTGTCAATTCAGTGTGTAAATAATGGACTAACAATTGGTATGAAAAACGTCAGTCAGCATTTGACTCAATGATAAATTGTATTTGCTGACAAGGTCATTGTATCGACCATAGAATTTACGAAATGATGACTTTAAACGAGACTGTT
>PRKT01000342.1:180076-182576 GCA_003671525.1 Saccostrea glomerata
TTATTTTGAAATATCCTGTATCCCATTCTTGTTTATGACGTCGCATAAATCAACGTCAAAATATCGCAACGTTAACGTAAACAATGCTACCTTTACAGCTATGTAAAACATAAATAAAGCTCTGTACAGGTATATATTGATAATTTCATAAAAATATACACTCTTTAGAAGAACTTAGAGGAATATTATTAATTTTGACACGGGGCCGAATTTTGCGACAAGTGAACCAGGTTCTTTGATTTGGGGGGCAAATATTGGTTATTACCGAATAAAGTTCTTTATTTTGCTTTCTTTAATTCTAGGAACAATATTTTATTTGTTTCAATGCATAGATATGGTGCTATAAGAAGTGCAACTATGAATGGCCGTTATCTCTTTTTACCGGAAGTTACTCATTTAAGATTTTGATCAGAGTTTTACAGATTATCCGATAGAATGGTCTCGTCTAATGCAGAATCTCATTAGAACACTGCGTGTGCCTTATACACATATGTACGACACGTTTTTTGGAAATTTCCTGCTTCCTCTGGCGCTTTTTCAGTGTTAAATCTGGGGTTTTCCCGAACATAACAAAAATGAGTACGTGGTAATTACTGGTTATTTTAATTATTTGTTAAATTTTTACCAAATTTGGATACCAAATGAGTCAAGCATTCTGAAAAAAACCAGTTACGACAGAAGTCTGGGATCTTTCCAATTTACCCTTTTATGGTTCAGATGTTAAATGCTAGCATTTCTGCAGATGACTGAGGAGAAAGTTATTTCAGTAAGATACCGATGTATTGTTACCTTCTAATTGACTATTGTCTTTAAGTTAGTTCTCTGTATTGTGAATCGTAATATAAAACACGTGCTTATAGAAAGGGCCAAAGGTATGACACGGAGCACACGGCAGGTGTGACCCTTTTCCAGGGGATGCTCACTCGTCCATGGCACCTGATCCCACCTCTGATGTTTAGGAGGTCTGTGTTTGCTCTGCTTCTATTTCGTATTGTATAATGGACTTTTCAGCTCGACTACTGTTCGTTACATTTCTCCACATCTGGGCTTGAATACTGTTCGGTTCGTTATCTCCATATATTTCAAATACCATACCTCGGAAAATTTGAGACAAATTATTGATAAAGGTAAATGACCTGATTTGAAATAATGTCTACAATAGCTATTTTTCCGTTGATTATTTAAAAGAATATTGTAACTTTGCAAGTATTAAAAGTATTTTATCAAAATATGTTTAGGGGCCTTATTAATTGTTTAAAGTTCCAGTCTGTCGTCACATCTCTTTGAACAGTCAAACATGTGAAGATGAGTAAATCTTCTATTTTATCTTTGTTCACGCTTCTACAATTAAATGCAAGCCTTGGAGATTTAACTTCATGTTCAGTTCCCGGAATAATATACGAGGAAAGGAGACATCCAGGGACTTCTATGACAAGATTGATAACATTGGTCTAATGCAATGTTGCCGTGAGTGTTCCTTGATAACTAGCTGTCTGTCTGTGAATTACAACAAAGAAAGGTTCACCTGCTATCTTTATAACTTCCAGGTCAATATTTCTGCTTTTGAAACGGATGCATCATTTGTATTCATCAATGATATAGCCAGGACAAAGGTATTTTATTCAAAATACCCCTCCCCAGAGTAAAGTTAGAAACTTTTGCTTGAAATTTTGGAAATCATGATTTCATACAATGATTTATTTTAGAGGGTTTTTTAGGAAAAAGAAATTTGAGTAAACAAGTTTTTCCTTTCTTTGTTTTTGTTTTTACAAATATCCTTAATTAATGATAAAAAGGTCCTGTAAAGATTAATAAATCTTATTGATGATTTCACATTCACTAACCTCAACTTCCCTTGCACTGTATTGTGCAACAATATTTTCGAGACTAGTTATTAAACATTCCAAGGAAATTTGAAATCACAAGATTTTACCAAAATCAAAAACTAAATTACTTTTTAACTTTATGCACGACCATTTCTCACGATAAAATCAAGTCCAGGCTTTTTTAATATCAATGACATCTGCTTTTTCATTTAAATGGAACTTGAAAATATACTTACATTGTCATTGGTCATTTCACTTATTTATTTGCAAAATTATTTTGTTAAAACACAGTCTGATTGTACACAAAAGTATTTTGAAGTTGATATTAAAAAAAGATGCTTGAGTTTCTGATTGACAATATTTTTGTGGTTCTTGGAGACCAGGTCTTCCAACAATCTATTGGAATTCCTATTGGTGCCAATTGCGACCCGTTAATAACAGATCTTTTTTGTATTTATATGAGGCGGAATTTGTCCAAAGCCTTATACTTGAAAAGAAAACACTTGCAGCAGCCTTAAATTTGACATTAACATATATCGACGACGTATTGTCAATGAATAATGGTTATTTCAATTCCTATGACGACAAAGAATGGTATGGAGATAACGAACAGTATTCAAGCTCAGCGTCCATAAAACAATACAAAATAGGAGCAGAGCAAACACGGACCTCTG
>PRKT01000342.1:187576-245092 GCA_003671525.1 Saccostrea glomerata
AACGATGTAAACAAAATTTTGAAAAAGTCAATGTTGACACGACGTCGAATCGATATCGACCAACATTGCGATGTCGACGATTTGAACGATATAAACAGGATAAAAGGAAGGCAATGTTGACACGACGTCGACTCGATATCGACCAACATTGCGATGTCGACGATGTGAACGATGTAAACAGGATGAAAATAAGGCAATGTTGACACGACGTCAACCCGATATCGACCAACATTGCGATGTCGACGATGTAAACGATGTAAACAAGAAAAATAAGATGGGCAATGTTGACACGACATCGACTCGATATCGACCAACATTGCGATATCGACGATGTGAACAATGTTAACAAGAAAATAAGAAGGGCAATGTGGACACAATGTCGAATCGATATCGACCCACATTGCGATGTCGACGATGTGAACGATGTAAGCAAGAAAAATAAGATGGGCAATGTGGACCGATGTCTACTCAATATCGACCAACATTGCGATGTCGACGATGTGCCTTATGTAAGCAAGAAAATCAGAAGGTAATGTTGACACGATGTCGACTCTATGTCAGCTTACATTGCGATGTCGAAGTATTTAACGATATAAACAACAGAAAAGGGAAGGCAATGTTAAGAAGATGTTGACGTTATATTGTTAAACAATGTAATATATAGAGAGATAAACAAAGGTATTATTGTCATGTTAAATATATTATGATATTAGGAGGACTAGTACTTTTACAGCGATGTCGACAATATCGAAAAAACATCGTGCACTGGACATACCTCAGATTTAGGGCATTTACAACTTGAAAATCTTTCAGTTTAACCTTGGACATGACTTTTGCATATTAAAAAATGGCATCCTGAAGAAAAAGGGGAACCCGGTAGGGGACATGTATTGCTTATGCAATACCCTCAGAATGCTTGTTTTGCATGCGTTGCACGCATCACTCCATAGTAAAATGATCGATTTCTCCATAGAGCGTTGCAAATAACAGGAGTATATATAAGGCGACGAATTTTATTTACCTGCTATTGAAACTATATAAGAGTACATAAAGGGGAAGTTTCCCCGGGAAGAGGGTTTTCTTGGGGGGTTAATATCAGAAAAAATGGGGCTTGGCTTTTTTGGGGGGAATCAAGATAAAAATTAAACATTTTACGGAATAAAGCGTTATTTTATTTTGCATGCGTTGCACGCAACGCTCCATAGTAAAATGATCGATTTCTCCATAGAGCGTTGCAAATAACAGGAGTATAAGGCAACGAACTTCATTGTTATGTTGTTTAAACTTCTGTTATAAACGAACCATTTTCCTGAAAGATGGTTTTGATAGTCGAATATTTAAAAAAAATTGTTTTAATCAATTCACGTGTTCATTATTTCAACTGAATAATTCAATTGAAATAATGAACCAAAAATATATATTTTCTTGCAAGAAATTTGGTTAAATCGCTAAAAAGGAAAATTTAAGGATATTTATTGAAATAAAATGTGATAGCTTTCGCAACGAATGCAGTCATACTTTTTTTTTTTTTTTTACAAATAGATGAAAGTGAAGAGAACAATTTCTAGGAATGTTAACAAAATAGTCAAGGGAAACTACATGCGATATAGAAATAGTTATTTATCAAGTATATCATATGTCCTTCATGTGGCTTTTTCTGTAGAACCAAAAAAGATTATTTATACAAAATATAAAAATTAATATCGAAATAAACAACATCCATATTGTGTTAAAAAAATTAAAGTGATGAAAAAATGATTATAAATACGTGTTTCATAATGAATATTAACAAAATACTTAATTTTATATGCAGTCGGGGGTAATTCCTCTAAGAGTTTATCAACATACCATACGATTTACTCTGCTAACTTTCGTTTTGGTGTGAGTGTGTTATTTTGTGTTTTCCTGGTACTTTTTCTTTGCAAACTACATTTTAGGGTTTTGTTTTATTGAATTCGAGTTTGTGTGTGTTTGTTTTTTAAGGAAGGTTTTAAATCATGCGGCTTATTCCGTAAAAGCGTAAAGAACGATAATTTGCGTTTTCGTGGTACTTTTCTTTCATAAGTATAATTGCATTTAAGGGTTTTGATTTCTTTTGTGTGCGTTTGTTTTTAAGGAGTTATACATGCGGCTTATTCCGTAAAGGCGTAAAATACGATAATATGCGACTTCCTGGTACTTTTTATAGGCTAACTACATTTCTTTTGCTTTGTTTTTGTGAGTGAGTGTGTTTGTTATTATGATTGGTTAAAATCATGCAGCTTATTCCGTAAAAGCGTAAAGATCTATAATTTGCCATTTTCTGATAATGTTGCACTACCATTTATCTTTTCAAATACAGTTGAAGTACCCCAAAACTTATAAGCAACGCGTTGCAGATAACAGGATATAGCCGCAGGCCCATATGAAGTTATTTCAGTGTGGAGGAGGGGGGACAACCTACATTATCAACTACCAAGAATTCCATAGAAACTAAAAAAAAAAATAAAAGGTCATCAGATGTTTTTGTTTTTTTTTTATTTGGAGAACAAGCATATTCATGTAGTAGCTATGTTTTCTATTAGGTTCTGTCTTCGAAGAATCTACATGTATTTCTTGATAATTAACAGTTACACAATTTTTTCCTAACAATTGAATAGGAAATTAAATCAAATAAAAACAGATTTTTTTTTATAAAAAAATGCATTTGATATTTTGTTTAAGGCACCTGGCCCCGTTCAAGTTCAAGATCATTTTATTCACTCAAACCATTTCAGGTAAATGAGGACAATGAAGAATATTTACAACATATAAATTCAGGTCAGGGACACAACTATATGATATACATAATCAGAATATGAAAAAGAAGAGGGGAAAAACACATATGAAACATGTAATAATGAAATAAGTGAGGGGAAAAATCATGGAGGACTGACAAAGTAAAATCATATATTTTCAATAGAAACGTACTTTTTCTGAGTGTCTTAGAAACTTGTTATGTCATCAGTTGAGGAAATATAACAATGCATACAGGTATTTGGATGATTGCATACTCTCAACAAATTCAAAAATAATTGGTAATTTCAATCTAAATGTAAATTGTTTACATTTCATAAATTTAGTGTGTTTTTGAGTTAACGAAACACCGTTATTCCTGGGAATATTTATGATTTTACATTACATAATTTAAACTACTGACTGTTACTTAACATTCATATATTGATAAAGGACCATCCACGATATATATTGGCAAAATTATTCGGGGAGGGTACTACCCCACCCCACCCCTCCCAAATGAAAAAAAAGAAAACAGGAGTTGTTACTGCAGCCAAAACTTATGCCAGTTTGCAGTACAAAGTGGTAACAATATAAAACCGGTTTGAATTTAACATATATAAACATGATAAAAGACTAGATCCATATACATTAAAATGGGGGGGGGGCTATCAAATTTTGTCAAAATTATTTTCATAGCATTATTAATAAAAATGTATAAGGCTTTGTAAATTAATATTTGATACATTTTCTGAATAAACATAATGGTATTATTAATACCATTGCTGACAGATTTTTGCTTTGAAGATAAATTGTTTTTTTTAAATGTTATATGTATCCACTGAAAACAGTTGGGGGAGGGGGCGTGTCAGTAGAGAAAAGATCAATAGATTCATTTTCAAGGTCAGGATTATAAAAATATACGATTGATTCTAGTACCCAATCGTCTAATCCCATTCACCTTCCTGCAATTTACATACTAGTATTGCAGTCATAGCAGTGACGTAGAAATGATTTTGAAAGGGTCAAGGGGGGAGGGGGTGTAAAATTAAACTCATCTGAAAAGAATTTGCCAAGCGAAAAAGATATGACAATTGTTTGATTCGGGAGGTGGGATAAGACTAAACTCCACAATCTTCCGTTTTCTTAAACTCCTTTATGGTGTATTTTGTATAACATCTCCTGTCAGTATTTTTATAAGATTGCACCAATTTAAAATTGACTAATAGCAAACAACTTACTGAAGGCTCAAATTTTATAGGTTCAAGTCTAAAAATTCATATGAATGATACTGAAATAGAGTTCGTTTAAATTAATTTAAATACTTGTAATTTCCCTTTTATTAATTAAATAGAAACTAACTTGCAAAATGTAAAGAACACGAATATTCATATGATTGTTAAAAAATTGCAAGTAAGCCAATACAATTTATTATGGTTTTTTTTTCCCATTTCTAGACAATTGGCAAAATACCAATCCTCATATTAGGGGTAATTTCTGACAATTTAAATTAATTTTGTTTTTGTTTTTTTTTTCAATCTTAATAATTATTTCAAAAGAATTTGTTACATGTTTTAATATTTAACAACATTTGTTTATAATTTAGAGTATTATATTTGACTTTGTAACCCATTTGAGTTTGAACATTTTTTTTCGAAAATTGGCAATTTGTAAATTCCCATATCTCAATTATTTATTATTTCCCAAGCTCAATATTTTGCAAAGATAATGTTTAGAGTTATATTTGTAGAATAAAATCAAAATAAATAATTTCGAAGATTAGTCTTGAAAGATTTGGGGCATTAAATTTGTAATACTTTTGGCAATTCTTGAAAATAGGCTAGATGCCAATTTTCAAGAGTTGTCTACCCTTTGATATATTGCATATTTGATGATATTAATTATCAATTTTGAAAGAACATAGTCTTATGTTACTTTAAAAAACCTTAATGGAAATGCAAGTTTAATTTTGCGTAAAATAAATCAAATGTGAATTATACCATTTTCCTTGAATTTGTACTTAAATGTGCAAAAAGGAGATGGCGCTGCATACGGCTGCCATGTTGAATGATGGGATTTTTTGGTCATTTTTGAATAACATATTATAAAATCAAACTACCCACAAAATTTCATTAAGATATGACAACCTTCGATTTGGACAGTTCTGCATGGTTTTCTCGCGGACTGGCCCTTAATATCACATTTCCTGTAATTTTTATTTAGAAATTACTAGAAAAATCTACCTTTTTTAAAGTTAATATAATAGTTACATGTAAACGATAAACAAAGAAATATATTGAAAGAAGACTTTGGTTGCCTTTGTTTTACTAAGCATTTACTATTGGCCTTTGAGATGAATATAGATTGAACATTTTAAAAAATAAAATTGCATGAGCAAAACTCATCTGCATCACAATGTGCCACAATTCTTTATTTTCTTAAACTTCTCCCCCGCCGTTACCTAAATTTCGGTAAACTATCCAATAAGTACACCTTTGGACCTTCGTGTATCCATTTATTATATATGTAGTATATCTTTCCCATATTATTTCATTCCTACATATTTTAATCAAAATAAAATTCAAATTTCTGTTCAAGTCCAATTCTTCCTGTCTGTGGAACGTGGAACATGCCTTGATGAATTTGTGATATCCACTATACATGTTCATCTGCAGGATACCTGTTTTAAATGTTGGTTTCTAATGCCTAATTTGCTATGCATGATTTATATAGAATATTTACTCCCTGAGAATGTCCATTTATAAAGACTTATTATGTCACTGAATCTACATTAAGGAGAAAGCTTAGGGATTTTGTTATGATTTATTCAGATATAAAAAAAAGGACATCACCCATTGTTCCAAGTCATTGCCCTGGGTTATTTTCATTTATGAACAATTTATTTTGCACAATGCTGGGACCATAAAACGTTTTCTTTTTTATGAATGAGATCTGGCGAAACGGTTCCTAAGAAAAGTTTTAACACAAAAATACTATTTCTACCTCTTTTCTCTGTTAGTAAAGACAAAATTTGTCTCCGGGAGCATTAAAGTTTCAATAAATTCAAGTTTGATCCCAAATATAGGGAGCCCCGATCCTTCAACTGGCGTCAGAATTTCATAAATATTATGGATTCTGTTGAAAATTACGCCAGATGATGGGCCAGATATGAAAAAGAGGACGTTGACACCCTGTCAGAATGGATTAAATGTATCAGATCCATGTTAAAGTCACGTATTAAAAGACTGAGGAGCGAAATGAAAACCATCTATCCTTCTGTGTTCAATAAAACAGAAGTGAAAAAAAGAATTGGATAAATTACACGATCAGTACGTACTGGTGCCTGCCAACAAAGCAGGTAACAACATTATCTTCGGTTGTAAGGCTCATTATATAAATTGCATTCTAGAAAAACTTGCATTTAATTCTACAAGTGATAATACTACTTATACTCATACTTCCATTTCTAAGGAAGAAATTCTTCAAAATCACCTGTCCGTTTTGAATACTTTTAATATTCCACAGAGCCAAAATGAATTTGAACTACCTTATGTATATTGGATTTCGAAACTTCCTAAGAATCCATACAAACAAAGATACATTGCAGGTTCCAGTAAATTTTCACACAAGCCTCTTTCTTTAGTTCTCACTAAGATATTGACAGTAGTGAAGGAAAAACTTCAAGAGTACTGTGCAACTATATATTCAAGAAGTGGTGTGAATCAGATGTGGATACTTAAAAATTCTAAAGAACTTTTGGACAATTTGAAATCACAAGACTTGACAAAAATCAACAGCTTAAAAACTTACGACTTTTCAACTTTATGCACAACAATTCCCCACGACAAATTAAAATCCAGGTTTTTTGATATCATTGACAGCTGCTTCTTCAATAAAAATGGAACTCGTATATTTACTTACCTCGTCATTGGTCATTTGCAAAATTATTTTGTTAAAACCGACTCTGATTGCACACACAAGTACTCTGAAGTTGACATCAAGAAGATGCTTGAGTTTCTGATTGACAATAACTATGTGGTTTTTGGAGACCAGGTATTCCAACAATCTATTGGAATTCCAATGGGTACAAATTGCGCCCCGTTATAATCAGACTTATTTTTTTATATTCATATGAAGCAGAATTCATGCAAAGTCTTATGCGTGAAAAGAAGAAAACACTTGCTATGGCCTTCAACTCGACATTTAGATATATCGACGACGTATTGTCAATCAATAATGATAATTTCCATTCCTACGTCGATACACTATATCCTGGTGAGCTTGAAATAAAAGATACCACAGAGTCCGACACTTCCGCTTCATATTTGGATATTTTACTTGAAAAAGACACTAATTGTAATCTAACAACGAAGCTATATGATAAACGTGAGCACTTTAACTTTTCTATCGTCAACTTCCCTTACTGATGCAGCAATAATTATACCTTCATCACTTGCATACGGAGTATATATATCTCATTTGATTCGATACGCAAGAACATGCTCTACGTATGAATTATTTCTTCAACGAGGTAAATTATTGACAAGCAAGTTGATGAAACAAGAGTATCAGCAGTCTCGTTTAAAGTCATCATTTCGTAACTTTTATGGTCTGGACAATGACCTTGTCAGCAAATACAATTTATCATTGAGTCAAATGCTGAGTGACGTTTTTCATACCTATTGTTAGTCCATTATTTATACACTGAATTTACGACGGATTTTTTCCGTTATTTCTTGATCATGACAACGAGCACACGGCGGGTGTGACCGGTCGGCAGGGGACGCAAACTCCTCCATGGCACCTGATCCCACCTCTGATGTTTCGGAGGTCTGTGTTTGCTCTTGTCTTATTTTGTATATTGTTTAATGGACTTTGAGATTGAATACTGTTCGTTATCTCCATATCCTTATCTCATACTATAAATTCCATTTAAAAACTGAGACTGGGTTCTAAATAAATTTGAGCTAGTTGAAGTTAACTAGTAAGTTCTTTCGTCTTATATCGAAGAAAAACGACCTCTTTTTAAACGCAGGGGTGCGTATTAGATATAATTGGTTGAAATAGAGATTAGTAGCTTCAGGGAAGTCGAAAACGTGAACGGTAAACATACAGAAAACGAGTCATACCAAGGACGAGAGATGATTGTGTAGTGTACTTGAACATTCGGTTCAGAAAATTTTTTGTTTTGTTAAACATCTCTTCCGGAATTTTTTTTATCTTACTGAGACACCACCACATGCTGGCCAAGTTCTACAAATAAACGAGGTGATGATAAAAACAATCTCACATTCAACCAATCTGAATATAAAACATGGAACAATGGAGATTCCAATCGTAAGATCATGTGCTAAAAAGACTTAAGCTTCATTCGCCATTAGACCTATGTACATGTTTGTATATGTAAATCTGTACTCGAGTCCACTAAGACCACAGAAAATTATATACTTTTATTGACTGAGTTAGATGGAAACATGCTTTTTGTCGCCAACCCAAGATCCAAACTGCTATCAAATGACAAGTCTAGTCAAAAGGACTAGATATGTAAAGCACTCATCCTAACCCTTCAAAAGTTATGGTCAACGTTTGCTTTTTAAAAGTAGGTAAAACTCCAAGGTCTAGGTCAAGAGTCAAAGTTCTTTGTATCCAATGAAGAGTCTATTCACAAGGATTACATATATAAAATATGAAAAATATGTCCTTTAATATTTAAAAGACATTTCCAAGGTTACATTTTTTTCAAAAGTACGGAAATCTTGCAGGTCAAAATGTCAAGTTCGTTAGTATCCAACGAAAGGTCTTCTCACAAAAAAATATACATGTGAGGTATAAAAGTCCCTTTATCTACTGTTCAAAAGATATGGCCAAAGTAAAAGTTTAAAAATTTTGTATAAAATTGGGTCAAACTTTAAGGTCAATGCCAAGAGGTCAAATTTGTTCGTATTCAAAGAAAGGTCTTGTCACAAAGAATACACATGTGAAATATGTCAAACATGTACCTCCATAAATCAAAAGTTATGGGCGAGGTAAAAGTTTTTGTGAACAGACAGACAGACAGCTATACAGACAGAGAAACATTTAGACAGATAGACGGACGGACATGACTAAAACTATATACCCCCGAAATTTCGCTAACTGGGGCATAAAAATACGTATGAAATGCAGCATGCGTTCGCAAAGAAGCCCGAACTACCATCCGAATGATACAAGATGGCAGCAGAGAAGTAAGTTTTAACGATATTTTTTAATATGCTATTTTTTTAGTATAAGAGGTTTTGAATAATTCAAACGAAAACGAACAAACTCAGTTTGTCAGTCAATTTTATTTGACGCATTGAAAGGAATCCTTTCCATGAGAAACTAATGGCCAATTAGAAATGTTATTGCTCTATACAATCTTCTCACAGAAATGTGCATTCTCCTTTGTCTATTTTTATATTTCATATTGTCATATTTGTTGTTAAAGATCTTCAACATCCTGAGAAGGCTAACAAAATAAGCTAAATTATCAATACAAAAAAAAAGATAAATAACCTTATAAAAGATACTATACATACGAGTAACTAGTAATAACAAATTCTTTGAGATCAAGGTATGCACTCAAGTATGTGGAAGTATTTTTACTATTGAAAATTGGAATATGGAACAATAATAACTAATTGTTGGCTATAACATTTAGATGACACATTGACCTTTTATAGAAAAAAAGGTTCTCATGTAATTTTCATTTTACAAGATTGTTTCTGTCTTTTGTGAGTATAGTTCAAGTTTTAAATTTACAACTCTTTAACTTATATATTATATTAAAAAATTCCTCGTGCACGAAAAAAAGTTTTAAAACTTCCTTGCTTTAAAGTATATTGTTAATTCTATGATTGATAAAGAGTTTTGTACGGAAAAGCACTTTTAAAGTATTCCATTAATTAAGGTTTATAGATAATTTCCTAAATCTTCCGGTTGTATCTTAATTACACTTGAACAACACTTAGACAAAGTGTATACCTATTGAAAGAAAATAATGGAATTGTAAGAATTGTGTGTGGTTATTTCTTAAATCAAAATATGCATTTATTAAAATCTCTACATGAAATGACAATTTATATGCTGTAAAAAGTGCATTTAAAAGTTATGATCTTACTATTCATAATAGCTTTAATATTAAATTTAAAAAAATGAAATTTAATGCATAATTGTCGTATCCAGTCATTTTTAGATGTGTGATTATTTCGTACTCAGTAGTAGAAATACGGCATGTAATATTCATTAATTCTTTTATCTTGAAAAATCACCATTATTCATACATACAGAGCATAAAAAATGATGACTTTAGTTAATTTTTTCTTACCATACTGCGAAAATATCATAGAATTAAGATCATTAATCATCTGTATTTTGATTCACGTTTTGCAAAACCCAGATGTTTCTATAAATTAATATCTATCTCTTCCAAGATTGTTTCCATTCTGCATATGCAGATAATTTTTGCACATTAATAAACATTAATATATGTAACATTGTTTTCAAGTTTTCCTCTCATATTACCGGATGAAGGAAGGAAATCTTTATCAGTCTACAAATACACCGAATTTAGAATTTAGTGATACCCACATACACCAACCACGATAGTGCAAGTACGTTTGCACATATGATGGATTATTCGTTGCGTAACACTATTTTATTTTTGTCTGCAACCATTTTAATTCGTAAAAATTGTTCATCTACTCCGGAATGTAAACAGTGAGTACATGACTAGTGGATACTGAAATGAAAGATTTTGGTTGCAATTTTAGAAACAAAAAGGTCAAGTGTGTTTTCTTCGAAATATACCATTTTCTCTCGGATACTAACTCAAATTAATTTAAATAAAATTGTATACTTTCCCATAGATTCTTTAAAGGTTGCTGTCCAGATTACACGTGGAATGTTGAAAGTCAGAAATGCGAAAGTAAGTATAAAGTAAAAGAATAATGACAGGCCTTGCTAAAATACGCATTCATGTGCGTTCATGTACATTTAGATAAAGATATCAAACAGAGTGTAATGCTAAATATGCCTGACACTTTTAATTCAATGTAATACATACATGTATAACATGTGCGCATACTGCATGTGCCGCTATATATTCATGCCTTTCTCCACGTCGCCATCGATTTTTCTATAAAATCAAGTAAGTTTCTGATAAGCTTTTACACGTCATTTAAAGTATTTATATATTAGAAGGCCTTATCTTTAAAAGTTGATTTGTGTAATATTTCATTATTAACGAGAATTTTTTTTAATTAACATTTGCCTGTAAAAATTGCGTATTATGTATTGTATACCACTATACAGCCAAAAACTTCCTATAAAACTGGTCACCATTATAAATATTACATAACTTTTGTATATGTGCTTTAAAAGACAGGTACTGTCAAGGATAAGACTTTGATTTTATCATTTTCCCCAAACAAAGTTGGGGAACATATTGTTTTTACTGTTTCTTCTTATTCTTATTTTTTTTTCTTCCTGGGAAAATTGTGTACACAAGTGATCTTGTAAGCTACACATCCGACTAAGGTGAAATGTTTTTAGGGTCAGTAGACATGTTCTGTAGATTTGCCGAACAAAGTGCGCATGTGCAACATGAGAAATGATTAATATAATTGATATAGACGTAACTTTTTCAATTTTTGATGAAATACTTTGAAACTAATATTATGAGGATATATAAGTACCATAGATAAGATGACATGGTTAAAATAGCAACATTTCACGCGCATAGATAAATCTTTTAAAAAATTTTTAAACTGCTTTGAAATTCATAATATAAGTATATGTTAGAAGCATAGACAAGAGGACATAGTTGAAATAGCAAGATCTAATACGCATGCACGTGCACTTCCCTCTGATTGGCTGAAACTAAAGTTTCAACATATTTCTTGTTTTTTGACAGAATCCTTTGAAATTTTCAACACGCTTATACATTATGAACTACATCATGATATATAAGAATATTCATGAAAGCATGCACATGTATGTGTGCTGCAGTCTGATTGGCTGAAACTTTAAATGCCTATAACTTTCTTAGTTTTCAAGAAAACGTGATGAAATTTAGAATATGATTAGGTATAATGGATTCTTACATTATGGTTCTATCAAAATTGAATGCACAACATGCATGCATCCACGTGTGCGCACGAAATATTCAAAATGACCAATATATTTGAAAAACAGTAGCCTGTATATTTTAAAAATATTTTCTAACTAATTCTCAAAAAATATAGATATGTTAATAGTATAGACAACATGCCATGATCATCATGCATGTGCGTGCATGTGCGTGCATGTGCTTGCATGTACAATGCGTTGAATGACATATATTTGATATCACTGTAGCTTTTTTGAATAAATCATTCGATACTGATCATATTTTTAAAAATATTCTTGTAGGAATAAGGCACAAAACGGGATTTGTTTCGTGCATCTGTAACGGTTCCCGTTACAATTTACACAAGTTGCATGTTTGTTTTTTTATTTCTAGAGATATTGTTCATCAGATTTGTAGATTTAAAACTCCAAGGAGATTTAAGAAAGTGTTAAATAATCCAATTGTAGAGAACATTACAGCATTACAATCATATACTCCATTTGCTTAATTTAGAGCAGGCCACGTTTGGGGATACAAAACAATTATTATGTCTCCCTGACGTGCAGGGTGAAGACTGTGTTGTCTTCCTTCAGATGACAATATCAAACGAGTGCTTAAATTCTAACGGTGTCGTCAAAGTAGTATGTTGACAAATTTTGAAAGTATGGAATCAGATCAGAGTTTAGGAGAGCACAACAGCTTTGACTGATATTTTTCTTCTATTCTATTATTTGGTTAGATATTTCATGCACAGGAAGAAACAAGACCTTTCAGTTAAAACTGAAAGGCGGCTTTCAGTGACTTTTCAGTGGCCATTCAGCCACTGAATAGCACATATATTTCAGTGAACTTTCAGTCATATTTCAGATACCTTTCGGTCACCATTCACCGGACACATTTCCGTCAACTTTCAGTAGCCTTTCCGTCAACTTTCAGTGACATTTCCATCAACTTTCAGTGACCTTTCCGTCGGCTTTAAGTGCCCTTTCCGACACCTTTCAGTGATATTTAAGTCTCAATTTAGCGACTTTTTTTCACTAGCGTTTACTAATATTTTATAATAAGATTTTTTCCTTATCGTTGTAGCAATATTTTGAATAAATGCTTACTGGGTATTATTCCACCTTAACTGTGTGGGTTTTTTTTTCTTATCGTGATAAAATTCGGGTCCCTTAAAATATGTCAAAATATATATAATAAAATTATAAAATAAATGATACTTATTCAAAATGATTTTTAATTTTTCTAATTAGATTAAGAAAAATTAAACAACTTAAATTCTTCAAGTAATAAAAAATAATGATCCGATAATCGAATCAAAATTTAAATACCCCGGTAAATGCCGCATAACATTCTATAGTGCTTATACGTGTAATTTTCATGGAATTATATAGTTTTGATTGATGAGACAGAATTTATATTATTTATACCATTTTGTCAAAGATCCCTAATATCACTGATCAATTTCGTTTCTTAATTAATTGTCAAAACCACAGGATATTTCAGCTTTTGAAAGACATCATTTTATTTTCATTTTACATGAATAGAATAATACAATCAGTTCAAATAAATACACCTGAAGATGGATTACGAAATCCGAAAGCGCAATTTGGAAACTGCATTTTATTTTTCTTTTATGATTAATTTCACCTGTGTGACATCGACTTTGAATGACTTTGAACTAGAATACATCAAATATACATGTATATCATAGAACAAACTAAATACTGTAGATTTTAGCTTTCTAATTGATATTGATTTAATAAAATCATTTTACTAAGTTTCAAGATAGAGAATTTACAACAATCTCAAATTACTGACACAGGAACAGGTGCCCGTCACTGATAATTGTCATCATCCCAATAGGAGATGTGTAATTAATTAGTCTGTCCCCAAAATCCGCGCAATTAACATAGAATATACAAAAGATATACAAGATGTATACACATCGCAGCTCCTCGGTACAATAGGTTACCTGATAGTTCCATCTAATTTTATGAATTGATTGATTTCAAACCCATAGTAAACAAGAAGAAGTCGTAGCTTAATTGATAAAGTAGCGGACACATACGCAGGAGATCCGGGTTAGAATCTGGGCTTGTCTATAAATTTTTTTCTTGAATTAATTTTTTCCTCAATTGTTTTATTCGGAATTAGATAAATTTAAAGCTATTATACCAGTAAAAGTGAAATAATTTTTTTAGGAAAACAAATAAGCCGATTATTCAATAAAAAGATGCAACTGAATGATAGCCGAAAGTTCACTGAAATGTATGTGCCATTCAGTCGACTGAATGGTAACTGAATGATCACGGAAAGGTCACGGGAAAGGGTCTTTTCCGTGACCTTTCAGTGACCATTCAGTGGCCATTCAGTTACCATTCAGTCGAATGAATGGTGGATTTTCATCCTGTGATGATACAACATTGTTATAGACTGGGATACTTTACCACTTATTAGGCCTACGAAGGGTTGTCATTTTCGGCCGCAAGCAGAATATTCTGTCTCGAATTGTCCTTAGAAAAAAAATATTTAAATTTCTTTCAGTTTTCTTTTGAGTTCTCATTCACTATGTTCACATAATCTTATACATAAAATTTCCTTATAATAATCTTTCGGCAAGCTATTGATTAGTTTGGTTCTTCATAAATAAGGGATGCTAACATCTACTCATCCCAGGCACCTGTTCCCATATCTGGATTTTCCAGGGGTCTGTGTTCATATCTTGTTCATGTATTTGTTTTGTTTGTACATGTAGTTCTATGATGTCGATCATCTATTTATTATCGTTATTCTTTTTCAGCTCTTTCTAGACTTGGTTTGCATTTAAACTATTCAGATGTATTAGAGTGTACTAAACTACGTAAACATGAAAAGAATTCTCTTGATTGGACCTTTAAATCTAAAACAGACTTTGGCAAACATGTTCAAATTAGAATTATTCCTAGAGAAACAAAAATTGCGAATTTGAACAATTTAAATTGTTTTCGATGATAATTTAAAAGTTTATATCATCAGCTTGCCTCATTTTAAAATCAATATACCTGTATCACAAGCATATACAGTTTATTTTTTTCTGTTACTTCCATTAACAAGATCTATTCATTACCAATTTTCAAAATGAGGTATGTTATTATAAATAATTATATTGATGATTGCAACAATTACTTAAATCTAGGAAATGTCATTATTTTAGAATGTCTACCGGGATATGGTGGATTCAACTGTTCTTGGTCATGTCCATATCCTTACTATGGAGAAAATTGCCAAAAAGAATGTAATTGTACCGAAGAAGACTGTGATGTTTCTCGTGGTTGTCAAATTATATCAACAGGTATATCGGTCTCTTGTATTGTCTATGTAAATACTTGTATATTTACATTTAGTATAGTATACATCGTTGACGTCTTAATAGGTTGTGTTACATTATCTCTAGTTGTGAGATGAAGGACAAAGTATTCTTGTCCAATCTTATCTATTTTAAATCAAATGAATCTTGTAATATGTATATCATCTGCCAGCAGATCGATTTCCTACTATATTATTTTAACTGTTTTCGCCATTTTGAGAGGATGCATGTATAAGATACACTTATACTTATTTCAAGTTACAAATTGATCAGAGTGGATAAAATGTTTGAATACAGGAAACCAATGAATGTTATTGTTAAGACTTATTCAAAAAGAGGGTCACACTAATGTTTATGTAAGAGACACACGATTACAATTCAATACACGTCTATTGCAGACATGGAAGCTTTTTTATCAGGTAATGAACTCATCTGGATATTGCTTAATAAGACATTAAATCTAAAAATTGTCCATTTCTATCTTGAAAAGTCAATATCTGGGGAAATGCCTCACGTTCTTCTTTGAGAACTTGGATGGAGATGTTCAGATTGTCAAAACGTTTTATTTATAAGCCATAAACTAACATTTAATTTCAGAAAAAAAAATAATTGGAAAAATTATATGTGTTTCAACTAGTGCTTGTGATGCATGCATACTATAGACTTGTATTTCTATATATCCTAGAGTAGCAGGAAAAGATGAATTAAAGCACGTTATTTGAAAATTAATGCAGATCGAGTTGCTGGACATTTTCACAGTGGCATATTAATATTGTTTCTATAAACATTTTTTATGCGCCCGCCTCGATAGATCAGGGGCACATATTGTTTTGTCCTGTCTGTTTGTTTGTAAACTTTAACCTTCACCATTACTTTTGAACCAATGAGAGATAAAGATTTCATATTTGGTATGTCTACTCCACTAATTAAGTTCTTTCAAATGACATCAAGGTCAATGACCTTGTGACCTTGACTGTGACCTCTTTGCTAAAATAACTTTTTCGAATATTCATCATAACTTAAAATTAATGAAAGAAAGAGACTTTATCATGTTTATATTTAGTATGCATAAGTCACTAATTAAGCTTTTTCAAAAGACACCTGAAGGTCAAAGACCTTGAGACCTTGGCTGTGACCCATATCCTTAAAATAGATTTTTTTTAACCTTGCACATAACTTTTGAGCCATAAAAGATAGAGAACATGTATTAAGTATGCATCCTTCATTAATTAAGCTCTTTCAAATAACACCAAGGTCAATGACCTTGGGACCTTGACTGTGACCATATACTTAAAATAGATTTTTTGAAACTTCGACATAACTTTTGAGCCATAAAAGATGGAGAATTCATATTTGGTATGCGCCCTTCACTAATTAAGCTCTTTCAAATAACACCATGGTCAATGACCTTGTGACCTTGACTGTAACCATATGCTTCAAGTAAGATTTTTGAAACTTCGACATAACTTTTGAGCCATAAAAGATAGAGAACTCATATTTGGTATGCGCCCTTCACTAATTAAACTCTTCCAAGTAACACCAAGGTCAATGACAATTTGACCTTTACTGTGACCCATATGCTAAAAATAGCCATTTTGATCCTCAGCCATGAATTTTGAACTATAAGAGATAGAGACTTCATATTTAGTATTCATACTCCACTAATTAAGTTCTTTCAAATGACACCAAGATCAATGACCTTGTTACCTTGACTGTGCCCATATGCTATAAATAGCTTTTTCAAACTTTCTTGGCACCAGGCGCAAAGTGTTTCACAAACATATCTTAATTTTCATTATGATGATCAACATAATTTTCTATCTGTTCAAAGAATAGCAGAGATAGCTGTTTCTTATTGACCCTGTGGCTTGCTATTGTTTATTATTTTCCTCAACACAGTTTGTTAATTGTCAGATTGATAGATCATTATTTCTATTAATTACCAACTTAATTATGTAGTACTGTAGTGTTGCCCAAATATTACTGCAGCACAGCCTGAAATAATACATGCACTGCAATTGCTTTGCAGCAACATTGCCGCAACACTTTTCTGGCAATATTGCCGCAAAACTAATTAACATACGAAAAACGATATTGCCGCAATATTGCGGCAATAATGCCGGTAGATGTTGCCAGAAGATCAATATTTTGGTCATGATTTGCAGCAATATTGCCGCAACCCCTTTCTGGCAATATTGCCGCAAAACTAATTTACATACGAAAAACGATATAGCCGCAATATTGCTGCAATGTATTGCCAGAATGTTGCTGCAATATTGCGGCAATAAAGCCAGAAGATGTTGCCAGAAGGTCAATATTTTGGTAAGGGTAGATATTTTTAAAGTTATTCATACCTTTTTAAAAGAGTGTGGTCGATTCTCTGAAAAATCTTATTTCTTGTATATATAGTATTGTGTTCTGGTATCAAGAGTTTACTGTCTTTGACACTACTAATTGTTACTGAAAATAATTGTTCTTTATTTTGGCAATATTACAAAATTTTGTATAAGGAGAAGACTATCTAAGTTGTTGTAGAACTTGTGTCTTATCCTTTTGGCTTTAATTGTCAATAAAATATGTTCAATTCAATGCATATCTATCATCGTTCTGCCCATGCGCAAATCATGTGATCCAGGCGGTCACGTGACATGCTCTGAAGCATTCTGTTCATAGACACTTAAATATTATTCCGAGTCTTATATTTCTTTCCATGGATATGAATTTTTATGACAAGAACAGTCCATTAATTAGTCATAAATGACCAAATTTCGGAAGTAGGATGGTTGGATAATGATATCCTTTTCCAGAAAAAAAAAACGTGTTGACCATCACAACCTGAGACACTAAAATATTTTTTCGAGTCTTACATTTCTAACCATGCAAGTTGATTTTTATAACAAGAACCGTCCATTTTTCAAGAAATGACCAAATCTCTGAAAAAGGAGATAGTTGAATAAGGGTATCCTTTCACAGGAAAAATGGTGACCATCACAACCCGAATCCTCTGTCATAGGAACCGTTGTTTATCCAATATGGATATCATTGTAGGGGCCTTATTTTCTCATATTTGATATGTTAAAAGTTTAAATTAAACGAGATTTTAGGGATTTAATGATGATATTATTGTTAAGATATTCAACCATTTTTCTAGCTGTAACTTCGCAATCTTTCATAACAAATTGCCTAACAAAGGACATATGTCTTCCCCAGCTTCCTTTCGCTGGGCTACAAAACAAACGTCATTTTCAACCATCTACCTCCCTTCCCTAAAACAGTCAATCCAATTTATGATTAGCTGCAGAATTGTTGCTCTCTGCTTGAGAAAATCCAAGCGTTGTATTACCTTCGATTTACGCCGACGATTTTTGTCGCTACTCTAGGTATTTATTTCGTGTAGTTTAAAATTTCTCTGGCTTTTAGAATTGTATTTCATAATTAATTCTATATTTAACTCTTATTTTTGATATTTTATCAAAATCAAAGTTTATTAACCTTTTAACGGTCCCAAACGCGGCGGATCCAGAAAATATTGTTTGTAGGGGAAGGGTCACATCAACTGTAGCAAATGTTATTCTCGGAAATTTTAAACTTTTTGTCAAGCAAAAAGGAAAAAGAGACAACTTGTCTGAATTCGAAAAACCTTTTATTTGAAGAAAGGGATTGTATTGTTGATGTAAGTGCATTCCTAGGTCATCTGAGTGCTTTGTTACAACGCACTTTGAAAAATTATACGCACTTCGAAAAAAAATTTCAAAGTGAGTTAAATTTATGACCAAATCAACGCACTTTGAAAAAATAAAATTTCTTTTCAAAGTGCGTTGATATCGACCATATTTACGCACTTTGAAAAAAAAAGTGTATGGTTTGGTCAATATTTTTGAAAATGTCAGGTATGATTAATAATTGAACCTGTTGGAAAACTTTTTTGTGTCAATGTCACCTCAAGATCTGAAAGTGAGCGATTTTGATTTTTCAATACTTTGAAGTCTTTCTCTCTTAAATCTTTTACTGTGCTTATTTTTTTATCTCCAGTTTGCATGCATTTAATGTAAAATGATATTTATTGAAAATTTTCAATGTCACACCAGTCAAATGCACATACATATATTTGGGTGTAGCATAGGCATCAGTAACGAGGGGTGGGGGTGGGGGTGTAGTCACACAAATGTTTTGCAAAGATATATACATAATATTGGCATTTAAAATTGGTTGGGACTTACCTTGTGGGGTCCACTTTCAAATTGCTACAGACGGCTATGTCACGGTCAGAAAAAATCAGCCAGAAAAGTTGTGTGAGATACATATAAAGATTGTTGGCCTTGTCGTGATTTGAATTTTGCTCGTTAAAGGATTTTTTTTTCAAAAATTTAAATTTAATTATTTTTGCAGAAACAATGTTTGAGAGTGTTACTTTTATCTGTATATTATGGTGTTCTGCAGATTTCAGTCATTTCGCCCGGTCCATTAAATAAGAATTATTACCGGTATAAGTCATTTTATGTTTAAATATATTATATCAAAAGAATTTGATGCATCAGCAATGGAATTCAAACAAACAGAAAAGGGGGGTTGAGATCTTTCACCGATAAAAAAAGTTGGGCTGAGAGACCTTCTATATATACTCATTTTCTCCTTGTTCTCAACGAGGGTAAATCAATACATGTAAATAAAAAAAAATCAAAATATATAATTATTACAAATTGCTTCTCTCAGTTACTAAAATCTCAGTCTAAAAATTTTGTTTCATATAGACATATACATTTTTTCAAAGTGCCTTTAATGTCCACATGTTAAAAAATGTTGATGTACACTCTTAACGCACTTTGAAAATCTTTTTCAAATTAAAGTGCGTTGAGTGTGTCCCAAATTTAACGCACTTTGAAAATTTCAAAGTGCGTTGATATTGTCCCAAATTTAACGCACTTTGAAATTTTTTTTTCAAAGTGCGTAATTTTTTTCAAAGTGCGTTGACACATTGCTTTATAATTGTTGGTATGCGAAATTTCACAACGTCATGTTGTTTTGCCGTTTTTCGATGTGTTAGCATTAATCTTGCATTGATATCTTTTCCACGAAGCAATTTAAGCCATTATTTAGAATATGAAACGATAAAAAACCCTTATTTAAAACATCCATCATTACTCTACAAGACCGGTATATAGCAAAATCCAAATAGCAATTGAGTAAAGCAGACGTATTTCACTAGCTTGCTCGAGTATTTACCATAGTACTTTAGACAATATCCTTTCAAAGATAAAATTTAATTGACCATAAAGACTTTATATCTCTTCTGAGAACCCAGTTCAGTCCATTAAGCCAGGTGGTTTTCTTTAGACAAGTTCTTTCTTCGTGTTAACCACCATATTTGACCTCTCGACCTTGGAGTTTGACCAACTTTTACAAAAATAAATACCAAACTTTAACATTGGTCACAACTTTTGAAAAGTTGGTGCTAATTAAGGGTTTTTACACACACACAAACTGTTATAGATAAGTTTAACTTGATTAAGTCTAAACTTTTAATGTAACACTTTCATACTTCACAGTTCACATATATATTTACTTTGACAAGCCCTTTCAACGGGTATAATATATACATATTTTTTTTATATCCTGACCTTGATCTTAGAGAGTTGACCCACATTTTAAAAAAAAAACTTTAACTTTTGCTAAAACTTTTGAACAGTAAGTAATATAAGGCTTTCATATTTCACAGGTAACAAGACCTTCCACTGGATACCAATAATTGTGACCTTATTTACCTTGACATTTGAGTTTCACTTGCATTTAAGAAAGTTCTACCCTAGCTGCCATACAGTATTTCACAAAAACTTGATTTGTACGTAATTTACTTTAACACAATTTGCTTTGTTTTTTGTCTCCTTACTGATTATGTACTGCCTTTGTCTACTAATGTATCTTTCATGCCTCTCTGGGGGCCCTATAATGCCTATATTGTCAAAAACATCTTTTTTATGTGTTTGAAGAGAGGTAACTCCTGTTGCATTATTAGACCTAGAGGCCAGCTTTAAAATTTATACTGTTTGTTTGCCCTACTCTGACTCAGGATGAAAAAAAAAATTGGTCGATGGGTAGAAGAGAGTTTTTTCTCGCAGAAAATTTATAACCTTCTCTTTTAAGGTAGAAGCATATATTTTGCTTAATCCATTTTCCAATGAGAGAGAGAGAGAGAGAGAGAGAGAGAGAGAGAGAGAGAGCTATGTAAGGCGCGGCAGATCAAAATATTATTAGGAGGGGGACACATCAGCTGTATAGCTCCAAAAGTGCACTCAGTTGACCCAGCCATCTAGGCGCCTTATACTACTTATTTACCTTTGACAATGCCTAAATACACTATATTTTTTTTCCAAGACCTTGAAGTTTGACCTACTTTAAAAAAAAAATTAAAAATTTAAATTGATCACTTTGAAAGAGAAAAGATAGGGCATTCATATTATACATGTATGTATATTACCTGTGATAAGACATTCCCAAATGTATCATGAATTTTGACTCTTTGACCTTGAAGTTTAACTTACTTTTCAAAAATGTTGTATTTTCCTTATAACTTTTGATTGAGAAGAGATATGACTTTCACATTTGACGTGTACATTACCCAATATAACAAGATGTTTCGCAACATGCTACATGACTTTTATTACCCCTTGACATTGATATTTTATATGATTTTAAAAAAAATGATTTTGCAAAAAATTATACGGCCACTGTGTAAAATGTAGGAGGAGTTCAGGGAACAAGGGGCTTTTTGCATAAAAAACGTCCTTTTTCAACCTCCATTTGACCCCCTGGGGCAAAATGAAAATTCCGAAACCTTACTACACTCACAAGACACAACCAACCATCTCCCAAAAGATGATTAGGCTTTTGTGTAAAATGTAGGAGGAGTTCAGAGAAGAAAAATGTGACAACGGACAGACAGACGGACGGATGGACGGACATGAGTAACAACAATATACCTGATTTTTCTTTAGAAAGTGCGGGTTTTAACAATTTGTATTTAAAATACAGGAAAGATTAATGTATTGCGAAATGCATTGCTCCCATTTTTGTTTGATTTCAACTTTTTTGAATAACTGCTGTGACAAGGAGAAATCTATTCATTCTCTAATCGATGTTTATTAAATGCTCCCGGATCTAAAGATCCCGGGGGTATATTGTTTTGTCCTGTCTGTCTGTTTATCTTTTTTCCCCATTCTATTAGGTCCTTGCTGTAGGTATTATTGCACAAAAACATTATTCTTATAAACTAATTTTAAAAGATGATGTAATAATACAAAGCCAGCCTTCGTGGTTCTTTTGTTCAAAGTTTGTATTGTTTATTCAAAATAATTTTTTTTTACGTTTACCTGTCTCATTACCTGATATTCAACATTTACCGATAGTTACATTGACCTTTATCTTGCATATATTTTTATTTTAGGAATTAATGGGATCATGCTCTAATAATAAATGTTCAATAGAAGAAATGTGTGTGGAACTGAATTCATCACCTGTCTGTGTCAGACTAGGTATCTAAAGGATAGTCATTTCTTTACTTGTTTTCTGTGAGTATGAAAATCTTTCTTAACTTTTATTTATTTACATGTACGTACGATGTGGATTAAAATCCCTTTAATTTTAGAACAGAAGCAAAATAAATCTATTTATATGTAATATTTTTTGCGCCTTATTTTATGTGGATAAATAGTGTCTAAATCTTTACCTTTAAATCCTTTCTGTTGTAAATATTTTGTCAAATAAAAACACTATATTTCGTCCAATCATATTTGCTTAACTAGTAAATGGCAATACAAAAATTTACAAGAAGCAAATATTTTTTTAATTATTGAATAGACAATTTAAAAAACACATTTTTTAGAAGAGAAGTTTACTCCTCCAAAGCACATTATCCTATCATAAGAATCTCTGGGGCCTTTTGTTTTTATGTCCTGTTAAAAAATTGTTCATTGTAGTTTTTTAGATCATTAACTGTTCGTTATCCTACATTGCCTTATTTTTTCATTTAACTGCTAAAATATAATACATGTATATATATATTTATCTATTTTCAAGGTTGTAGGCACAAACAATACACCTTTGATGAGATGACGAGGACTTGTTTCAGAATTCTGACAACCCCTCTGCTTCGGTGGCGGGATGCTAGAGAATACTGCATGCAAGACGGTGCTGGACTGATAAAGCTCGATACCATAGAGAAGAATGCCTTAATTACTGAAGCTTTGATTAATGGTAACTTGAAATATATTTATGATTGATAATTTCATAAATAATCTTAGTATAGCAGAAATATAGAAACTGCATTTTTCCTGAGAAACTTTCTTGTTCTAATAAATAAAACATTTGTAGATCGCCCTATCTTAAAAAAAAGAATATTACTCTAAAGGGCTTAACGATAAGAGTACAAACTAGAGCCGAGCTCGTTGCAAAGCAACGAATAGGTCTTCCGTTGGAGCTACGGATAAGAAGACGTAACCCTGAGTCTAGGTCAAGCCACATTCTAAAGTTTTTTTTCTGGCAGTATTGCCAGAATGTCACCAGAAGTTGTTGCAGCTAGCGGTGAAATTTCACTAACCCAAAAAGCTCGTTTCTAGTGACAAAAATGTGTTGCCGCAATGTTGCCGCAATATAGCAGCAATATTGCTGCAATAATTTTACTTCGGTAAGGGTACATTTTGTTGTTCTACAATTCATTAATATGCATTAAAATCAGAGAGAGCTACTTTAAAACATAATGAACATTGAAACCTAATTTTAATTCTTTGATGGAAGTTATTCAGTTTGTTCGCGAACTTTTTTATCACCCTTCATACTATGCTATATCCGTAATTCGTTATAACCGTATATATAAATCATTAAATCTATGTAGCTGGTTATCCGAAATGACTTCGCTATATCCGTGAATTCGCATTATCTGTGTTCGTACTAAACATATTTTACTGTAAGAGTTAATCATGAGGATCTTGTATCACCAATTTTAAAAGGGAAACCCGATGCCGATGGAATTCCCACAGCGCAGCCCTACACTACACGGTCATTTAGAAAAGAAGTGAAATACAGTTATTAGTTTTATTAGAGGATCGTTACCAATACACGTTGAAATGAAATTATTATTTATAAAGCACAATTTACAGCAATTACTAAACTGCACTAAGTGAATCAATATATATATCTAATATACGATTATTCCAAGAGTCATCCGCATGAAATTGTAATCTTAAAATGAATCCTAAATGAACATGATACTTATGGAGATAATGAACATTATTCAAAGACTAAAAGTCCACGAAACAGTATAAAATAGGATCAGAGCAAACACGGACCTCCAAAACATCACTTCCATCATCATGATTATATATACACATTGTATGCCAGGATAACTTATGTTTTTGTTAATACATGATAAACATACTAAACATACACTTAATACATGAATTTCTTTCTTGAGGAATTATTCTTTTAAAACAACAGTAAACACAACATGCACAAAAAATCCAAGATATATGACAGGTCATATAATTTCACAGATGAAACCTTTTTCAAGATTACAACAGGTGCCGAACCATTTTCCATTAGTCTGAATGGTAATACAATTTACCCTCCAAGCGTTGCAGTCGGAATCGCTGTTATCGGGTTGTAAATACCCCCAGTTCTTATAGCTCTGTTACAACGCACTTTGAAAAATTACGCACTTTCAAAAAAATTTTCAAAGTGCGTTAAGTTTTGGGACCGAATCAACGCACTTTGAAAAAAATTTTCAAAGTGCGTTAAAACTGTACATCATAATTTTACACCATGTAAACATTTAACGCACTTTGAAAAAATTTTCATGAAACAAAAGGAATTAGACTTATATTTTAGAAATAGACAACAGTATTATCCCCTCGTGTCATGTTTGACTGTGTCCTTTATCTGTGCATTGAGATGAAGCATGTCTCAATTATACTTTAATTAAATTTTTGAATATCTGCATTCCTAAATTTTTGATAGGGTAATGGAAATAAATTGTTTCCAATATGCTGAGAAAGTAGGGCTTTGTACCATAAATGCCTATTAATAGGTTTTAGGCGTTACCCTATCCACTCCAGTATATTTAGTTTATTCTGCAGACAAGTAGACAATAAAGTGTACAAAATTTAAGACAATATTATTGATAACATAACCATGATAACTGCTTTAATGACCAGGAGTTTAAATAATGTCTTGTTTATTTCAGGATGGGCGACTACAGGCCGGGGACCAGCTGTTAGAGGTAGATGGCAAAGGACTGGTCGGCCTGTCTCAGGACAAGTGAGTTCATTTCAAATGATGCTAAAAATAGAACTGATAAATGAATTATATACAGAAACAAAACATCATTTTAATCTAAAGAGGGTAAGCCTTCAAAAGGATGCTGTAAAATCATGTTGGTCGTCCTTTCCTACAAATTTACCTCATTGAATTTCCCTCAAATATCTGAGTCAGGAATTAGTCAGTTCATTGAACCTTCTTTATATACAAGATACTTGCAAAATTATGTTTCCATGAACAACTTTACTCAGAAGTACTCAGAAGGATCAGGGCTTCCTGTCACTTAATTATAAAATGACTGTTTTATAAAAATATTGACCATTGTTTGTTCTGTTTTGATGTTGAGACTATTGACTGACCAGTACATTGTCCTGATACAGGGCTGCGGAGTTGATGACCAGGACTGGTCAGACAGTGACATTAAAGGTCGTCAAACAAGGAGCATTCTACCATGGCCTGGCCACCCTGCTTAGCCAGCCCTCACCTGTGATGCCAAGAGGTCAGTCAATGAATTATACCAAGAGAGGTTAATGTAAATGAATTATATCAGAGAGGTCAACGTAAATAAGTTATACCTATAGAGGTTGGCTTAAATAAGTTTACACTCAGAGAGGTAAAAGTAATTGATACCAAGAGAAATATCGTATATTCCCCTTTTGTTCAAAACCAGAGGCCTAGCTTGTTTCACTTATAACCTGATTTCTTGTGAAAGAAATTTTTTTATGTATGTTTTGGAAACAAAATTATTGCACGATTTACATGTACAAATATGTTTATTGCTTTCAGCATCACCAAAGAAACCATCAAGTCCACAAACTAACAAGCACCGCCCACAAGAGGAAGGGCCACCCCCGTATAACGCAGCCCCAGACATGGATCGGGGTCGACCGGCCCAGCACGGGATGGACCCCCGACAAAAACAATCCATGCAGAGCCCCCATAATCGATCCTCCCCAGCTCTTAATAGTAAGTATTAGGCAGAATGGGGTCAAAGGGCAGAGGTTAGGAAGGCAAGGGTCAAGGATGTTAGGGTTGTTAGGGCCAGAGCAGAGTTTGAAGATGAGAAGAAATGAAGTTTTAAAGTAGAGGCATGTTACTAAAAAACATTTAGATTAATTTTTTCAATGTACTGTGTCTTGTAATAAAGATTAAGATTAATATTTTACAGAATGCCTCTATGAAATGTTCATTTCCTCTCAGATTCCTAATACTTGATAGGGATATTACATGCACACTGTGTTCTTGTATAAAACTTGAATGTATTGCATTTTAACCAGAATATAGATCTGGGATCTCCAGTCAAGAGATGGAGATGATATATGGTCGTAAGGATGCACTGTGGCGCATCATCCTGGAGGCCGATTTACACGCTGTGATAGGAAACAGGAAGCCTGACCCAGAGTCAGCCCCAGGGGCCTTCTCTTACCAAAACCCGCGCAGCAAGAGCGCCGCAGACTTAGAGGAGGAGGCCAGGGTTAACATTGGAATCGTGGATAAAATAGCCCCCAGACCAGCATCTCAGTCCAGTGTTAAACCCCAGCAGAAGAAGAGAAACCACCACAAGAGGAAAAGTGTGGTGGATCTACGAGAGTTACAAGCTGATCTCAAACAATACCGATCTCAAGGACAAGAGGGTCACAGACCCCGCAGTAAATCTGTTGGTGAGATGCAGAGACCCAGACATGTGTACACTCAGCAGGATGTGCCCCCACACCACAACAACAGGCAGTATTCAGGAAACTTCCCTGCACATTATGACAACGGGCAGTTTTCAGGAAACTCTCCCCAAAACTATGCACAGCATCCATACTCTGCAAACTATCCCCAACCTTTGTCAACAGGACAAACCTACCAGACACAACAAACTATAAATAGTGCCCCTGTTGACAAGTCTAATTCTCGTAGCTCTTTCCAAAATCTGAAAGCCAGGCACAGTAACAGAATGAAAAACAATGGTCTTCAAAGAAGCCAGTCTGTTGGGTCGGTGGACTGTAAGGCGCGGCAGATCAAAATATTTTTAGGAGGGGGGACACATCAGCTGTACCAAATGTTATTCTCGGAAATTTCAAATTTTTTGTCAAGCAAAAAGAAAAAAGTAGACCACTAACTTGCTCAAACTCGAAAAGCGTATTTTTTTTAAGAAAGGGGGTTGATTCAATGTTGATGTATACTTGTATGCATTCCTCATTTTCTTCATACATGCATGACTTCTTTTCATTTTAAGTTTGGTCTACCAGGGTGCTCTGAAGTAATATTTATTTGCTTCTTTTTTTTTTTACATAGAAATTTAATAATTCTTAAATGTTCGGGACTGGGGGATGTCCGACACCCCTCCCCTAGATCCATGCATATATAGGATCATTTTCAATTCAATTCTCGTGCAATTCATAATTTAAAGATTTTTTTGCAAAATTATTAGTACTTAGATTAAAGTATCATATACAACAGCATGTATAGATATAATATATAATTTTGATAGGGTAACAGAAAAATCAAAGTGTAAATATGATTCGATCAGATGGCTGTTACAAGTAACTAGAATTAAGTATATGTATTGACAACATTATAAGTATAAAATAAAGGATATTTTCCAAGTTTACAATGGAAGGAAACATATAAAGCTGTCCACTAGATATTATCTGGATGCATTATTATTTGGAATTTTAACCGAAAAGTAAATCTGAAATTTTTTCATGAGAAGTCTTTTTGGTATGGTCCCTAGATCAAGTTCCGCATACCCCCCCCCTCTCTCTCTCTCTCTGAAAATAGAAAATGGCCAACGAACTCACCCCTCCACATAATGTATTTGTAGCAGGCCCGTACGTAAGGAGCAATTTCGCGGGGGTGGGGTGCACAGCCATAAATTTTTAGTTTTGGACACTAATAACTACCAAAAATTTCTTGACAAGCAAAAATATTGTTGTAATTTTACATAACACATGTCACTGTAATAAACCATATACTTACTTACTTACTTATTCACATTTTTTTATTGAGGGGGCACAAGTGCATTAATTGTAGCTATATGTTTTCTACATCGGCAAAATGATTGGCCCTATACCAACCCCCGGTTCTTACGGCCATGTATATTATTTACTTGCAACTCTTGCAGATTTTTTTTCAAATTTTATTTCGATGTAAATGTATTTTACTTCATTTAATTGCTACCAAAATACTTTTAAAAAATAGTGCTATGCATGTTGACGGGTCTGGATAGTTATCTGCAGTATGTATTAGGGTTAGCTTTCTTGGAACATTCTATAATTAAGATGCAGCTGGCAATATCTACAGGCACAATTATGCAATTATAGTCAAGTGCGTGATTGTGTATATCTATGGAACAGAATGTAACATAGGTCTACCAGAGACCTGTAAGTCTGTCCGAATCTTTTCTTTTCCGTAGAGCTACAGTTCTGGGGCTGTTTAAAAATTTTAAAGTATGTGCTTATTACCGAAATATATATTCAACATAATTGACTTATCACAAGATTTATGCACCTAGTCTATATGATCATTCACACATTAATTCTTTTCACATACACTCGACAAAAACAATATTGACTATAACCTACTAATCTCTTATATAAAAGTACATTTTATCAGTTTTTCGCGACGGATTTTGAATAAAATTAATTAATTTTTTTGAAATTTAAAAAGAATTAAAATAGCCCCCCCCCCCAAAGTTAATTAAAGTACACTTACCATTTAAAAATTTAAAAAAATCCTCCATAAATTCAGTAAATTTTGCAA
The DNA here is from genome assembly GCA_003671525.1 of Saccostrea glomerata. Taxonomy (NCBI): domain Eukaryota; kingdom Metazoa; phylum Mollusca; class Bivalvia; order Ostreida; family Ostreidae; genus Saccostrea; species Saccostrea glomerata. The sequence goes on from PRKT01000342.1 coordinate 216,865, forward strand.
ATCGGGCGACAGTGATTTACCAAACACCCTTACTTATTCATGGAAATGTTTATTTGAGTAAATGACAATATACCTCTGGATTATCCCTGTTGTAAATATTTTAGGTGCGGGCACCTTGGGGGTAAATCGCGTTATGTAGGTAGCGCGCATGCGCACTATTTGACCATTCGATGCCGTTCAAAAACCAGTTGTTGTGACTGTGTATTCGAAATACGGAAGCTATAATCTTAAAAGAGGACTCGCAAAAGCGGAAATATTTCCTAAATGTGATTGGATACATTATTTCAAGAGTATTGTTATTGGGATTTGATGGCTATTAGGTCGTCAGCATGACGGACAAGAACATTGAGCGACAGCGGCTCGCGAACATAATCACTCAGTGGAATCAGGACCATTACGATTTATTCGAATTAAGTCAACCCAACGAGGTAAATTATGACCAACTGCAAATCTAGAGTTTATTTTTCATGGTTTCTCGTCTCATTTTGGTTCAAAAGTTAGTTGTTTTGAAGGATTTACGGAGTTTACCTGTGGAGTGTATATGTGCAGGTAAACTCAGGTGTCAACAAAATTTCAAGATGGCCGCTTCCTCGTAGACTGTCAGTCGGGACAGAGTATTAGGCATGTTGGACCAGTAATGGCTTGTCACTGGAAACATTACATCGTAAAAGTCTCACTGTCTCGTGGAGCAGAGGGTCTAACAGTAAAATGTCGGTGCGAATCACACCCTCCAGAGTACAGGTGGAAAATTGGTTGACCTCATTACCTCCCTTTGGTGACCTCATTTATGACTAACAAATAATTCACTGCATTGACGCATAGGACACATATTAATTGAAATACACACATACACACACAAACATCTTCTAGATTTAGGGTACATGTTGAATATTTTTTTTTATCAAAATATTTGAAAAGAATACTAGTTCAGAAATCCTTCTTTGTAATATTTTATCAACAAGATCAAATCTAAATCTTTTCTTGTTTAATTTTTTTAAACACGTTTAACAATGTAAAATGAATGTGACTGTTTAAATATGTTAAACATGTTTCAATATTACTTTTCATTATCATGATTATTACCTATTCAATAGCTGTAGGACATGAAATGTAAAAATCATGAGCCAGTTGTATAACTATCTGTCATATATCAGACATCTATATGTCATACTAATCCCTAAAACAATTGTACTCTGTTCAGTATACCATGGCACACAGGGGAATTTGAACCTTTTAGTTATTAATTTAAGATATGTTGCATGTAGGGATAAACATGATAAAATAAAATCTTTTTTTCACAAAAAAATCTTAGACTTAGACAAAAATTCTGTTAGTTCTCTAACAAGTATCAAATCTGTAGAGTAATACATGTAGGTCACAAAAATCTTGCATTAATTTCTTTTACATTAGATTACAATTGCCAATTAAAATAATATTTTAGAAGAAAAAAAAATCTTTAATTTATCAAACAAAATCATAGATGCATGTGTCCAACTTTTGTCTTAGAAGATTTTTCATGAAAAAAGCCGCATCCCTGACTCTTGTAATTCTGGATTGGACAGAACTGATTTTCGTTATATTACACACATGGGTATTCTATTCAAAATTGACTAGTTACATATGAGAATGTGAAATTCTGAAGAAAAGACCTTTCTGTGCATGGTTATTTACACATAGAATTTTCTCTTTCTGACTCAAGTTATTCAGCCCCTCATTTCAAGATTTGCTCATAACACAATGAATGTGTGGCATTATCTTAATTGTAAGTGACTTAATGAATTTGCATCCTAACCATAACAAGCAAGTGTCACAAACAGTCTTAGATAATCTATATTGTAGACATCACAACAAGAGTATATCAGATAATACATAAGTACCCAGTATACCATATGAGTACTGACACAGTACCTGTTCATTACTTGGTTTATTTACCTGATTGATTATAAAGTGATTCACAAAAGTATGTCAGGAATGTGGACCAGGAACTGATCTGGCCACAGGGGACCAGGCTGGTTTACAGGTGTCACCTAAAGCTGGTGTACAGAGTAGACCAGGCCTCTCACTTCAGGTCACCAGATGATCAGATTACAGGTACCCGGCTTATCACGGTTTACAGGTGTTTGACCTAGACATAGGAAGAGTTTGGTTTTACTTCAGTCAGTGTTTATACCTGTTTTACTTACCGTGGATTTGTTCATCTTCCTTCCTATTTGTGCCTTGACCTATTTCCTGTTTTGAGACTTATGATGTACATGCCAAGATTTGACTGCAAAAAATAAAAATAATAAATTAATAAAGGAAACATGCTTGATTTGCAATTAGCTGGGTACATCTGTGAACAGTACGTTTATTGTTTGTTGTAGACACAGATGCTAAACATGCTAAAGAAGGATGTAGTTACCAACATCTTTATCAAATTAGTTTATATTAATAATGATAACATATAGAAATGTGTATTAATGTTCGAAATAATTAAATCAGCCTTGCAACAAAGCATAATAAGTGTATGATTATATCACGTGCATCAATTTAAAATTTGGTGATTTTTTTTTCTAATAACAGGATTGCGAGTTCCATGGTGTGGTGAGGTTCTACTTCCAGGACGGGAATAACGTGGTGACAAAATGTATCCGTGTGGCGAGTTCGGCCACCACACAGGAAGTGGTGGACGTCTTAGTGGAGAAGTTCCGGCCCGACATGCGCATGTTGACGGCGAACAAATACGCGCTGTATGAGGTCCATGCCAATGGGGGTAAGGAAATCACAGAAAACTTTGTGTAGGCTATGTTAAATAGTTATCATGATTATTAGTACATTGTGAAAGTGGGATTGATGTATGTATTCAAAATATTTCTAACTTTGATCTTTCATCATGTTTATTGAGCATGTTGAGTGAATAGCATTGAAACATGAATAGGCACTTAGAGCAAAGAGATGGAATCAGTAGAAATGTGTTATAATTTCTTCATGTCTGTAGTAGAGTGCACATAAGAATCACTCTGCATTCCATTGTACATGTCTTTGTCTGTCACTATTGTAAGATAATATAATACCCTAAACACAGAACTTCATTTAGGTCTTTTTGACTTTTTAAATTTTGTCCAGCGATTTGTTAATTTACAGCTGACATTGCATTCTTTGAATTTAAACATTCCTGTCATTTTTTTGGTCTGCTCAATATAGAATGGCATCATGGACATAGCATTTTTGTTTAGCGTTTTTAGAACAATATAAAAAGATATATCAGTTACATACATCTTTTGACATTTAACAAATATAACAATGACATTTTGCGTTTGTGTTTGTTTATTACTATATGTTAAGGTACAGTCCAGTTTTTTATGCCACAGAGCAATTTCACACTTGGAACAGAGCCATTAAGATCAAAGCACAGGGGCCAGTAACAGGCTAAATTTGAATTTACGTATTGACTATATATATACAAAAAAAGATCTTTTTTTGTATATATATAGTCAATACGTAAATTCAAATTTAGCCTGTTACTGGCCCCTGTGGATCAAAGTACATCATCATAATTATAAATCCAACTTGTTTTTTAAAGGGGAAGGGGGGATATTTCAAAACTATTTCAGATTATGACTTTAGAGTAATTTTTGTCCGGTAAAAACTTTCCTAACTTAACACATCCACATACACCTTGTGTTTCAATTTCTCTTTATCATTTGGGGTCACATTTGAAACATTCTTGCATAAATAACCAACAACAGGAAATCTGATCTCCCATGTATCAGATTCTTGCAGTCATGCATTTACTTTTGATACAGACTTTAATTATAATAACAGACAAATGTATGGATTTAAAGTGCCTTTGACCCTGCGCACTAGGGATTTTGACCTTAATTTTATCATCAGGTAAGGTCAGCATAGTCAGGTATATTTCTGAGTTCTAGTAACATTCTAAGAAACAGGGTCCATCAGAGCCTGTAACCCAGAAACCAGAAAGGTTTTCCTCCTCAAACCAACACCATCTTTAAAGTCCCCATCAATAGGAGCTCCTTGCAGTTTTACTTAGACCAGAAAGTCCTCTAAGCTCATAACCGCTCACCACTATCTTACAGAGTATACAATCTTTCCATCACAGTCCATTACTATACCAACCCATCTCACTCCCTTTCAGAGTCTTTCTCACAGACCAAGCAGTCTGCACAGGCCATCACCATCTCAGCTCACACACTTTCAGACCCCACTTAGAGCTGTCTGACCAGACACAGTCTCTCTATTTCAGCCATCACCACCGTAGCCCCTTACCACCAGTCAATTCCCTACCAGATCCTATTTCTGATTAGAGATAATCTCCCAACACCAACTCACTTCTCATTCCTAATATCTGTCAGACAAGACAGTCTTCTTCATCTTCCCCCCAGACCAGGAAGTCTTCCCACTTTAGCCCTCTCCCCATCACTGTCACTGTCTTATAGATTTGACAAACTTCTTATCAATCAGTATTCACCCAATCAGCCTGCCCCATCACCACTACTATCTAATTTTTATATTAAAACTCAATAGACTTCTCACAATCTCATTCTAGACAAAGTTTGTACCATAGCATGCATAGTCCATCAAAGCTCCCAGTCATCAGTCCACTCCTTATATCGCATTAGAACGCTATCTCACAGACCAGACAGCCATAAAACCTAAACTAGCCCTTTACCACCCCAGTCCAGCCCAATGTTGTATTAACATGATTAATGGCTATTTAATCCAGAACATTTATCTGTTGTTTAATCAGATCAAACAGGGATTAAAACTGGAAATCTGTCTATTCTCTGTGGCAATTTTTAGAAGTGCCTCAATAAATATGAGAAATGAAGAGATTTGGGAATGTATATCAACATGATAAATGTAATTTCTTTAGATCATGCTTAAGGTTTTGTCAGATAGGACATATTGTGTGTTGTTGTGTTACAAGTCCAAGGTGAACACATTAGTATGTAAATGAACATGTATTTTTAGCAGATCTGCTATATATGTATATCATTTCTTTTCTATGGGAAAGCTGTTTTGCATTGGGGAAAATCTCAAATCAGTCTTGTTAATGTAGAATTATTGGTACATTATTATACATGAATATAGACATGATAGATATTAGGTGCGGTATTGGTGTTTTAGCATGTGAAGTATACAAAGTATAAATTTAATGATGGATGGATAGAATCATCTTGTTCATATACAGCATTATATACTTAAAATTCTAAATTATACAGGTCAAATAATATACACCTATATTCAGTGACACAGCTGATTACATCTGTTGACTTCAGTGAATAGTTCTGATAGATTGTCTGATAAGGGTATTGGGATCAGTAAATCAGAGATCAATCAGTGATTATCAATAATCGGTCAATGTTCCAAACCACCTCACAAATGGAAACACACCGTGTAGGTACTATGTATCCACTATCCAGCTGAAGTGTGTGATACAAATGTGGTTACATTCTGTACATGTAGGTTAATCAAAAACCAGATATTAACCTGTACTTCAGGCTTTTCTGGTTAATACGTTGTGTCTCAAAAGAAGTGATTATTGTAACTTTCATGTGTGATTAAAATTATAGTTATGGTGTATTTATATGACAGGAGAAATACAATTATTAGTGGAAGACAAATTTAATAATTTCTGCCATTTCATTTTCTTCCGTAAACATGGTAAATATGTGATCATTTTTTCCCAGCAAAATACATATATGTAATTCTAAAACAAGTTAAGTGCAATCAATTCAAAAATGCATGTATCATGTATATACACTGTATATCTCTATTAATTATTATACGATTACCATTACCATATTTTACAGAGGAGAGGAAGTTGGACGAGAGTGAGAGAGTTTTATGGGTGCAGCTGAACTGGGGTACAGATGTAAGGGAGGGCAGATTCTTACTCAAAAGACAGGTAAAACTCAAAAGACAGGTAAAAACTCAAAAAAAAAGGTAAAACTCAAAAGACAGGTAAAAACTCAAAAGACAGGTAAAAACTCAAAAGACAGGTAAACACTCAAAAGACAGGTGAACTGTGAGTGTGACTCAAAAGACAGGTAAAAACTCAAAAGACAGGTAAACACTCAAAAGACAGGTAAAAACTCAAAAGACAGGTGAACACTCAAAAGACAGGTAAACACTCAAAAGACAGGTAAAAACTCAAAAGACAGGTAAACACTCAAAAGATAGGTAAAAACTCAAAAGACAGGTAAAAACTCAAAAGACAGGTTAACACTCAAAAGATAGGTAAACACTCAAAAGACAGGTAAGAACTCAAAAGACAGGTAAAAATTCAAAAAACAGGTAAAAACTCAAAAGACAGGTAAGAACTCAAAAGATAGGTAAACACTCACAAAAGACAGGTAAAACTCAAAAGACAGGTAAAAACTCAAAAGACAGGTGAACTGTGAGTGTGACTCAAAAGACAGGTAAAAACTCAAAAGACAGGTAAACACTCAAAAGACAGGTAAAAACTCAAAAGACAGGTGAACACTCAAAAGACAGGTAAACACTCAAAAGACAGGTAAAAACTCAAAAGACAGGTAAAAACTCAAAAGACAGGTAAACACTCAAAAGATAGGTAAAAACTCAAAAGACAGGTAAAAACTCAAAAAACAGGTTAACACTCAAAAGATAGGTAAACACTCACAAAAGACAGGTAAAAACTCAAAAGACAGGTAAAAACTCAAAAGACAGGTAAACACTCAAAGACTGGTAAACACTCAAAGACTGGTAAAATATCATTATCTGTAGACTAATAAACCTTCAGTTGTAACCAAAAATAACATTTTATCCAAAAGAAAATTGTTTATGCATAATTTTGCGAGAATATACCTTGATCACTTTGATGTATAACTGTAGTATCAACATTAGCATGATTAATATGTTGAACATAGCTCAAATTACGATTCAATAGCAGAAATGATGTTCGAAAATAAACTAGCACAATATCAGAGGCATTAATTGTTGAGGTAAACAAGGAGTAAGTGAATTATTAGGGATTGAGGTTGAGATATGATAAGATAATAATATGTCAGAGGTCATGTTCTCTTTCATATGAGATGTGACCAATCCTGTGAAGACCCTAACTTGGCACTTTAGCATGTTAAGGAAGTTTATTTACCGGTACAAAGTGCAGAATGACACACAGAAAGCTGTATCTCGAGGAATTATGATCAGAATTTAATGAAATTATTTTCAAAATTCTCCTTTTAAGATTTATTCTTTTGTGTAATTCATAACATAAATATGTCAGTGTATGTACAAAGCATGGCAAACATTATCATGATTATTGAGCAGTCTTAAAATTAGTGTCAAGGTCACTCAAGGACATTAATGTGTGGACATTGTTATATGATAGAGACTGATTGGACTGACCATTAGCTGACCAATGCCACTTAAGTTATGGAGCCTGTCTTTTATTAATATTGGATATTTAATCTAATAAACTTTACGGCTATTCCTGTCATTAATTCCATACACAGAGAGCTTAAACTTAATAAGCTTACAGTACACTAAATTAGTGGCCTGACCTTGAATTCAATCGGATTCTTTAGTGTTTATATTTGTCCAATTATGGATTATTTTGATTGCTCTAACTTATTGTAGGGAAGGATAATTGTCAGACATACAGTATTATGATTATATGCACAGCAAGAATAGAAACATTGAAAAATTGGACACACTATAGTAGGGCTTGTAGGACTTGACTTTGTTTCCAGTTATGCCATGCTAAGTTTTGTGGGAGAGAACGATGGCCTTTCAGTAGATAAGTCATAATTACACAATAGACATGAATCTTCATCCCAGTACTTCAGTGAGGATGATCAGCTTGTCGTCCATTGATTTTTGTTTCTCTCCGGTCCAAATCGTAACAAAGAACAAAAAGCATACATATGAGTTAATTGATTCTGTGAATGGTTATGAAGGCTAATTTGTTTTTGTGGATTGGGATGAGAGCATGTATTATATTTTTGACAGCCATGTTTCAGAGTATATGAAGCTGGAGATTTCCCGCTATTGAATATGTTGAATGCGGATATCTACCACAATCGAAAAAAACAAAAAACAAAACAATGGCATTGATAACAATTATGAACTTTATCTAATTGGTGTTTCCCTGTTAGTTAATCAATTGCATGAAAATATTTTACATTATTTGTTCAACAACAAAAACCAAAACAAAATATTAGTTTGAAAAATCATTTGTGTTAAGTGAAGGGTGTTTAATTGATTCTGCATCTTTTTAGTGAAAACCAAAATGCTGCCATTGATCATGACAAACATGAAGAACTGTATTTTCTAACTTTCCTACCTTATTTTTACCTGTCAGGGGGACACAACTGTTCCACATGTGGAAAACAAAGAGAACCAGGGAGGGACGTTCAAGAGGAAGTTGTCGAAGCGAGAGAAGAAGGAGGCCAAGAAGAAGGAGAAGGAGAAGAAGATTCTGGACTCGGGTAACGCCGCGGAGCAGCTGTATACAGACATGCCGGAGACGCGATTTACCCGAAGCATCTCGAACCCCGAGGCCGTGATGAAGCGACGACGACAACAGAAGGTGGAGAAGAAACTACAGCAGTGTCGCGGGCAGGACGGTCAAGGTTAGTGTAGCTCCGATAAAATTAGGCTTTAAATATGGACAACTTATCTCAAAAGTTAAGAGCCACCCACCCACCTCCATCCCCAAACCCCGCCCCCCAAAAAATCAAAAATAAACTTAAAAGCATTATTTAAGAAAACATTATAAACAACATTTAAGGAAATTTTTGCCCTGAAATTATTACATTTTGTTTAGTCCTATTGTATTTGAGAGGGTAATGACATTGACACAGATCATTTGGACAGATAACCCATGTGTGTTTTTAAATGTGGAAGTTTTCTGATATCTGTGTGAAATTTAACTTGACTTTTGTGTAAAACCTCTCTTTGTATTTTCCCTTGGGCCAATCGGAATATTAATGACAGTTATTAACTTGCATTTAATCCTGCACTTAAAAAATGGTTGGAAAATCCCCAGGGAACATTGAGTAACACAGCTCGAGTTTGAAGGAGGTGTTTTTTAATTGATTTCCATTACCTGGGCGTGTTGTTAACTCATATTGTTCAGTTTAATTTTGGTGCACAAATGAAGCAGTGTTCTATTTATAAAGCAGCCTTTTAAGTGCTCCATTCTAGCTATTTTTCAGGATTGGGTGTTAGACCAACAATGTTCCACAACTAACATATATACGATTCCATTTGTTTAAAGAATGTAAGTCAATGTATTCAAACAATTAGGTACTAATAAATCTATTAAATGAGACAAAAATAAGATTGATTAGATTTTATTTGCAGTCATAATGATCATGATGAATGGAAAAAGAAGGCCCCTTCAAAATAATTCCTGTTTAGATGTAGTACACATTTTGTAGACCTTTTTACTGAATTAATTACCTTGCACACTCTTATTCAGAAGTTGTAAATCTAGTCGTAAATCTGTTTAAATCTACTAGTAATATGAATGAAGTATAAGACTGAAGGACATAATTCTATAGTCTACATTTTGACAGCCGGGTCTAATTCTGTGTAAGCTTTATATTTTGTAATTGGATTAGTGAAGTTCTGGATCATGAAGTCATATTACAATACTGTGTGTCTAAAAACGGCCAACGTAAAAACTGTGTCAGTTTAAAATTCACTGATACCCGATTCAGAAAAATTAGAAACCCACACACTTGATCCAACAGAGGAGAATTGATTTTTAATGTAAACACTGAAAATTTTAACAGATGGAAAGATATGCTATATATGTGGAGAAAAACATGTGATACCTAATGAATCACACGCACTGCACAAACTGTTTGGAATGTTTATAAAATTTTATATACATGACTGAACATGTACATTTTTATTTAGTTTTCAACAGGTCCTTTACAATGTAAATTTCTATAGTCTGTGTAGTGCCTGTGTTTATATATGAGAGAGAGACCATTCACATAGGACTGCACATCATAAAAGATTCAAGATTACATATCAGATTACAGAAGGAGAGATGCAGAAGCATCAATTATTGATAAGATTTCCCTTAAACAATAAAAGGATACACATATTTTCTAGTTACATCTAAGGGGTTTATGGACTCTTGATGGGGAATGTATTCAGAAGGAATTGTATGATCAAAGCTAAATTGCATAGAAATCATTTCACTTAAAAATCGCATTAAATCCATGTTTGCCCTTGCAAACTCAGCAGTTGTGATAGTGTATGTATGAGAAAGGCCATGAAATCTTGTTATTGTCTATGAGAAGTGGATAGGCTGTCCACTGTCTGACCCCTTCTAGACTGCAGAGAATAGAGAACTTGTACGTAATGAATTAATTGTGAATTCTTTATTTATTTATTGGTGGTGATGATCAGACCTATAACTGCCAGTCCTGGAATCTGTTTGCTGTCTCTCCTTCATGACAAGAATGTGGGGGGACCCCAGTTAATTACGTTATCTAATCAGGGAATTTCCTGTTAGGGGGTTCAGACCTGATGACTTAGCTTTGCCGGCTTTCTCTGATCGTGAAGTGGTTCCTTGGTCTGGTAGAGTCGTTATTTTCCTGCTAATTGTGATGATATGGGAGACTGGCTGTAACAGAAATAAACACCTCCTTCCCACCCCTTGTTTCTCTACCTGATAATTAGTGTATACATAAAACACATGGTGCTGTACATTCCTGTGTAGATATCTCCCTCAGGTGTATAATGGACCTGACCTCAACAGGTATTTACATCAGAGGTCAGCGTACAAGAAGTCAGAGAAATGACCGCTTACTGGCTTTAAGAGTCTCCAACCAGGAGGTTCCTAGAAAGTTATTAGGAATAGCTTTTGGTGTTGTTTTTGCCAAATAAGAAACGTGATAGTGCTTTTTATGATAAACAAAGGAGAAAACAAGTGGTGTACAGCATGCTAAATGACATAAACAGACTTTCTTCTTGTATACAGTTGGCTGATTCTTAGCTCTAAACATTAAAGTATCTGTTGTAAAAAGAAAGGCTTACAATAAACATGATAAACAAATTCAGTTTGCAGGAAATAAATTCTACCTTTTAATATTCTGATCTGCAACATGTTTTCATGTGTTAGGGTCTTCAATAAATTTAAGAGCCATAGGAATTGCATGCTATACAATTATTATGAAGCATTTAATTATTTCCATAGTAACAAAAATACCAGTATATGAAAAGATTTTTATGAAGTAAATTATGAATAATAGTCTTTTCATAAAGGCTTGTTGTAGAAAAATTAAGTGAAAGGTCAATGTCTTAGAGCCAGTATTTCCATTGACATTGACCTCCCCCCTGGTCCAGCTAGTTAACAGCCATTTGAGCCACTTAAGGAGATAGTCAACATCAGATGATAGGCATAATCAGTGTTTACATTAAACTCTCCAGTCTATGAAGGAGAACAAAGCCGGTCTATAAAGGCCATTGTAGATAAAACTTGTAAAAGTATGTAGATTTTAAGTTTCTAGTATGGTTCAGTGAACATGAGTTGACTTTTTGTTCAAATAGGGTAGTCCCTTTTCAATATACTTTGAAGGGTTGTAAACAATTAGATATTCCTAATCTTTAATAAAAATGTAAGGCACGTCATGTTCTTTTTTTTTTTTTAGATAAATCCACCTTCTGCGTAGTTATTTTTAAATGAAGGAAACTTAATCTATGCATGTTGATTACATATTTTGTCTCATTACATGAATTTAGTTCACATGGCATGCATACTTCAATCTGAATCAATCACATGTATTTTCAGATTTAAAAAAAAATTTAAGTAAATCTAATAACAAGCTCAGATACCTGTACTATGATTTTAATATGTTTTGCGTTTCACAAAGAAATGTTTATGTTAATGAATTTTAACTATCTCGAACTATATATCAAAATTTTCAGCTCAGTGTTAGTATCTAGATTATTTAATTTTAAATCTGAATTTTAAGAAATTGATTTTCTTTTTCTTACTTCCTCCAGGGGGTACGCTGAAGATCTATGGAGAGAGCATTAAGCCGGACATTCCCTACAAGACCCTCCTCCTGTCCACCGCCGACAACGTCCGCTACGTCATCAAAGAGACAATGGACAAATACGGAATGGACTTCAGCGTCAATGACCCCGAGGATTTCTGTTTGGTTCAGGTGAGCATTACAGGCCTGGGGCTGATTGCTTCTGAACTCATTAGGAAGGTTTCAGTGCAGTACATTAAGACTTCTCCCTTATGTGAAGTTAGCACAATTAAGATTTGAGCATGACAATAAAAATTGTAATTTCATTAACATGATTAAGAATTTGTAAGAATATGGTTCATCAAACCCAAAAGACACAAGTTTGGTTTTAAAAGGGGGAAAAATGATAAACCTTGCAGAAGGCAATTAATATCCAAATCAGTACAAAAGATTCCAGCTATAATTTCACTTCTTTGTGACTATCGGTAACATTATTGTTTTTAAATTAATAGTGAAAAATAATTTTTGGTTCAATCCTTCTGGTTATATTTTAAAACACTTGGTTTCTACATGTAATGGCACCCACTGGAGGCTTTGTATTAGCTCACCATAATTTTACAATTAATCTTCATCAGAACTGTTGATTTACACCTGTTTGATTTTTACAGGTGTTGGTGCTGTTGATTTACACCTGTTTGATTTTTACAGGTGTTGGTGCTGTTGATTTACACCTGTTTGATTTTTACAGGTGTTGGTGCTGTTGATTTACACCTGTTTGATTTTTACAGGTGTTGGTGCTGTTGATTTACACCTGTTTGATTTTTACAGGTGTTGGTGCTGTTGATTTACACCTGTTTGATTTTTACAGGTGTTGGTGCTGTTGATTTACACCTGTTTGATTTTTACAGGTGTTGGTGCTGTTGATTTACACCTGTTTGATTTTTTACAGGTGTTGGTGCCCCCAGGTGAGAGGGAGTACCACGGAGGGAACATTGGGGAGGAGAGAATCATGGAGGATCACGAGTGTCCACTAGCCATCGCCATGGATTTCCCTCCTACCAAAGGTCAGTTGCAATGTTAAAAACTGCATACTGGATGTGTGACAGAGTAAAACTCCCTTTGTTCATCTCAAGCCTGTACAATGTAGAAAGAAATTGATCCTGTATGGCCAATAAAACCGAGAAAATACATTGAAGATTGCACTTGAGGTTTTGGTTTTCATTTAAAGTGAGTCTAGGTATCTTTTATAGGAATGAAATAATTTATTTCTTTTTAAAACTATCATGAAATAGTGGAGTATATGAGATCAATAAAAATGGATAATAAATCGTTTAGTAATAAACTTGAAGAAGATGTGATCTAGTGAGGTCTAGATTTAATATATAATTAATCATCAAACTGTGATGTGTCTGAGTTAACTAATGATCCAGCTGGCAGCTGTGTTCTGTATCCTGTCACTATTGATGTACCTTGTATACTGTCACTATTGGTGTACCGTGTAAACTGCCAGTATACATGTACCTGTACAGTGATGAGATGAAGATCAAAGCATCAGCAGCTAAATAAAGAACCCACCCTCCTGATGATATAACTAAAAAAATTGTTATTGCTCTTCAGCAATTACTGTGATTGCATAGCTGTATAGTCATGATACATTAATAGCTAGAAACATGCAAGGGGAATTATTTTAATGCTTTGAAGTGAGTCTAGATATGAACATTAAACTGGTATATATAACCTACTTCAGTAAAATGTCTATCAGGCTATAGCTTGGAAGTTTATTTTTATACAAAGAAATCAATATCCAGAGATGTTCAAGGTCAATCATGTATTGACTAATAGGAGAGAGTGATATAATTAATACAGTGGAAATTAAATCAAGAAATGCAGATCTAGTCAGCTATGAAAGAAATGGTATTACATCACCAGATGTGAATATTTTTAGTAGGTATCTGCGATATTATCGGTATTCCTGTATATCACGATTTTATGATACATATCATGATATGGGCACCTAAATACCGGTCTTCAGGTACATATTAGAAAGTCCAGAAATTATTCATTTATTTGTTCAATCTTTCAAATTACAATTACAGAAAGTATAAAAAAATGTTGCAAAAAGTGAAAAGAACAGCATCTTACCATCCAAACATAATTGATTTTATATGCATAAAAATTTCAAGAAAGTAAAATTTTGATTTTCTAACATATCTTTAAGAAAAATAATGACTTTTCATATAAAATCATTGAAAAAATTTGCTTTTAAAAATATCATGATACTATCATGATATTGTGGGAAAAAAATCGTGACATATCGCAATCCAGAATTTTGGAGATACCCATCCCTAATTTTTAGGTTACCCGGTATATAGAAATGTTATCCATAAAATGTAAAATTACACATAGATAATTTTCCTTACACAAATTTTCCACCAAATGATGTTCTATGCCTTTGTTTGTAGGAACTATGATGTTCCACTTCAGAAGACGAAATGATGCCAAGAAACCAAAACATAAGAAACTCCGAGCGGTGTCTCACGAAGAACTTAGAATGAGGAGCGATGATGCTCCCCCACAAAAATTACCATACCTCGTAGAACTTAATCCAGGTAAGTTAGAAAAGTGCATAAAAATGTCAAAAAGGAAGACATGGGAGAAGGTAGACTGTGTTTGCCTTGGTATTTTTCATGTCTATTGGATAAAAATATTTTAAACATAATAATTGATTGCTGTGTAGAGGGGATATAACTTGTGGTCTAAATATTCACTTTGTTCACAGTGCTACTTATTGCATTCCAAAAATTCTGAACAAGTTCTCAAAAATATTAAATTATGTAAAACAAACATAGGCACTGATGCCAATTTTATTATTGACATGATTTGCGACTCAGTTTAAATAAATTTAATAAAAATTATTAACTTACATGGGATCGTGTTAACTGATACTGTGTTTTAAATCAAATGAGAGAGAATGCACCAGACACTATTGTATTTACCAACAATGAACGGGTAAGAATTAAGATAGAGAAATGTGATAATTATATTTTCGTGATTGAATGTTGACTGTTTTTTGGATTATTTACAGACGGCTCTGACAACCCCAAAGGGAAAGTGTACAGACTGAACATGAAGTTTACGGAAGTCGGAAGTGACCCCTCCATGTTTATCAAGGTCAGTCCTGGGGGTATAATTAATATCCAGTTTAGGATATTTTTGTAACACTGTGTAGGATGTAGATTTCATTGTCCGTGTAACTTGACTTCTTATGATCTCTTGCTACTGTATACCCCAATGGTAGAAAAAAAGAGGTAGCCTTAATAGTATTGGGCAGTTGTCAATTTTACATTGTAAAACATGAATGTACATTGGGCCGGTGGCCTGCAATACTTAATACAATAAATATCTTGAATCTTGAGTATTGGGCAAAACACTATTCCAATTAAATTTCACTTTCAATATAACAAGAAAACAGACAAAAGGAGACACAAGGTTAACGATGAATAAATGGATGAACTTATCAAGTTTCTTATTTTGAAAAATTCCTTTGTAGGTGCAGGGTCCAAACATCCAGCCTCGTCACTGTGTGTTAGGTCTGGTGGAGAAGGACGGGGTGGTGACTGTGACTCCCAGAAGTCCAGAGTCCGAGACCCACGTAAACAATCAGAGAATTTCAGAAACCACAACGCTACAGAACGGCATGACGGTCAGATTCGGAAAGCTTCACGTGTTCAGATTTATTGACCCTAATTTCGAAGAGGTAGGGGACCCAAAATTATTTTTTGTACCAAGTAAAACCAAGCTAAATCATATTTAACTTGTTTGTATATGGGTGTTTTTGATATTCAGAATTTGGAAGTATTTTCATCTGTCATCTTAAGTGTCATGATAGATTAAATACAAAAAAAAATTATTGCAAAAATTAGACTTAGGATCAAAATGAAAATTTAAGAGAATTAATTTCAGTAGGTGTTACTCAGTAAGTTGTATGGATTACAAAGAGTTGTCTGACTTGTCAATGCCATATTGATTACTGGGTATGTTTTATTGATTACAGAGTCAGAGTTGTCTTCCTTGTCCTATCCCTCTGTCTTTATTTATAGAAACTGAGGAAAGGTCAGATCCCTCCTGACGGGGCAATCCAGAAACACCGCACCCCCCATCAGAAGCCCATGGAGACAAACTTTGATGCTGCCCGCCCTGTGCCCGCCCCCAGGGAACCCAGACCACAGGAGCCAGCAGAAACTCAGAGAAGGTATAGAGATTACAGTATATCAGTCAACTGTATTGATTTTCTGGTAATTACTGATTTGTTTGTATGGATATGTTTAATAGATAGAAAAACTTTTGAAGTTTTGACTAAAGAATAATGAAAAAAAAAATCTTTAAAAAAATATTAAAATAAAAATAAAATAATGAAGAAAAAATGTTTTATAGCTGAAATGTGAATAATATTTATTGTCTTTGTAGGGGTGTTCCTCAGCCGATGGGATCCCCATGGAGGGATGAGCCAGCGTACCCCCCACAAAGACAGGGTGGGGACCTTCTGCCTGCTGTGCTGGAGTTCAGGGAAGACAGTAAGGACAATAGATAAACAAATAATCATCTTATAATAATCTACAAAGAAAGACAACTGGGATATAAATAATAAAATTACAAGTGTACTCTTGGGCAAGTTTTTATAAAGGAATGAATTTTTAAATTGCAAGCAGTAGTCAGTATTTGTTTATCTTATTAGCCAATAACTTGTTTTTCAGAGGAGGACCATTTCTTTGCCAATGTTGTTTTGGACTCGGCTACTGCAGGTCTTCAGTTTAAGCTTGCCCCGACCTACACGATTTATATGGCTGTCCGCTTCTCTCTATCTAACGGTTATAGGCCTGATCTCAGTCCTCAGGATAAAGCGCTCAAAATCACTGACCTAGTGATCAAGATAGCCAACCTCACACACCAAGCCATACATGTAAGTAGATCAAACCTCACACACCAAGCCATACATGTAAGTAGATCAAACCTCACACACCAAGCCATACATGTAAGTAGATCAAACAAGGAAAGATAGTCGAGTGTAAAATCACCTCATACACAAGATATTCAAAGCATGTAATGTTTCCAGGCTTCTTACCTCAGAATTGATCTGAATCTTAATGATAATTGGGAATGAAGAATATTTCCCCATAAAGTGAAAGTTCTGTAAAAGTATTTATACATAAGTTGATGAATTTTATTTAATTTTTCAGTGTGTAAAGTATCAAGAAACGGTACACCAGTTGGTGATTTCTTTCCTTTTTTTTCAGTCTAACAGAGACAATCCTGCGGCCCTGGCATTCTGGATGGCCAACTCCTCTGAGATCCTCCACTTCTTTAAGCAGGATCATGACATTCACCCGTTCAGTCAGGATGCGCAGGAGATGTTAGCGGAGTCTGTACAGATGGCCTTCCACCATCTGGTCCGCTGTCTGCAGTATGACCTTCAGAGGACATTGCCGGCGTTCCTGGACGATGGTGATGAGGAGGACCCTAATGGTGAGTGTTATTACATCCATCTTGTCCCTCTATATAAAGCTTTGATTAGCCACCCATGCTAGCTAGGGCTCTATTTGTTTCCCTACAACACATCTTTTTTAGAAAATGTTGGAGATATTTTAATAAAATACTTTAAACTAAAGTATATACTTGAGCTGCTGGTCTTTCTTTTTATAATTGTCCATTTATAATCAGCCTGATATTATTTTTATGTAGTTTTGGCATGCTTCTATTTTCTTTCCTCCTCCTAATGTTTTGTGTCTCATTTGTATAAGATACTGTAAAACTGTTATTATATCGCGACAGATAAGAGCAGGATGCAGTACAACAGAGGGCGCCCCACACTTAGCGACGTCCTTGACACCCTGTCCTCAGCCATGAATTTGTTACGCCGCTGTCGTGTTAACGCGGCACTCACCATCCAGCTCTTCTCCCAGCTGTTTCACTTCATCAACATGTGGCTGTTTAACATCCTTGTGAAGGAACAACATCAGTTCTGTATGAGGATCTGGGGCGTCCGATTAAAACGACGACTCGGGAGTATCGAGGCCTGGGCTGAGAAACAGGGGCTAGAGCTGGCCGCCGACTGCCATCTCTGTAGAATCATTCAGGTGGGTACATGTACATGCTGTTGGCAGAAATCAAGATGAGAAACTGTGTTTATGTTGAACAGACTTTTTCATGACAGTGTCATTTAATGTTACCATTAGTATTTAAAACAATTTCTCTCCCCAACAGTAATTTATTTTAAACATAAAAGTTGTAAAATGACAAATATAGTTTACATAGGAATATGTTGACCCTGAGTAAACAAAATAATTTATTGACTTTTATAGAAATCAAAGTAGTGCAAATGTATGCTAAGTAGATAACATCTATAATGTTTTGTCTGTAGGCTGCACACCTACTCCAGGCTCCCAAGAGTAGTCATGACGACATTTCTAACATCAGCTCTACCTGCTTCAAGCTGAACTCCCTCCAGCTGCGGGAACTTCTCCAGAGGTACATACCCGAGCCCGGGGAACCCCCCGTCCCCCAGAGTCTGATAGAGGACATCGTCAAGATCGCCGAAAACATGGCGGACGAGCTGACCAAGAACGACGGCCGCGAGGTGTGTCTAGAGGAGCACGCAGATTTACAGCTTCCGTTTCTTCTTCCTGAGGACGGGTACACCTGTGATGCAATCAAGGGAATCCCTAAAGGAATCGACGAGTTCATCGAACCTCTGGCGAAAGCTGGTATGTCTGATTATGTCTGTGTTTGTTATGTATGAATCAATGGGTGTTGTTGTCATAGGAAATGAACACTCTTTCTTTGTGGACAGAAATTTTAAGGGAAACTATCATTATCAACTCACAGACACAGAGTATCTTACTCTGTTAATGACCTGGGTTGAATTTTTTATGTGTTTTAGTTGGGGGAGGGGGGCGCTGTAGCATCCCAATTTTTTCATACCAGCAAGACCTGCATCTATAAGAATAAATGATATTTGTATCATCGAGATCCTAGCTTCCCAATTTTTTCAGACTAGCAAGACCTGCTGCTATAAGAATAAATGACATTTGTCTCACCAAGTTCCTCATGCCTATGGCTTTTGCTTCTTATTTGTGTAATTAAGAATACATGAATATCCACATTTACAGTATTTCAGATTTGAATAAAGTGCATTAAAAAACATTTATAAACTACCAAAAAATAGTGTTATTTTACTGATTTCTTTGACTTTATATATAAGATTGGAGCATATTGACCATAAGAAATACTGACTTATTCTTATTTTCCAGGCCTGTGTCGATTAATCCCTCAGCTAGGGGCCAGCGGAGACTGGACTGTGTACATGACTGGGGATGAAGGTCCTAAAATTGACGAGGTAAATATCAATCCAGTCTATAGTAAACCCTAAATTGACAAGGTAAATATTAATCTGAAGATTGACGAGATAAATATCAACCCCCAGAATTGATGTGTTAAATATTTACCCCAAAATTGACAAGGTTTGAATTGAGAAGGTATGTATTAACCCCTAAATTCACGAGGAAAACCCACAAAATTAATGAGGTATAAACCTAAAAATTGATGAGCTTAATTTTAACCATAAAATGAGGAGGTTTTTATTAACCCCTAAATTGACGAGGTTGATATTACTCCAAAATTGACCCTTAAATTGAGGAGGTATATGTTAACCCCCAAATGGTCAAGGTTATAACCCCAAAATTGATATTATGAAATTAATGTTAATCCTAAAATTTGAAGGTGAATATAACCCCAAGTATTGAAACCATTTTTTTTTTTTTTTGGAAACAAAATATTGAAAAAGTGAATATTGTGAAGAGAAATCTTAAGCAAAAGTAAAATTATTTCTGCCACAGGGAACAAGGTTGGAAATTTGAATAAAGAAATTCTAGGAACTCTCCTGAAGTGAAATTTCTGAATGGATTTGTTATTCTCATTGACTTTGTATAAGTCAGGCATATTTCTACTCAGGATTAAAGAAAACTGAAATTTTCATTTTGTTTACAGTATTTCAACAAGGTAATGATAATGGCATGCTTTTGGTGCCCATTATAATACATATATACACCCTTGTAAATCCTTACATTCACCCCAGTAAATCCTGAATCCACCCCTGAACTTTGTAGAATTGTCTGAGGATGGAATGACTGCATGCATGTAGTGTATTAGTGATTCCTGTGTTCTTGGAATTGAGTAATCTTTTTATTAAATAAATGTTCTCGATGTTGTGATTTTATATTTTGCTGTTTAGGCTACCCCTTCTTAGTTTCTGATTCACTAACTTTGGATCAGTCTATATCAGCATTTATTATTCACAAAGTTTTATTTTTGTATTAAAGTTAGCGGTCATTTTATAGATTAGATAATGTTCTGGTGTTGCTTAAAATAAAAAAGCCTACAAAGGGAAAGTAGTTACAGGAAATGTAAAATACTTGCATTCAGTATTTTTTCTGTTTTACGTAATTTTGAATTATTAAGTAAAATACCTGCTGAATTGGTATGTAGTGGTGATTGACTGCTATGATGTGATGACTGAGTGTTAGACATTGTTGTACATGTAGTG
Organism: Saccostrea glomerata; assembly: GCA_003671525.1. Lineage (NCBI taxonomy): Eukaryota > Metazoa > Mollusca > Bivalvia > Ostreida > Ostreidae > Saccostrea > Saccostrea glomerata. The sequence goes on from PRKT01000342.1 coordinate 237,430, forward strand.
CTGGTGAGTATGTATGTATAATATAGATATTACCTGAGTGTACAGGTAACCTGCAGGGACTGTGAGGTGTATATCATACCTGACTTTATACCTGTTAGAGTTAGAGCTACAGCAGAATCAGGATTAGTTTTTATATTGACTTCTGTGTCTCTATGATAAATACCTATTGTCAACAATGGCCAAAGGCAGAACAAAGGAAATGATTTAAATTAGACTTATTCCACACGTCAGTAATCTTAAGTTGGATTCCTTCCTCAGTTTTTGTCAGTGACAGGAGACTTTCTCTGTAATAGAGTTTCCAGAGTGATCTATAGATAGACACAGGTTAGGAATTTGGTCGGGAGTTTCCAGACCTTTATCCCTGGTGTGATCTATACATAGACAAACACAGAAGGTTAGTGACGGGGTGTGTGCCGAGTTGTTGATGTAGAACAGTGCTGAGGAAGCAGCCTGATCCTTCACTGTCATGAAGAAATAAAATGAATTCTGTGAAATGAATGGAAGAGAATGTGAAGTAAATAATGTCATGTCGTGATAAGTTAAGAAAGCGGGGACTGATCACGCCGATGAAACAGTTTGTGTTTGGGGAGAGGAAGTATGTTTCTGCTTGGATCAGTGTAAGACTATAGATTATAGACTATAGGCCTAAGAAATGTTTTATCAGTGTAAGGTCTTGATGATGTTCTATCAGTGTAAGGCCTTAGAAATGTTCTATCAGTGAAAGGCTATAGAAATGTTCTATCAGTGTAAGGCCTTAGAAATAATCTATCAGTGTATGGCCTAAGAAATGTTTTATCAGTGTAAGGTCTTAATGATTTTCTATCAGTGTAAGGCCTTAGAAATGTTCTATCAGTGTAAGGCTATAGAAATGTTCTATCAGTGTAAGGCTAAAGAAATGTTCTATCAGTGTAAGGCCTTAGAAATGTTCTATCAGTGTAAGGCCTTAATGATGTTCTAACAGTGTAAGGCTATAGAAATGTTCTATCAGTGTAAGGCCTTAAAAATAATCTATCAGTGTAAGGCCTTAGAAATGTTCTATCAGTGTAAGGCCTTAGAAATGATTTATCAGTGTAAAGCCTTAATGATGTTCTAACAGTGTAAGGCTATAGAGATGTCCTATCAGTGTAAGGCCTTAGAAATGTTCTATCAGCGTAAGGCTTATCAGGGTAGGCATTAGAAATAATCTGTAGGTTCTGACACAACAGAATTCTGTGGATCTTTCATTTTATAAACTGAATGCAATAATGAGAAATAGTAAGCACAGTCAGGGTATGATAATGAATAAATGTCTTTCTGTCCTTGTAAAACAGTCGATATTCCAATATGTCAAAGATGAATGTATATACAGTGAACTGTCTGTTTTGTATTGCACTAGATCAAGTAGTTGTATCAGAGTTTGCATGAAAAGAAAAAAAAAATCAATTTCTTTGCTTGTCGTTATAACTGGTATTTTACAATGATGTTCCCTTGCTGGAAATGTTTCTGAACATGACTCTGTAATAAAAGTGGCTTAACATGGAATCTGAGTATTCCACAGTACAGTTAGTATGATAAACTCCCTGGATTGGCCTTTTATTGATGTTTGGTACGTTACAAATACTGATAAATCTGGCCATTGATCCCCCTTGCTGTCGTCATTATTTGATTTGTGTAGGTATATATACTCCAGAGACTTAAAACATCTCATCCTGATGCTTCTGAAGGATGTTTTATGAATTGTGTAAAATCTCTCTCAATCTTCGAAATCAGCAGAAGGCAGCAGTTAGACTTTGGTCATATCCTAGACATAAGAAGGCCAGTTATTCAATGTTTTATTCTAAGAATTTATATTCTGGGTTATGTTAATGCATCCTGTACAGACTGTTAATTGTTATCTCTTACAGGCTGTTAGGAAGGGACCCCATCAGCCCCCACAACAACAGACTGGTCACCATGGAGATCGTCCACAGCAACAGTTACCAAAGGAACCTGAGATAGCCACAGTGTCCTTCAACAAGGTCAAGGGCAGTATGGGACTGAGTATTGTGGAAGCCACACCCAAGGTCAGTTCTGCTGTGTTTATAAATGAATGTTATCATAAATTCTGACAGATACTTTGAAACTGTGCACATACAATGCTAGTAGTATTGAATCCTTAAATACTGTAACAAGATGACAAAAGGGATTTCATATATGGGGGAGGGGGTTACTTGAAAGATGGGTGGGGGGGGAGAAAACCAAGGTAAGTGTATTGAGAGGCTTTGCTTATATAAACTGACTGGACAGAATTGGGTATATGTTAAGAGGTAAGAACAAAGAGAAGTATGTGTGAGGAGTCTTTGTTTTGACAGAAATTGGAAGGGTAGAGGCTTTCCTTATATAAACTGACTGGACAGAATTGGGTATAGGATAAGAGGTAAGAACAAGGAGAAGTATGTATGAGGAGTCTTTGTTTTGACAGAAATTGGAAGGGAGGGGTCGTAGTGGGTATTGATGTTTGACAGGACAACGATTGGACAAAAGGGGAGAGGCATGAAAGGTTTTGATGTTTGACAAGACAGAGTATAAGGAATGGAGACAGTATTTTGGAGAGACTCGGTTCCTCTAACAGAGATTGGAGGGGGGTACACAGATAGGGCTGGGGATGGATGGATGTCTGACAAATTTAATACAGATGACGGTGGATTGTTTATGTGGATAAAAAGGAAGTCCATGAGTTCAGTATTCAACAGATGGTTAATTTTAATGCAGTTTAATTCTTGAAATATGGCATTCTTGATAATTTTATCCATTTGCAAGTAAACCTGTATCAGATAAATAGCTGTAACCATTACATTTGATAAGAGAGTTTTTCAGATTCTTAATTCATTTCCTCTAGGTATATAGGGGTAAATCAGATGGAAAATATAAAACAAAAAAGTTTGAGATCAATAGACTCTGGCTTTGTAGGCAAGGTATGTTGTGAGTGGCCTGACTCTTTGTAATGTTTGGGGTCAAACAGGCAGAAGTACTTCTGGGGGTGTATAGTATTGTCAGAGTATTGATATTTCTATTTCATCAGAAGGTGTTAAAGTTAGCACTTGTAATATCAGTTCCTGCCTGTGTAATCAAAAACATTGATTTTCCTCATTTTGTAATTGCAAGTATTCTTATGTAGGTATATAATACTGACTACTTTAATTGTAAATGCTTGCAATAATATGTGAAAATGACTAGCTGATCTCACTTATGAAAACTGCATTGCAGAAATTTGTAGATGTTGTATTTGTGAATTTAAAAAGAAATATTTTCAATATTTCAAAAACAATCCATCCACAGATGCTAGGCTATATTAAATAAAATGTGTCATGCTGCATACTGTACAAAACAAATTACCTTAGCAATGTTAGCAATGTTTTAAAATTTCTTAAGCTGAAATTGGTAATTGTTCAACCATTTCTTTTATATTCTGTATATTTTAATATTGAGGCCGTGGTCATCATTTTGATCATGCCTAAGAGGGAAATATCTGTGGTACAAATGTGTGTACAAACATTTCATGTGCAAAACAAGTGTGGCAGGTTTAGAGATGTCAATATTTCTTGTTAAATGGGAGGATTTATGCTTCGTCGCAGCTAAGACCTTGGCTTTGTTACCAGGTGTTGATTGAGGGGAGATGCCATCCACCCAATTCAGAAATACGTAAACTCTCAATTGTCATATCAGTTCTTATCTTTACCTGATATATATCTCATCATTTTCTCTATTATGCTGTCATAACTCATGTTTGTTTACAGAATTTTGACCATATTTATTCTACTTTTGCAAAATGCCTCTCTTAAACTCCTTGGCTTTGGTACGAGGGCTATAAATATTGTGGTTGAGCCCTAACCGACTGGGTATGAAGGTCGGCTATAAATATTACAGAGAGGTAGAAACCTATCGTGACCCTGTTATCAGCGCAAACCTAACCTTGTAAAGAATAAGGAGGCACCCGATTTATTTAAATACAAATACCGCTGTTACCTCACGAGATGTTTGATTAGACCTTTTTTTGGAATCAGTCAGTTGATTGCAGCCGATTGTACTAAAGTTTTGTCACACCTGAGTGATTTTTTTACCTGTGACGGAGGGGTCATTTAAATATTTGCATCACATTTTATTTTGAGCTCGGAATGTTTGCTTTAAGTTCTCTCCGTTTGATAGCAGAGGGATTTATAGTATTTTGAATTTGAAAATTTGTGTGGCGCGGTCTGGTCAGCTTGGAACTGTGTCCAGCGTTGTGTAGTTAATACTGCTTAAGACGTACTAAATAACACAGGAACACCGAGAGTTAAACACCTACATACTCCTTAATGTGGGAGGGATTTTCTGCTCCAAAATATACACTTGTGATCGAGGATTGATTTGTTTTTAATCGGAGTTTTAAATTCATTATACCATACCTAATAAGATTTTCACTTTTGGATTAGACCACTATAAACAGGGAAGGATATTTTTGGTAGTTCTATGTGTTAATAGATTCAAAACAATATTGTGGAGTTATTGATAGAGGGAAGTACCTAGAGAAACTTTGACCAGCAAAGTGCTGCTTTCTGTGATAGTCCTGTAAAATCCCCAGAAGTTTGTCGCCAGACACTATATATGCAGTTTAAGGTGTGGATCTAACAGTCTATCACACAGTCTTGTTGAGTTACCTAGTGAATTTCCAGGATCCCACCTATGCCAGTTTGGTGATGTTGCATGATGCTATTTTCATCCATTATCAATGAAAATTTGGTTTTTCAATTTTTTTTTTAAATTCAGTTATCCTTAAATATTTTTAACAAAAGAAATTTTTGAATGATGTAACAGTGTTGTTGAATGTTATTTGAAGTCGCTCCAGGAATGCCGGCGTTATGTCATCAGATGTCTGAGAGCTTAGTCACTGTGTATTCCTGAGTTGACAAATTGATTTAATGTTAGCTTGTATAATTTCATTATGTATCTAAGATTATTGATGCTTATATGTCTGATATGATGGAAGCACTGACAACTTTTTCTGTCGACAGAAACCTCTTGTCTTCCATTTCATTTTCCATTCGGTCATTTAATTATCTCTTAATCTTCCGCAGATAGACATCAAATGGCAAAATTTAATGGCATCAATTTAAGATTGTTTGCCTGAAAAATGGGATTTAAATTGGATTTTGTTTCTTGAATTTAGAATTGTTTCATAAAAACTTTACAATTTTGTTGAGCAAACAAAAGTTGGTTTGATCACTTGGACTGGGCTCCCCTTGATTTTATTGTTTGTCCAGTATTTTGTTAACTTAAGGTTAAACTCGATCATCATTATTTAGGGCCGTTTGACTGCTTAAGAAAATCTCTTGTCAATCATTAAGTGGAAAACTTCAGTAGAAACTGATTTTTCTCAATCTTGGTTAAACACACCATGGTCTTGTTTGAATAGTGAGATTACCAATTGTTTTTAAAGAAAAAAGAACTGGAGAAAGTTTTGATTTGCGGAGCTGATAACCTGGATAAGGGGAGATAAGACATTGGGTTCTCTGCGAAACTGATAACAGTATTACAATTAACTTTAGAGCACTTGCTCAGTGAAATTTACAGATATTTCCTGCATATTTGATAATTATACATTATATTAACCATAATGACTTGTACATCTTGTTTATTAGACATTTGTATGAAAATTTATTAATGAATTTTTTTTCAAGTTTAAAAATGAGATATGAGGATAATCGAATCAGCTATTCCGACAATGACAAGTATGTATATAATGCCTCCTTAAAGAGTGAATGGAGAATCCTTATAACTTTAGTGTAGAAAAGAACAACAGATTATTGTGACAATTCACCTGTTATTTCAGGTGAGGCCGATTACTTATAAAGGCCTTCTTTTTTAAAAGTCTGTAACCTTTTAAAGAATAGCCACATGTGTTGGAATGGGCATGATTAAAAATAAAGTTGACACTTGTTTTGGAGGGAAATCATGTCTTTTAGTGGAATCCCCTGCATGGTCCCTGATAGATCAGTCAGATCTGAGTGTGTGTTGGGGATGATCCAGGACTGTGTTTTTCTGCTATTGAAATGTTTGCTCATGTAATCCTTACAACACACAATTGTTCTCTGTGGTACGGATTGATCTTAGATCCCTGATCAGTCTGTCCCTGAGCTATCTACAGAACATTTGTCTTCTGCTTGCACAGATCTGTGTAAGATCTCCCAATCACCTGATGTCATTAGCAGTGTTTTATTCTCAGGTAAAACAATAGGTACAGGACAGGTAACCTCTTCATTGTCTGATTGACTAACAGACCGGCAAAATCTATACACTAAAGTCAGAGACACGACAAAATCTAAACACCAAACTAATAGACCAGGCAAAATCTATACACTAAACTAAGAGACCTGGCAAAATTTATACACTAAACTAAGACCTTGCTGGCAAAATCTAAACACTGAAAGAGACCTGGCAAAATCTAAACACTCAAAGAGACCTGGCAAAATCTAAACACTAAACTAAGAGACCTGGCAAAATCTATACACTAAACTAAGACCTTGCTGGCAAAATCTAAACACTGAAAGAGACCTGGCAAAATCTAAACACTAAACTAAGAGACCTGGCAAAATCTAAACACTAAACTAAGAGACCTGGAAAAATCTAAACACTAAACTAAGAGACACCTAGCTGACAAAATCTAAACACTGAAAGAGACCTGACAATATCTATACATTAAACAGAGACTGGGGAAAATCTGAACCCTTAACCAAGAAACCTAGCGGAATCATTACAGAAAACTAAGGGACCCTGCAAAATCTAAACACTAAACTACAAGACCTATAGCTGGCAGAATCTAAGCATCTAAACTGCTGGAATAGGATAATGCTATGTAATACAAACAGTGCTCCATATTGGTATATGGTTTCTTCCTTTAATGTATATGAATAATTGATAATAATGAAAATGGTATCAGTTTGGACTAAGTCTTTAGGAAATTAAATCCCGTATTTTCTCATTAAACTTGCCATTTTACATGTTTATGCTATGCATAGATTTTAATTAAGAGTGATTTATAATGACAGAAAAATGTGTCAAAGTTTAAATTCACTTACATCCTGATTAAGTAATTAAGGTACAAACCTAGAGGGCATAAGTTTTTGGAATATTTCAGTTTTATGACTTAACCAAAAATAGGGAACATTTGACAATTGAAATGAATTTAAAAGTAAATTTTATTAAATATTTACTTATTGATACAAAGATCTATGGAATGCGAACTTTTCACAGGCTATCGTAGATTTTTGCTTTGCGTGTGTTATTTGTTTAATGTTGTAAATAAGTTTTAATTGCACACCTGTACAAAATCTAGAAAGCGTACAAAATCAAACACTAATTTTGAGATAAGTGCCAGGTTGGTGTAATAATCTGTTTGTGATTTGGAGGGGGATTTATAAAGCATTTAATCTGTTCTGTTGACAGATATGTTCTTGTTATCAGTGCTGGGTATTTAAATCGGAACTGACCCCAAATGGAATGTGGAAGTTTGTCTGTGTGTTTGTCTGTTTTATTGCTGTAAAATCTCAAATTGTATTTTATAAGGATCGGTTTTAAGGATGATGAAAAGTCCTGATTTTTCAGAAGATGGAATGGAATAAAAGGAGACAAATTGTTTTTGATATTTGAGTTGGGGGGGGGGGGATTT
>PRKT01000342.1:245494-256597 GCA_003671525.1 Saccostrea glomerata
TTCTCAGTTTCCGTCATATCAGACAAATGTGAATGTTACTCTTCAAACTCTGCTATTTACAGAATATTATAGATTTATAATTAGTTCCTCATATAATGCCTCAGTATTGTTGGGGTGGGTTCAATAACTAATGAGTTGTTTACAGATCGTTAGTGACTGTTAATTGTACAGGAGTGGGCGTGGCAGATCCTCTAACATCTACAGGTAGGTATCAACACCTGGATAGCTGTTGACGGCTTCTATCTCTGTATCACACATCATCACTTTACATCCAGATTAGTATCAGCCCTGTCTTGATGGTGTGATTGGATAAAAATATCATAATTCAGGCTACTCCCAATATAATTACAGGTTATCTAATACATTATTTACAGTGGGATATTGAATCATTATTTTTTGGGGGAGGGGGGATGTTGATTTACCAATAAAACACTTATATTGTATGTGCACAGTTTCTCATGTTTCAAGTTAATTTATTACATTTTTTCTGATTGAACATTTCTGTCAGTACATGTATTTTGTTTTTTCATTTAATTCTTACAAATTTAATATTAAAAAGTCAGAAGATAGATCTTTGTTTTATTAAATATTGTTAGTGCATGCAATATGCAGGCTTTGGATTCAAGTTTATTATTAGATTTCAAATGCACATTCTTTAAAGTTTAATATGTAATTTATTTCAGGGTGACGGACAGAAACTCAGTGGTATCTATATTAAGTCAGTGGTTCCAGGTGGTGCCGCGGCTATTGTGAGTATTTTATTTACCTTAATATCAAATTCAGAAATGTGCGGTACAGTTCTTAATAGTTCTAGAACATAGTCCCACACACAAATACTTCTTACATGAATAATCCTAACCTTAGACACCTGACTTCTCACAGTAACACGTAAGAAAGGTAAATCTAGAGGTGTTAGCATGTGTTACCTATTACAGGTATTATTTACATCTTATGTCATCCTTGGTGATGCTAAAATTTCTTAACGTCTTCTGTTACACATATTAGATATGCTCAAAGCATTAGTCACACTGGAGAGAGAGTTTCTAATATGTACTTGGGGTGTATTAATAGCGTGGGAGTGAGGAGTCGATGAAATATACACAGGAATTAATCAAGCAAAAAAACAAAGAGATCATATCTAATAACGGTCATCACGTCTTCCTCCTCTGAGGCAGATCGGCCAAATGAAAGCGTCCGTTATACACAGATATATTTAGGGAGAGGTGTAAAACCAGAAGACAGTCAAATGTTAATCACAAAAATCAAATCTGATCAGATTTATTTCCTTTGAAGAAATCATATGCGCCACTTACATTTGATGACAAAGAACTTTTAAAACCTTTCTGACTTTTGTTGGGTTGAACGTAAAATGATTTTAGATCTGTTTTTATGGCTCTGGTTGTACATTATTCTTCTATTTATTATTTGCTGGGTGTTTGTTAACTTCTGACTGAACTATTTGTGTTAAGATAGACTTCAAAGTAAAGCTAACCTGTTATTGAAATACCTGGTGTTCAGTAGTCCAGGTACGCTGCATAATTCTGCAGTCAGGTTTAAATTCCTCACTTGATTTGAGAGAGTACAATCTTTTGTCATGTTTGACTGTGTCCTTTATCTGTGCATTGAGATGAAGCATGTCTCAATTATACTTTAATTAAATTTTTGAATATCTGCATTCCTAAATTTTTGATAGGGTAATGGAAATAAATTGTTTCCAATATGCTGAGAAAGTAGGGCTTTGTACCATAAATGCCTATTAATAGGTTTTAGGCGTTACCCTATCCACTCCAGTATATTTAGTTTATTCTGCAGACAAGTAGACAATAAAGTGTACAAAATTTAAGACAATATTATTGATAACATAACCATGATAACTGCTTTAATGACCAGGAGTTTAAATAATGTCTTGTTTATTTCAGGATGGGCGACTACAGGCCGGGGACCAGCTGTTAGAGGTAGATGGCAAAGGACTGGTCGGCCTGTCTCAGGACAAGTGAGTTCATTTCAAATGATGCTAAAAATAGAACTGATAAATGAATTATATACAGAAACAAAACATCATTTTAATCTAAAGAGGGTAAGCCTTCAAAAGGATGCTGTAAAATCATGTTGGTCGTCCTTTCCTACAAATTTACCTCATTGAATTTCCCTCAAATATCTGAGTCAGGAATTAGTCAGTTCATTGAACCTTCTTTATATACAAGATACTTGCAAAATTATGTTTCCATGAACAACTTTACTCAGAAGTACTCAGAAGGATCAGGGCTTCCTGTCACTTAATTGTAAAATGACTGTTTTATAAAAATATTGACCATTGTTTGTTCTGTTTTGATGTTGAGACTATTGACTGACCAGTACATTGTCCTGATACAGGGCTGCGGAGTTGATGACCAGGACTGGTCAGACAGTGACATTAAAGGTCGTCAAACAAGGAGCATTCTACCATGGCCTGGCCACCCTGCTTAGCCAGCCCTCACCTGTGATGCCAAGAGGTCAGTCAATGAATTATACCAAGAGAGGTTAATGTAAATGAATTATATCAGAGAGGTCAACGTAAATAAGTTATACCTATAGAGGTTGGCTTAAATAAGTTTACACTCAGAGAGGTAAAAGTAATTGATACCAAGAGAAATATCGTATATTCCCCTTTTGTTCAAAACCAGAGGCCTAGCTTGTTTCACTTATAACCTGATTTCTTGTGAAAGAAATTTTTTTATGTATGTTTTGGAAACAAAATTATTGCACGATTTACATGTACAAATATGTTTATTGCTTTCAGCATCACCAAAGAAACCATCAAGTCCACAAACTAACAAGCACCGCCCACAAGAGGAAGGGCCACCCCCGTATAACGCAGCCCCAGACATGGATCGGGGTCGACCGGCCCAGCACGGGATGGACCCCCGACAAAAACAATCCATGCAGAGCCCCCATAATCGATCCTCCCCAGCTCTTAATAGTAAGTATTAGGCAGAATGGGGTCAAAGGGCAGAGGTTAGGAAGGCAAGGGTCAAGGATGTTAGGGTTGTTAGGGCCAGAGCAGAGTTTGAAGATGAGAAGAAATGAAGTTTTAAAGTAGAGGCATGTTACTAAAAAACATTTAGATTAATTTTTTCAATGTACTGTGTCTTGTAATAAAGATTAAGATTAATATTTTACAGAATGCCTCTATGAAATGTTCATTTCCTCTCAGATTCCTAATACTTGATAGGGATATTACATGCACACTGTGTTCTTGTATAAAACTTGAATGTATTGCATTTTAACCAGAATATAGATCTGGGATCTCCAGTCAAGAGATGGAGATGATATATGGTCGTAAGGATGCACTGTGGCGCATCATCCTGGAGGCCGATTTACACGCTGTGATAGGAAACAGGAAGCCTGACCCAGAGTCAGCCCCAGGGGCCTTCTCTTACCAAAACCCGCGCAGCAAGAGCGCCGCAGACTTAGAGGAGGAGGCCAGGGTTAACATTGGAATCGTGGATAAAATAGCCCCCAGACCAGCATCTCAGTCCAGTGTTAAACCCCAGCAGAAGAAGAGAAACCACCACAAGAGGAAAAGTGTGGTGGATCTACGAGAGTTACAAGCTGATCTCAAACAATACCGATCTCAAGGACAAGAGGGTCACAGACCCCGCAGTAAATCTGTTGGTGAGATGCAGAGACCCAGACATGTGTACACTCAGCAGGATGTGCCCCCACACCACAACAACAGGCAGTATTCAGGAAACTTCCCTGCACATTATGACAACGGGCAGTTTTCAGGAAACTCTCCCCAAAACTATGCACAGCATCCATACTCTGCAAACTATCCCCAACCTTTGTCAACAGGACAAACCTACCAGACACAACAAACTATAAATAGTGCCCCTGTTGACAAGTCTAATTCTCGTAGCTCTTTCCAAAATCTGAAAGCCAGGCACAGTAACAGAATGAAAAACAATGGTCTTCAAAGAAGCCAGTCTGTTGGGTCGGTGGACCACGAACAGAATTATAATCCTGTCTCTTATACAGTCTACAGCAAGGCTGTTACCCCACCCCCTTATAATCCCCAGGGTCCTACAAAGCTAGTCCCGCAACATGTCAGAAGTCATTCAGCTTCACACATGGACTACACTCGTCCTTCTAGTCCATACAAGCAGACATCTCAAGGTCACCCACAGCAGTCCTCTCAAGGTCATACCCAGCAGGTATCTCAGAGTCACACGAGACAAACGTCTCAGCCTCTGCACTCGCGACATCCTCCTCAGATAGTGGTGCACCAGAGGAGTAGATCCAGCGACCTTCACATCCCCTCCCGAGGCGACTTTTATCTCGGGGAGAGTTACGATTCAGCCAGAGGAAGCGACTCACTCCACAGTTATGGTGTCTTGTCACCAGTGGTGTCGTACAATATGTTTAAAGCCTCAATGAAAAATGCAAACTCAGACAGTGGGATCAGTGATTCCAGAGAATCTAAAAACTCAAATTATGACTCAGGTGAGCCTTTGAGCTCTCCTTACCCAGTATTCTCACCAGTGAGTCCACACACACTGAACAGCACCATGAAGGACTCCTTGGATAGAAGTTCACTGAGTTCCTCCGCCAACTCAACCATGTTAATGTCAGGACATGGTTCACTGCCCAGAAAGAATCAAGTTCTACTTGGCAGAGGTGGTCGTAAGTTCACTCTCCAAAGCTGAAATTATGGGGAACTCTCAGTGTTGTAATAGATAGTGTTGCTCACAGTATATATTGCAAATGTATTTTAGTTTCTTTTTAATTAAATATTGAGAGAAAAGACAAAGGCAAAAAAAAATAGATTAAATTGATAAATATGAATGAGTTTATTTTCTGTGCTGACTGAGTGTTAACATGTGGTACTGTATTCATTTCAGGTGAATCTATGATGCCGGGAGGAAGACAACTACGCGACCAGCCCCAGCACTCCCCTCACCGCCCCCCACACCACAGGGATCCCAGAGACCACGAGACAAAGTCCAAATCCATGGCCAACCTCCACATGGACAACTCATTTGATCATCGAGACCCACAACATCACCAACACAACATGAGGCCAGCAGCATCTGTCGGGGCACTACAGAATCCCAATGTTCCATTCCAAGACTATTATAATCAGGGACGAAATGATCCTCGGGGAAACGATTATGAGAATCACCCCAGTGTAGATCCCAGAATTCCTAGAAACCAGCAAGATCCGATGCGCAATATTGGATATACTGATGTGAACCATAATGTTCCTCCTGGACATTTTGTGAAACCTCAGTTACGTGAGACTGTGGAGCAGGGTTCTCCTTCATCTCGACACTCGGGGGCAAGCAGTCGTGACGAGAGGCCACAGTCTGCCTACTACCCTCATCAGCACCAGCCAGACTTCGGGCGGGAGGAGCGACCTAAATCAATGGAGGTTAATCTTGGAAAGATGCAGGAGATGCACCAGAGGTACGGACAGCCTCAGCATTCCCCACATCAGTCACCCCATGAGAGGAGCTTCGATAACGAAAGAGATCCAAATTATATGAACATGAGAGCACAGCAGCAGCAACAGCAACAAATGCAGAGTGGATACGTCAACCAAAGTGACATTCCAAGATACACAGCCAGCAATGAATCCAGGCAACTTAACTTCTATGAGAATACCTCTCCAAGGCAGAATGAACCCTCACCTGCATTCCACCAGCTAAAACCAGCTGAAACAGAGGTCAAGAGGCCCCCTCCCCAGACAATGCCAAAACCTTCTGTGGCTCCCAAACCAAATGCTCCAAAAGTCATCCCTGCAAACATTCCCAGAGTACAGGTGGATAACAGACAAACCCAGTCACATTTCTTTGAGCCCAAAATCCAACAACAGCCAGATCAAAGGTCCCCCAAAGTCCCCTCTTCCCAGCCAGGCTACATACAGGGAAGAGGAATGCCTCCACACAGTGCTGGCTACCAGAGTGATCCAAGGGCCAACAGTCTCCCCCGGGGTAAATTCACTCCCCCCAGAGATAATCAGTATCCTCCACAAACACATCAGAGCCCAGAGTTGCCTCCCCCTCCCCAGGAAATACCCCCAGAGCTTCCACCTCCCCCTGCTCCAGAAGATTTACCAGAGGAGTTACCTCCCCTACCCCCTCCTCCAGCTGGGGAATATTCTCTAGATCCCCAATATGCAAATTCAACTGACCCAAGATTTGGACCTCCAGGTGGCTTCCAACAGCAAGGCCGATTCAACCAACCAAAACAGAGAGTGCAACCCCAGCAGCAAAGGAACATGGGATACGTAGAACCCCAGCAACAGTTTATGCAACAACCTCCCCACTCAGCTACCCTGCCCAACAGATTCCAGCAACCTAGTAATGATTACCAGAACATTTTATACGAGAAACAAAACAGAACATTTGACTCTTCATTACAACAACCAGCCAATCAAAATTTGTATGAATCGTACGATCCTAAAGCAAGGTCATTACCTCCCATGAAGATGGATCCCCAGTTATCAAAACACAGACTAATGTCAGAGGTTACTGAGGTCACACAGAGGTCACAGAAAGATGGAGGCCCTCTGGTGTCACCGTGGGATCGAGAGGAGCAGGAGAAACTGAACAAAGCTCGAGAGGAGGAGATGAGCCGGTTACGTGAACAGGAAATAATTGATCTGGAGTCTCGGCCTTATCTGTCACCCCAGGAACAAGACAGACTTAGGAAGTTACGTCTGGAGCAGGAATTCCAGCGTCGCGTACAGGAGTGTGCCAACCGCGACGAGGACGACGAAGATTCCGACAACGAGATAACGAGCCGCACGCAGGTAGTAAGTGTGCACCAATTAACTCTCTACTTCTGCTGTTAACATCAGATAATTATCTCACGCAAGTATCACACCTATTTCTATCCTGTTCTAATAAAGCACTGACTGATTACTGTTTTATCTCGCATCTCAGATCAATCTAATTACTTGTAATGGTATAACTTCACATTCACTGTAACTAATCAAGAAAAAGCACCATAACACAACAAGTGTAATCATTATTGTTAATCAGACTGAAATAGATTCATAACTAATAAGCCTTGTTTTATGTGGACAAAAAATATTATGAACTGATGTAAATTCAATGACTTTGACACTGTGATGATGTATTGTTTAGGGTCGGGAGTTCCTGATCCAGACGATACAGGAAGACATCGGTAAGGCCCAGAGGAAACTAGAGGAGCTCAATCAGAAACAACTGTACGAGGAGTACGAGAGAGAAAAAGACCGCATGCAGAGGTAAATAGCAAAACAAGCATTGCAAACATTTAATTAATAAACTTTGACATTAAAAACAGTGAATTCCTATTCAACCCCCCACCTCCCCACCCTTCCCCTGAATCACCAGAGATTCAATTTAATGGATATTGTATGATTTGAAAAAATATTTGATTAACTATTTTGTGTTGAAACCATGGTAAAGTAATCTAAGCAATAAAGATTACATTTTAAAGTTATGACAATAATCATTGTAATTTAATCAATTATGCAAAAAAAAAAAGCGTAAAACAGAAAGGCTTTAAATTATGTAATGTGATGAACTGCTATTGTAAATGATTGACCAAATATCAGTTTCTGTATCTTACTTGAAGATACAGTCAATTTACATAGGAATCTTTACTTTTGAAAACATTAATCCAACATTATAATGTTTTTGAAGTCATCAGGAAGCTAAATCCATGTTTGTAGAGTAAGTAAAATGTTAGTGATACACTGGGCAGTGATTGTGATGGGTCAGGAGGTGTTCATATGATAGATGTTTTGTTGGAGCTATGTCAGTATATAAGCAACACAGGTTTTATGCTTTCATACTGCACATTGTTTTCAGTGACACAAACAAATAGAAGTATAATCTGGAAGCGGATTTTATACACAATTACATGTAAAAATTAATGCTCAATTTTGGTCAATCCCCAGGGAGAAAATTTTACTGATGTCTAGTATTGCCTTTGTATCTCATGAAGATTGCTTTGACATAATTCATTGATTCTATGTGGAATTATTGCATTGCATGTAAAGATCTGATCTCTTCAGGGTATTTGACGAGAAGTAATATACTGTAAAATGAGAAAATCTTGCGCATACATATTTTAGCGCAAACGCAAGTGGGAATGCATTGGCGCAAATAAATTTTAGCACTTGCACTTGTCATTAAAATCAGGGACCTGTTAAAATATATAAATGTGATATTTATTTTATCTACCAACGTATTTGACTTTTTGGTTAGTCAAGCATGGAAATACAATAGCAATCCTGTATAAAAGTAAACATTCGTCAACTTTACCATAGTGTTGCAATCATATGGACGTAGTAAAAAGTTAGGTTTTTTTTTAATTTTATTTTTTAATTAAGAAAAGAAATGGAGTATTACATATTTCATTTATGTTAAAACAGTGCATGCATCAAAAGAAAGTTACTTAAACGGTTATCATAATCAGGTATTATCTGCAAGCTCAATCGCCATGCTTAATTGCATTGTTTACCTCGAGGCGATAGATGATTGACATGCCAAGAGGCCAAATTTTGTAGGTGCTAATGATCAGTATCAGGTAACAACTAACAATAGTTTAATTAAATAATAATTTGGTAGAAATTTCTCAATCGATCATACCATGAACAGTGCTAGTATTTATATAAAATCCAACTACCCTTCAACATTAAGTAATTGCACGTTTCGGTTTACATAATGTACTTATGAGAAAGTTTTGAACACACACATACAATGAAATTTAGAAATCCATTAGCGCACAATAAATTTTAGAGCACAGGGGCTCTTGCGCCAAAGGCACTTAAATTAGTAGTGCGCCAAATATTCTGGTTTTACAGTATGATAAAGTTTATCAGCTCGTGACTTGTGATTTACAGTATTGTATGATAAAGTTATTAGCTGGTGACTTGTTTTTTACAGGCTGGAGAGGAAGCTGGAAATCTTTGAGTTAGAGAGAGAGGAGAGACAACAGAGACTGCAGAAAAGGCAGGAACGAAAATTACGTGAACAGGAGGAATACCAGCGTAAACAGAGGGTAGGTGTAGATAGAATATACATGATTAGATATAAAGACAGCGTAAACAGAGGGTAGGTGTAGATAGAATATATGTAATTATATATGGAGACAGCATAAACAGAGGGTAGGTGAAGATAGAATATCCGTTTTTATACATAAGGACAGCATTAATAGAGGGTAAGTGTAGATGGAATATAGGTAGTTATTTATAGAGACAGTGAAAACAGAGGGTAGGTGTTTAAAAATACATTATACAGAAGCTATGATCATTATAACATGAAGAGATCATGATAAAATTTTAATTAGGAAGATACAAAAATATCATTATGACATAGATTTTTAATGGTTTCATCATTTATGGACTGTGTTTATCATGTTCCAGGATATCCGAGAGAAGCAGAGACAGGATTACGAGGAGCAGAAGAGGTTGATGTTGATGGAGGAGGAGAAATTAAAGAAGAAAAAACAGGAGGAGGAACAAAGACGAAAAGAAATGGTGAGAAGTGACTCAGATATTCCACAGAATTCAATATAAATGATGTCAGTGCACCTTACAAGGAATTTTGCTAGAACTGTTTGTTTGGTTTCTTTTTTGCTGTAAGAAAATCCTAGTAAAACAAAAAAAAGAAATAAAAGTCCATATGCACTGAGGGAATATTGTACACATTCAGTATCTTGAAGTTTTTGGGAACGGTCCTTATAGGTTTTTTTTTTTTTTTAAATTTCAGGAAAGAGAAAGATTACGAGAGCTTGAGGCCCAACGAGAACAAGAAGAAGCGCGTCTCCGAGCGGAGGCACGACAGAGGCAGGAGGAACATCAGCGACGGGAAATAGAAATGCGGGAGCGTGAAAGACGTGAGCAAGAGAAGCGGGACCAGGAACTCCGCGTAAGAGAGGAGACCCAGCGTCTGGAGGCACTCAGACTACAAAGTCAGCCCCAGGGTTATAACCAACAGTACGCCAACCTACCGGCCCACTCCCAGTACGGGGCACCTGCTCCCCCCGTCAGGGGCTCCTCTTATGACGTCCACAACATGAACAGACAGAACGAGAGGAACCCAGAAATACAAAATGGCTTCCGCAGCATGAATAATAACAATTCTAATATGAGATATGTGCCAGAAACTGTGCCCAAGAAATCAGTGTCATTTAACACACAATTAGAGACCCGTAACACATACAGTGTAGGCAGTGAGAGTGATAGGACTCCTCATGCATCCCAGTCCTCATATCGGTCATCCACATCTGATCAGAACGAACCCCATTCCCCATATGGTCAGCCACCCACACCCGATCATACCCCCCAGGACAATGTATTTGATTCAAATGGCACCCCACAGCAAAATCATGTATCCTACAAAACAGCAGAAATAACTCCTACGGTTGTAGGATCGCAGGAAGTGTATCGTGATCCTAGGAGTAGGATAATGGCTCAGAAGGAGGCTCAGAGTGGAAATGCATTCTCCAAGAAACCCGCTTCTGATCGGATGTCTTTCAGAGACAAAATGAAATTTTTCGCTCAAGAAGCTGGTGAGAATACCCCCAAGGAGAAACCCAAAGCATCAAAAACACTTAGGAATATTGAATCTCAACTTCATAATGGAAAATGAAAGTGAAAGTAAATAGAATTTTACAAATGATTTCATTTTTTTTTTTATAAGAGAAGAGTTGTTGAGTACGGGTGTACTAAGGGGAGACCATGATTTTTATCACTGATTGGGATTCCATAGAGTGAAGAACATCAAGGATTTTATCGTCACCAGACTGTTGAAGTGCAGTGTTAAATTATATCATACCGGTATCATGTTACTATTGTTTTTTATGTTTTGACAAATTAGGAAGTATATTTTTGATAAAATATTTTTCATGTGATACTTCGATATTATAAAGAAAATTAATGTGCAGAAATGTAATAATTTTTTAATGTGTACATTTAATATTTTCCAAAGTAACTTCGTTTTATATCTATTCAGGTTGCAAAAATGAAAGTAACTAGATTTTAAAGGTATAACAATTTGCTAATTAGCAATTGCAAAAGGAAGATTTTTATTTTTTTTTTGGGGGGGGGGGGGGGGGGGGGGGGGG
>PRKT01000342.1:256735-312554 GCA_003671525.1 Saccostrea glomerata
GGGGTGGTAAAAACAATTAGAAGGCATTTAAGCATGTTTAGAAAGTAAAAATTTTCTTAATCCTTAATTTTCATCCTAATTTTAAGTACGTGTTGGAGGTGTAGTTCATTTTAATTTTTTTTAGTCATCAGATCATTGAGGTAAAAACATTGTAACAAAGTGCTTATAAAGCTGAAAACATTGAACAGTTGTCATTGAACAAAGCATCTATTATTGGTGCATGTGTGATCAATCGCAAGAAATTCAGTGTATATAGAGGCTTGTTGTTGATATACAAATGTAAATTTTGTACAGAAATAAGGTTTTATATAATTATATATTCCATTAAAAATAGGTTAGCAGTTGAACAAGTTTGTGATGGAGAAACCATGATACAAAGCATGCACATTCATCATTCATGTATATACAGGAAAGCCAACATTTTGTTCATCATCAACAGCTATATGTTATCCTTATTTCATTCCATAGCACACAAGTTCATGGTTTTCATTTTTATATTATACAAAATTAATGTAGAGGTTGTTGATTTTTATTAAAACTTGAACTTATTAAGATTTTTACCAATTCTAACTGTTGATATTAGTAATATTTATATATATATACCGATATTCCTGTATTTTTATCTCTCTCTGCTATAGGTCATTTTATGGTGTATGACGTCTGATGCTGTAGAGATATTTTGACATGTTTTATAATTTAATACAAGATTCCGTGATCAGTTGAATGGTTGTGATTATTTCCAGAATAGATTCTTTATTTTTAAATCAAACAGAGAGGGAATCTTTGTGTTGTGACAAATTGACCGCTAGGCCAGGGCTGGGCATGGTTTAAATCCTGTCCAGGCTTTCGTTAATTTTACACCTGCTTTCCTGTTGACATTCTTTTCTCTCTGTATTTCCATTGTTATCATTCCATTTTAATGAACACTGACATTCCATTTTGTTTCTACTTAACATTTGCACACCAGATTAAAGAGGAAAAATGAAATAAAATTTTTCAGCACAACACAATTAAATGAAGACATTTTTATGTTTAAAAATTTGAATTTATTAATGAAAAGAAAGGGAACTAAATTTGAAATGGGTGACTTTTTTGGCTTCTACCCATTATTTGTCACATCTAGTCAGGAAATGTTTCATGTGTTAACATGGTGATATAGCTGCTAACTTGCATACAAATGTATCTGATGCAAAGCAATAAATTTGTATATTGACACAATCTTGTTCTTTTTATAGCATTAATAACAAGGATATAATGATTTAATTTCATGTTGTCTACCAACAAGGTGAAGAAATATTTGAACTAAACGACTATTTCTGTATACGCTAAGAAGTAAATTTGGGTTCATTTTAATGATGTAAAGAAAATGTCACATGTTATAAGGTAGACTTGAAAGCTGCAGAAATATTTACAGTCTCAGAGCATTCGGACCTTTGTATAAAGGCAGCTTTGCCAAGGTTGTTAGTCGGCTATGTAGTCCAGTTCTACACAGGATATATAGGTCAATAGTAGTTCTGTAGAGATTTTATGACAAGCAATTTCATCTTATCCTAAAAGGAAGACACCTTCAGATGATCATAACTCTGATATGAAAAGTTTTGAAATATACCAACTTTGTCAACAACTAAAATCGATGTACAAGAAAGAAACGGATCAACAAGAAAAGTACCAAAACAAAAATGTATTTTAATACTGTCGAGTTTATGTTCAGTGACGTTAGAAATTGAAAGAAGCAGAAATAGTGGACCAAGCAGCATTTCACTAAAGGACAGAACCGTAATATAAAAGAGAAAAATGTGATTTTAGAATTTGCTTCAGATACTGACCACAAGTACCGACGATAAAATAAAAGTAATTTGTTCACATCTATCTACCATGCTTTAATTATTATCTTTGAAATAGAAACAAACTAATTTCTCACAATCTTATATATTTTGAATTTAGAAAAGGGTTAAAGTAAAGGAATCAAAATTAGACTCTTTATCCTTGGTCTTTTCCTAAACTAGATATACTAGATACTTTTAAATACTAGGCCCTAGTGTTGAAGTACTAGTATATATTCGGAGATACTTAGTATTTTTGTTTGGTATAATACAAGTTACAGGCAATATGAATAAAAAACTTAACATATTTATATGCAATACTATAGTGACTTATTCACTTTGTTCAATCATTAATGAAATATTAACAAGAGGCAGGAGGAACATCAGAAAATAGTAAAACATCGGGAAATAGAAATGCGTGAGCAAGAGAGACGCAAACAAGAGAAGCGGGACCAGGAACTCCGCGTGAGGGAGGAGACCCAGCGTCTGGAGGCACTCAGACTACAAAGTCAGCCCCAGGGTTATAACCAACAGTACGCCAACCTACCGGCCCACTCCCAGTACGGGGCACCTGCTCCCCCGTCTAGGGCTCCTCTTACGACGTCCACAACATGAACAGACAGAATAAGAGGAACCCAGAAATACAAAATGGCCTCCGTAACATGAACAATAGCAATTCTAATGTGAGATATGTGCCAGAAAGTGTTCCTAAGAAATCAGTGTCATTTAACACACAATTAGAGACCCGTAACACATACTGTGTAGGAAATGAGAGTGCTAAAACTCCTTATGCATCCCAGTCCTCATATCGTTCATCCACATCTGATCAGAACGAACCCCATTCTCCATACGGTCAGCCACCCACACCCGATCATGCCCCCGGGACAATGTATTTGATTCAAGTCGCACCCCAAAGCGAAATCATGTATCATACAAAACAGCAGAAATAACTCCTACGGTTGTAGGATCACAGGAAGTGTATCGTGATCCTAGGAGTAGGACCATGGCCCAGAAGGAGGCTCAGAGTGGTTATACAGTAAAACTCGTTTAGTACGAACACGGATATAGCGAATTCACGGATATAGTGAAGTTTTCCTGGGTCCCCGGCAAAATTCTTAACAAATCTTTTTTAAAATTTTACGGTTATAACGAGCTCTGATATAACGAATTTACGGATATAGCGAACTTATTTTGAGTCCCGTTGAGGTAAAATATAATGAAATTTACATCTTTTATAACGAACTTTCAAGGATCTTGAAATTTTATAAATTGAAATGACTTTATTTTCTTTTAGCATTTGTATATAAAATTCAATTCATAGCTAAATCTTAGGTATCAAAGGTAGATTTTGTAATGTTTGTTTTTCTAACATATTTGGTAGTAATACTTGAAGGAAAACTTGCATATTATGAATTCGCTATATATAGTTATACGAATTCGTTATACGGATATAAAGAATTACGGATATAGCGAATTGAAATAACAGGTCCCCAGCACTTCGCTATAACCGTGTTTTACTGTACCTTCTCCAAGAAACCGGCTTCTGATCGGATGTCCAGAGACAAAATGAAATTTTCGGTCAAGAAGCTGGTGAGAATACCCCCAAAGAGAAACCCAAACCATCAAAAACACTTAAGAATATTGAATCTCAACTTCATAACGGAAAATGAAAGAGAAAGTAAATAGAATTTTACAAATGATTTCATTTTTTTATAAAAGAAGAGTTGTTGAGTACGGGTGTACGTAGGGGAGACCCTGATTGGGATTCCGTAGAGTGAAAAGCATAGGATTTCCTCGTCAGCAGACTGTTGAAGTGCAGTGTTAAATCATATCATACCTGTATCATGTTACTATTGTTTTTTATGTTTTGACAAATTAGGAGGTATATTTTTGCTAAAACATTTTTCATGTGATACTTTGATATTATAAAAAAATTAATGTGCAGAAATTTATAATGTGTACATATAATATTTTCCGAACTAACTTTGTTTTATATCTATACAGGTTGCAAAAATGAAAGTAAGTAGATTTGAAAGGTATGACAATTTGTTAATTAGCAATTGCATAAGGAAATTTTTTATTTATTTTTTTTCCATTTTGTTAGGGAGGGAGGGGATGGTAAAACAAATAGAGGGCATTCATGCATGTTTAGAAATTAAACATTTTGAGATCATTTGGAGGTGTAATTTTCACTTAAATTTTTTTAGTCATCAGATCATCGAGGTAAAAAACATTCTGAAAATATTGAACAGAAGTCATCGAACAAAGCATCTATTATTGGTGCATGTGTGAACAATCGCAAGAAATTCAGTGTAAATAGAACCATGTTGAAATATTGTAAATTTTGTACAGAAATGAGGTTTTATTTGATTATATATTCCATTAAAAATAGGTTAGCAGTTGAACAAGTTTGTGACAGAGAAAAAAACCATGATACAAGCATGCACACTCGTCGTTCATATATATACAGGAAAGCCAACATTTTGTTTATTGTCATATGTTATCCTTATTTCATTCCATAGCACACAAGTTCATGGTTTTTATTTTTATATTATACAAAATTAATGTAGAGGTTGTTGATTTTCTTTTAACTTGAACTTATTAAAATTTTTACCAATTCTAACTGTTGATATTAGTAATATTTATATATAAACCAATATTCCTGCATTTTTATCTCTCTCTGCTATAGGTCATTTATTGGTGTATGACATCTGGTCCTGTTGAGGTTTTTTGACATGTTTTATCATTTACTACAAGATTCCGTGATCAGTTGAATGGTTGTGATTATTTCCAGAATTGATTCCTTATTTTTAATTCAGACAGAGAGAGAATCTTTTGTGTTGTGACAAATTGACCGCTAGGCCAGGGCTAAACATGGTTTGAACCCTGCCCATGTTTTTGTTAATTTTACACCTGCTTTCCTGTTGACATTTTTTCTCTGTATTTCCATTGTTATCATTCCATTTTAACGAACACAGACATTCAATTTTGTTTCTACTTAAAAATTGCACACCAGATTAAAGAGGAAAAAAATGAAATAAAGTTTTTCAACACTACACAAATTGCTGAAGGCATTTTTATGTTGAAAATTTTGAACTTATAATTGAGAAGAAAGGGAACTAAATTTGAAATGGGTGACGTTTTCGGCTTTTACCCATTATTTGTCACATCTAGTCAGGAAATGTTTCATGTGATACCATGGTGATATAGCTGCTATTTTGCATACACATGTATCTGATGCAAAGTAATAAATTTGTATATTGACACAATCTTGTTGGTCTTTTTATAGCATACATTGCTGGACTATAAAGATTAATTTCCCCGTTGTCTACCTACAAGTTGTAGAAGTACTCGTACTTAACGAGTTTCACTGTTACTATATATATTTTTCATGAAGAGTAAATTTCGATCCATTTTGATATGGGCCTGATGTAAATAAATAATTGCACGCTATAAGCTTTCAGTGGAGCCTCATTTATCTGGACGCTTTGGTTCCTAGTCAATTTGTCCGGGTACTCGAAGCATCCGAATATCTGAATTACCAGTTAAACAAGACAAAATAATGTTAAAAATTCCGTTTCAATTAAAAATGCCCAGATACTGAAGTATCCGGATATCTGGCGTCCAGACATCTAAAGATTCACTTGTCTTTTGTTTAAATTGTGACTTTGCAGAATTTAACTGAATGACAGAGCCAAGGTATAATTATAAATACCATATATAAACAGTTTGAAGATTGTAAATTCATAAAAAAAATCACAACGTGAGTTGGAAATTGTAAATTAATTCATTAAAAAAACATCACAATTAAGGTGAATTTGGAGATTGTAAAGTCATTAATATTGAAAAATTATCAAATCGTATTTTTTTTCAAAGACAAAAAATGTAATTTTTGAGACTCTTTAGATGGTGACGACAAGTACTGGCTACTTAAAGGTACTTAGGATGTGTCAATCAAACCCGCCAAAAATTTTGAAATTTTAAAATCTTTAATATGAAATCAGATTTTTAATTAATTTTTGTGCAAAATGCTATTAAAATATATAAGTCGTAATATTATAGAGAAAAAAATGACTTCAAATCTGTGTCCAAGTACCTTTAAAAAAAGGGTGCCGGTACATACCGTCACCATCTGAAGTGTCACGAAAAAAGTCACATGTCTTCTCTTTGTTTTTCTCCCCACTTTATCATTAAACAGTGTCTTATCCTTCGTTTCTCTCCACACCTAATCATTAAACAGTGTCTTATCCTTTGTTTCTCTCAACACCTTATCATTAAACAGTGTCTTATCCTTTGTTTCTCTCGACACTTACCTTAGTCTTATCAGTTGTTTCTCTCCACACTTTATCATTAACCGTGTCTTATCCATTGTTTCTCTCCACACTTTATCATTAAACAGTGTTTTATCCTTTGTTTCTCTCCACACCTTATCATTAAACAGTGTCTAATACTTTGTTTCTCTCCCCACCTTATCATTAAACAGTGTCTTATCCTTCGTTTCTCTCCACACCTAATCATTAAACAGTGTCTTATCCTTTGTTTCTCTCAACATCTTATCATTAAACAGTGTCTTATCCTTTGTTTCTCTCGACACTTACCTTAGTCTTATCAGTTGTTTCTCTCCACACTTCATCATTAACCGTGTCTTATCCATTGTTTCTCTCCACACCTTATCATTAAACAGTGTTTTATCCTTTGTTTCTCTCCACACCTTATCATTAAACAGTGTCTTATACTTTGTTTCTCTCCCCACCTTATCATTTAACAGTGTCTTATCCTTTGTTCCTCTCCACACCTAATCAATAAACAGTGTCTTATCCTTTGTTTCTCTCCACACCTTATTATAAACAGTGTCTTATCCTTTGTTTCTCTCCACACCTCATCATTAAAAAGTGTCTTATCCATTGTTTCTCTCCACACCTTATCATTAAACAGTATCTTATCCATTGTTTCTCTCCACACTCTATCATTAAACAGTATCTTATCCTTTGTTTCTCTCCTCACTTTATCTTTAAACAGTGTCTTATCCTTTCTTTCTCTGCGCACCTTATCATTAAACAGTGTCTTATCCTTTGTTTCTCTCCACACCTTATCATTTACCAGTGTCTTATCCATTGTTTCACTCCACATCTTATCCCTAAACAGTGTCTTATCTTTTGTTTCTCACCACACCTTATCATTAAAAAGTATCTTATCCTTCGTTTCCCTCCTCAACTTATCATTTAACAGTTTCTAATCCTTTGTTTTTCTCCTAAACTTATCATTTAACAGTGTCTAATCCTTTTTTTCTCCACACCTTATCCTTAAACAGTATCTTATCCTTTGTTTCTCTCCACGCTTTATCACACCTTATCATTAAACAGTGTCTTATCCTTTGTTTCTTTCCCCATCTTATCATTAAACAGTGTCTTATCCTTCGTTTCTCTCCCCATCTTATCATTAAACAGTGTCTTTTCCTTTGTTTCTCTCCACACCTTATCATTAAACAGTGTCTTTTCCTTTGTTTCTCTCCCCACCTTATCATTAAACAGTGTCTTATCCTTCGTTTCTCTCCACATCTTATCCCTCAACAATGTTTTATCCATTGTTTCTCTCCACACCTTATCATTAAAAAGTATCTTATCCTTCGTATCCCTCCTCAACTTATCATTTAACAGTGTCTTATCCTTTGTTTTTCTCCACAACTTATCATTTAACAGTGTCTAATCCTTTGTTTTTCTCCACACCTTATCCTTAAACAGTATCTTATCCTTTGTTTCTCTCCACACTTTATCACACCTTATCAATAAACAGTGTCTTATCCTTTGTTTCTTTCCCCATCTTATCATTAAACAGTGTCTTATCCTTCGTTTCTCTCCCCATCTTATCATTAAACAGTGTCTTTTCCTTTGTTTCTCTCCACACCTTATCATTAAACAGTGTCGTATCCATTGTTTCTCTCCCCACCTTATCATTAAACAGTGTCTTATCCATTGTTTCTCTCCACACCTTATCATTAAAAAGTATCTTATCCTTCGTTTCCCTCCATACCTTATCATTTAACAGTTTCGTATCCTTTGTTTTTCTCCTCAACTTATCATTTAACAGTGTCTAATCCTTTGTTTTTCTCCACACCTTATCCTTAAACAGTGTCTTATCCTTTGTTTCTCTCCACACCTTATCAATAAACAGTATCTTATCCTTTATTTTTCTCCACACCTTATCATTAAACAATGTCGTATCCTTAGTTTTATTCCTCACCTTATCATTAAACATTGTCTTTTACTTTGTTTCTCTCCCCACCTTAACATTAAACAATGTCTTTTCCTTTTTTGCACTCTCCACCTAACGCGCGGTATTCAATTTGTCGGCACGGCCAGGTGTGTTATAGGACCGAAGACATCCAGAAAAATGAATTCAATGCTAAAATAGTGTCTTATCCTTTGTTTCTCTCCACGCCTTGTCATTAAAAATTGTCTTATACTTTGTTTTTCTACCCACCTTATCATTAAACAGTGTCTTATCCTTTCTTTCTCTGCACACCTTATCATTAAACAGTATCTAATCCATTGTTTCTCTCCCCACCTTATCATTTACCAGTGTCTTATCCATTGTTTCTCTCCCCACCTTATCATTAAAAAGTATCTTATCCTTTGTTTCCCTCCTCAACTTATCATTAAACAGTGTCTTATCCTTTGTTTCTATCCACACCTTATCATTAAACAGTGTCTTATCCTTTGTTTCTCCCAATACCTTATCATTAAACATTGTCTTATATTTTGTTTCTATCCTGCACCATATCATTTTGTTTCTCTTTCATCAAACAGACTTTTGTCTTTCTCCCCACCTTATCATTAGCAGGCTCTGATCCTTTGACCGCCATATCATCAAACAGTGTTTTTCGTTTGATTCTCTCCACACCTTATCATTAAACATTGACACAATTTTATACTCCCCTACCCACTCATCATCAAAGAATGACATATATTTATATTTACCTACCACATATCATCAAATACTGAAACTTTTTTTATGCTCCCCTCCAGCCAAATTATGAAAACAATGCCACATACTAGTATATTCATAATAACTTCATGTTATCATTAATAAACACTAATTGCATATATAATTCTCACCTCTCACTGAATTAATGAATATACCAAGTAATTTCATAGGTAAAGATTATGATTTATAGAAAGGTTACAGCGTCTTTTACGAAAAGTAAGTAGAGATCAAGTCCTTGTAAACAAGAAAGTCGCAATGTCTGCTCAATGGTCGTTAAAACATTTTTGGCTGCTCCTATCTATCCTGTAGGATTGATTGATTGATTGATTGTATATTGTTTAACGTCCCTCTTGAGAATTTTTCACTCATATGGAGACGTCACCGATGCCGGTGAAGGGCTTCAAATTTAGACCTATACTCGGCACTCAGGGCCATTGAGCAGTGAGGGTTCTTTATCGTGCCAACGCCTACCGTGACACGGGACCTACGTTTTTAAGTTCATATCAGAAAGACCCGTGACTTTCACTTCTAGTGCCGAGCGCTTGGCGAAGGAACAGTCACTACCTTTGTTTACGTCTTAGGTATAACGCGGCGCCGCGATCGAGAATCGAACCCGGGCCTCCCGATCACGAAGCGAACGCTCTACCACTAGGCTACCGTGACCGGTTATCCTGTAGGAAGTTGGGGGTATATGAGTCAGGAATTCCAAAATTTCTGGTATAACATATTATACATTACAAAGGAAACTTTTCTTTAGTTCTGCCTCTGCGGGGATATGATGCCCTCTTTTCTCTTCTTATTTGTGTTTCTGTTCATCCCCTACCACACCTTTACGCTTAATATGTAAATTCATGATACCATTTTGCCGCCCCCTTTTAATCTTAAAAGGTGTAAATTTGAATAATTTTGACGATATAAGAAAGACCTCGGCCTGTCTCCAAACTTTGTTTTATACTACTTTTTTTTTTATTATCACTCTTCACATTTTTTGCAAACAGTCATGATAGAAATTAAAATGACATTAAATTTTGAAAAAAGTAGTGTGTTTCACTGCCAAGATGAAATATCGAAAGGATGTTCTCACCTTTTAAACCCTTTTGCGAAGACATAAAAAATTGCAAATATCTCCAGGTACATATTTGTCCAATACAAGTTTAAAAAAATAAGCCAATATAAGTAAATGATATAATTGTTGATGATATTTATCCTTATCAGCTTACACTTTTTAATCTAATATCAGCATTCTTGTCAGGACTGACTATGTATTTTAAAACTTTATTTTTTGTGTCTGATCATCATCACAGTCCTCTTCAGAGCTTCATAAACCTTCCAGTGATACCATACCGGGTATTCAGAATTAGACACAGCAGACTTGGCGTTCTGCCCGTTAAGGTTTGAGTAGTGACAGTTGTTGTACCACCAGGCTCCGTGGAATGATACAGCACAGTTACCATTATTGCTGTCGTTGTCCTGATCTTTAGTGGTGAATTTACTACCATTGTGATACTTTAAACTGTCACCTAGAACAGAGTATTGATAGGGTTAAAGTACAATATTTATCGAGAAAATTGTAACAACCACTCGACTCTCCATTGTCTTGTTACAACATAGTTACTACTACTAATGCCATTATTCTTATTCATATTGTTAATATACAATCATTATCAAAAGTCAAATTATGCACCTTAAATGAATTATTGATCAGATTGAAGTTTATTGCTTTAAAGAACCAATTAACAACAAGGATGGAAAATCATCAACATAAAGAATGTTGTGCTATTTTTGGGTGGAAAGTCCAAGTAGCGCTTTCAAAGTATTTATTTTCTTAAAGTTAAGCAATAACTTAACTGTAATAAGAAAGAAATTAAGAATAAGTACGCATCCGTTGTATCTGGAAACGTGTATATTTTGCAATTCTGTCACCTCTAGAGAAAAAAATTTTGTTTCTATTTTGAAACAATTGTTGGAGATAAATAAAAATTACGTGATATTTAGTGAAACATTTGGTACTTTTGAACACGTTTTAGAACATCAAGTGTATGATCACGTTTGTATTGATTGATAATTATTGTTTAACGCCGAGTCAGCAATATTTCAGCCATATTATGGCTAAGAAGGATATGGAGATAACGAACAGTAATCAGTCTCAAAGTCCATAAAACAATACAAAACAAGAGCAGAGCAAACATGGACCCCCGAAACATCTGAGGTGGGGTCAGGTGCCATGGAGGAATGAGCATCCCCTGCCGACCGGTCACATCCGCCGTGTGCTCCTTGTCATGATCAGATAATAACGGAAAAATCCGTCGTCAATTCAGTGTATAAATAATGGACTAACAACTCTGTTTTTAAGGTCTCATCCGAAGGACCCGACACTTTCACTTCAAAGTGCCAAGCGCATGGCCAAGGAACAGTTGCTACCCTTTTTATCGGTCAGTTGCGGCCCAGATACGAACTCACGACCTCCCGATCACGGAGCGAGCGCTCTACCGACTGAGCTACCGTGAACGGTAACAAGAAGTATGAAAAACGTCAGTCAGCATTTGACTTAAAGCTGGACACGATTCGTAAAAGGAATGTGTCCGCCTTTTTTGCTCCTGATTCTCACTACTCTGCAAACCTTTTAAATAGGGCAGGACTTGGACACTGTTCAGTGTAATCAGGCGACACCGGCGTAGACAGATGTATGCTATGCAGCACTCTGTAGCGAGAATAGTAACGAAATACTTCGTCCAATGCAGGGGCCCGTTTTACAAAAGGACTTACGACCTAAGACCAAACACTTAAAATGATTGTAAAATTTTTCAAAATAAATAATTCTCTGAGAAATTCATTGTGTAAAACTATCTTACCACATTCCTTTTAAAATGTATAAAATACTTTTCGATATAATGTTAATTAAAAAGTTATATGAAGAATAAACTTTGGTCTTGAGTCGTAAGTCCTTTTGTAAAACAGGCCACAGGAAAGTAAAATACCAAATAAATCTATAATTATAGTTGTACAGGTCAGTGCATTATACAAACAACAAAGATAAACGTCGCTACAATGAAATGTAAACAAAGGCAATACAAGATAACCAGCACGAACACGGGTCGCCATTCCATGCCAATACCCGTGACAATAAAGCAGTCAGGTGTAACGAATGCGACAAGTATACCCTAGTGTTGATGTATCGTAGATATGATATCTAAAATGGCGTATGTTTATTTACGAGTCGTGTCAAGCTTTAATGATAAATTGTATTTGCTGACAAGGTCATTGTCACCCCTACTAATGTGTTCGGAACCTTTTTTTTTTCGGTGTTCTGCAAATTATAAAACCCGATGAGTTCAGAGTAGCTCTGACAGTGGCTCTGGCGAGAGTAAGCGAGACTTCAGCGATATAGGGTAAATTATTCACGGAAATGTGGCTAGGAAGTGACTAGCACGTGGAGACATGGTAAACAGAAAAGTTATATTGCGTTTTAGTTTCCACCACCCTATAACATCATTCTGTAGAAATGTACTTCAATAGATCTCTCTTGAATTCATTCAAGTTTAAATTAAAAGTATTCTCTATGAGACAATTTTCTGCTGTCATGAATTAATTTTTTTTTTAACAAATATTTTGCATGGGAACCGGGACTATATTCGTGGCGTCAGATTAGCAAATACGGCACCGATGTGACTTGAACTGACAAATCAGCTGAATGAGAGCTGCATTATGGGTTACTACGTATACTACAGTGATTTTACGCTTGATAAATTCCTTTATTGTACTATCGGTGAATACAATTGCCAGTAGATTCCCTGGTCAACACACATGATCACGAGTATAGCTATGTAAAAAATGTTTTGTCCATTAAATGCATACGAGAAGCTGCTCGTTTTCCTTACCCTTGAAGTGCTGGTGTTCTGAACTTGACACTAACTACGTATACATTTTATAAAACTAATTTTTCTCTAGTTAACAACACATTAAAAACGCCCGTGAGCCCCGTGATGTCTTTCATAGTGTCTAATGTTTGCATTTTGTTCATAAGAACATTTTTTTTACACTCGATCCATTGACATGATCATAGTTTAACCTGAACTACGTGTTCGAAGTAACATGTAAACATGTATTTGGCGTAAACGTATTCAATCAACGATTGGTCAGTTGCTCGTGATAAAATCCTCTGTGCGCATTGATAACAATAGCCATATAAGGCAAACAAAGGTCTGTCAGTGTAGATGATATTACATATTTTGTTTTACCAGCGTATCGGTCGCTATTGAGGTGTAATTTTTGCAGTAAACTATGCTAAGTTTTACCCCCCCCCCCCTTTAGCCACCAATTTTTGTTGAAAATCATGAAAGTCTTTCGGAAAGGTCTGGAAACAAATTTTTCACAGGACATATTTTCAGGAGAAACAGACTATAGCAATTTCCTTTTTACTGCCAATTTTATTTATAAAACTGTTCTACGCTATAACCTTTGAATAGGTAAACCTAAACCACGTGTCTTGAATTAAAATCACATAAACATTAGTAGGGGTGATTGTATCGACCGTAGAACTTACGAAATGATGACTTTAAACGAGACTGCTGATATTCTTCTTTCATCAATTTGCTTGTCAATAATCTACCTCGTTTTAGAAATTGCTCATACGTAGAGCATGCTCTTGCGAAAAAAAAATGATTCAGATTTACTAAATGTTAATACCTTATATTGATTACTTAATCCACATAGCCCAGCTTGTATTCACATAAACATATCTGTCTATTTATCAGAGAATGCCTTAATGCTATAAACAAGTTGTCTATAGTTTGATTTCTGGTAATATGTAAATACATATATGTATATGTAAAATTAACATACATTAATCACACTCGAAGTCCAATAAAACAATACAAATTGTTTGTAGAGAAAACACGACCTCTAAAACATCAGTGGCCCTTTTCACAAAAAAATCGTACGACTAAGACTACAACTTCATCACTCTGTAATCTGTCATTATATGAAGATTTTTTCTAAGAAATTATTTATCAGTTTAACCCTTAAATATTTACAAGATGTTATAGAAATTTATTTTTTTTAAATCTTAGATGTGTATTTTACAATGGGGGGAAGTTTTAGTCTTAGTCGTAATATTTTTTATGAAAAGGGCTACAGAGGTGGGGTCAGGTGCCATATAGGAGTAAGCATCCCCTGCTTACCGGTAACACCGGCAGTGTGTTCCTTGTCTTGATAGGGTATACGGAAATTTGCCATTTGTGATGATTTGGTAAATAAATTGATGGATATATCCACCTGCGGTTCCTGAATACCCCGACACGGTGAGTTTGTATTTACTGTCCTCGTCCCCGACATAGAACGTGGAGTACTGAGCGTATGCTTTGTCTCCGTTAAATCTTTGTAGCTCAACCCGGAGTTCCTGGTCCTTGTTCTTTGTCAACTCATAGATTGCGTAATTTCCTTAAAAACAACAGAAAATTATTGTAGAATAATGCCCGCTTTTTCTTGCTTATTCGAATATGTGACATATGTATGTTTGATGCCATGATAAGCATCGACGATGGATTTCATTAAGATCTTTCGAGACAATTTGCTGACTTATTGATTCATGTATTTGTCTTTGTCTGTTGCAATCCTTCAAATATTACATATATGAAAACAATTAAACATTTAAAGCTCCTTTACGAACCTGCTAAAGAAAATTAAACTAATTTTCGCATATAACATCTATAGACAAAATATATACATTTCGTTTTCCTCGGGCCTAGCGATGGGGCTAGATAAATCAAAACTAAAGTAATCTTTAAAAATCTTCTCTACATGTTAACATCAATCAGGCAAAATGTATGTATGTTTGTAATAAGCATTGAACCCTCTTAAAAATTATGATAATTGTGATATTCATGGGGCCATGAACAGGAGTTCTTGTTTTAGGGTAGAAGTAAAAGTGAATTTATTCTTTGAAAATATTTTCCCTGCGCCTATGTGTGTTAAGGAGACAAACTAAATGCAGAAAAATAAGGAGCAAGAGAATCCAAATTTTTTAAATTCATAGCCGCAAGGGCAGGGGTTCTGGGCTTTCAAGGTTCTGTTAGTGAAAATACATCAATTTCTAAAAATGTTCTTTGCAGCTTCCGGGCACCGGTACTGTAAAATTACATACTTTTTAGTGTTTGAAGAACTTTTCAGTGGTGATATATGTGAACAATTGCATTTCGTAGTGGTAATTTTTTTGTTGGTCTTTTCATACCTTGAAAACGACGAAATTCCCCTCTCTAGAAAATTTCGCAGTATTTAAGGAATGAGATAAGGAACTGTCTATGGAATTATATGGAAGAATTCTATTGATCTTACAGTGAATATGCATCACGAAATAACTTTTCTGCTTATGGACATTTGGCAGGCAATATACCCCACTCTCTTTGGGTCGCTCATGTTTTATATAAAGGTAAACTTAGTTTTTAAAAGATAAAATACAGTGTTCATTTTTGTTGGAATTCTTGACTGAAAATTGTCTATTAACCATAATACAGGTAAGATTTATATCAGTTTCACAAAGCAGAAAAATGGCATCTTTTTCATGAGTTACCAAGACTCTGGTTTTTCTTAACGTACGTTACGAGGTTGCAGTCATCGTAACATTTATAAAACAAAATTACGATGTGGAGTTTTTTTTTTACTTTTATTTTTAAAATTGATAAATATCGCAGAAATGAAAACACAATTTATTTGCATAGGTTTTAGAACATGAAGAGGTGTCTTCTAAATCTAAATACATGTATTTTGTTCTTATAATGCATCTAACATTAATTTATTTCATCATGCAACACTATACTTACCTGTTTCATAAGAAAATACAATCATTGAATTTTTTTCTTCGCAATTCTTATTCATTTATTCTGAAATATCATTCGGAAAGGATAGAATATTACAACGGATCGAATATAAATATCTGCAATACTACGTAAGGGATGTCTATGCATAACTTAGGACAGATGATACAAACCAAAAATTGTTACATTGATTGGTATATATTTTTTGGTCTAATTTCATTGCAAATGATACAAATAATAAATTTCCAAATCTCCTTTGATGCTCAAAAGTCTGTCCTTCTGAAACCATACTCATTGATCTATACAAATGTTTTTCACTTCAAGTTCCATTTTTGTGCAAATTTGAATAAAAAATTAAAAAGTACGCAGTGAAAATAATTCATTTTATTCATTTAAACATGACCCAAATTGTTATTTTCAAATTCTCTGATAAAAGTGTGTTTGTATCATCTGTCCTCAATAGGAAAATTTTGCCTTTGTCGTTTACTTCCTAATTACTATTTACAAAAGCTGACACGTTCTGATTTCATACATTTAAAGAGACACATTATACCTTGAATTATATACAAACTAAAATCTTACCAATCCAGTAGTTTATAGAGGAATTCCCAAATCCTTGCTTATATTCTGACCACGTCCTGTAAAAATCTGTAGACCCGTCCTGTCTTCTCTGTATGGCCTGAAACAATAAAGAAGGTTATATCTCAGAAATTTTGCTTTAACATGAAGTAGCTTTTATCAACAAACCCATGCATGCGTTTCAAAAAAGATAATGTTACTATTACACTCACCGTCCAACCCCCTCCTTCTGTTGTCATGTCACAGTAAACTTTCTTCTTATGTTTTCCATCCGGGTAAATTATATATAGACCATCCTTTCCTTTCCGTCCTGGATTTTTCTTTAATATGGTTGCACAGTCTCTGTACTTATTACCTGAAAAAGCAGTCTGATACACTGTATTTTACATGAATATCTAATGCAAATTACTAGTACTAGTATCTGTCATAAAGGAAAACAATGATATTATTTTTACAAAAGGAATTTAAAGACATTGAGAAAATACCGTAAAAGTATTATTCTGTAATTGACGAAGTTGATATTAAAGTACCTTTAGAATAATCACAAATTACAAATTACTTTTAAAAAACACAAAATGTACCGATTTGAAGTAGTCCATTAGATATTTTCGTCACATTATATATAGAGACGACATTCACTTTGAAGGAAACAGGATGCACAGTCTTAACATGGGATCCAGTCAGTTTCCAAAACCAACGAGAACTTTGAAGGTGTTGGTGAAGTTTTGCTGCAATATTCACAAAAATATTTGAAATAATTTAAATAAATCTATGAATTATTTATCATTTAGGATGAACACAGAAGAAAGGAGGCAGTTCAGGCCTTTTTTCTCACAATGTATTTTTGTTTTAGTTTTTTCTATCATGTACAAATTGTTTTATAAAAATGTATAGTAAGAGACATAAACCTCTTTCATCAACTATATAAAAATACGTATCCACTCGAGAACTTTTTAAAATATTACAATTTGACTTGAGTATTTACCCGCTGCAAACTATCCTTAGAAGTAAAAAACTTTGATACCGTACATTTTGGAAAAAAATTATTATAAGAATCTGAATTTATGAATCATCATATGAAAATTGTAGATTATATACCTTTGAATGACGGAGGAACTTCATCGCATTTTCCGTAAACCGATATAAGGACAAGACACAAGCCTATATGGATAACAGACTTCATATTGCGCTCTACTCGGTACACTGATGGGTATTCTTTTATATAGTGAGTTACCAATGCAATCTCATCATTAATGCGAAAGGTGATACCATTTACATGCAAGAGAAATTGATTCTTAAGCATAAGCATCCTTATAAAATTTATATATTTTAGTATGTATTCATTTTAGTTAATGAATTTTAAAGTCCCAATAAGTCCATCTTTTGCTTTAAATAATATTTTTGGTATTTAAAAAAGCTCCTAAGATAATGCTGTTCACAGAAACCAATTTTATTTTTTTTTTCACGAAATTCACAGAAGTTATTATTTATTCAAGAGAGAGAGAGAGAGAGAGAGAGAGAGAGAGAGAGAGAGAGGGGCGACGCATTAAAACTTATTAATAAGTTTAATTCATGAATAGAATTGTAGCATGTATCTCATCACATAGAGAAGTGGACGTAGCATTATATTTTTCGTTCTGATCGATTAAACTTGATAGCATGACGTCTGCTTTGGAAAAATATCAATATATCAGAGTAAAAGTACATAGAAAAATATTTGATACTTAGCTAGACTGCCCAAAAACATTTACATTAATGAATTTGTTATTTTAATTCCATCTTATTTCCATCAATTTTATATTCTAAATGTATTAGCATTGACATTACATATTAGCATAGTCAACTTCATCAGATAGAATTGTCAGAACTTCTGGATATTAACTCAGACTCTGTAAACTGAAAGAAGATGGGCGATCAAGTGTCACTCGATTTGTGAACTAAGTATATTTAGAGAAAAGCAGTCCGCTCCTATTAGGGAACACACAAAATTATAGCAAATAGACTAGCATCACTTTTCTTATATAATGACATTTTTACTGCTACACCACTACTATTTTCAGTTAGCATTTTAAACATTGTTTAACATTTGTTTGATTTTTAATATTGAATGTGATATGACCCTTAGATTACTCAAAACTTAAATCATTTCTTGGAGAGATAAAGTGAGCCATAAATTTTTTTTTTAGGTCATGTTATAACTTTTCATGTACATGTACTGTACATTAAGTGTACCATACTTTCGTGGATACACTAAAATGAACATATCCGAAAATAGAAGAAGAATCCACTGATATTAATTGTGAAGTTATGTAAGAAGGATATGGAGATAACGAATAGTATTCAATCTAAAAGTCTATAAAACAATACAAAATAAGACCAGAGCAAACACAGATCCCCGAAACATCAGAGGTGGGATCAGGTGCCGTGGAGGAGTGAGTATTCCCCTGCTGACCGGTCACACCCGCCGTGTGCTCCTTCTCATGGTCAGGAAATAACGGAAAAAATCCGTAAGTTATAGTATGCAAAATATGATCGTTTTTGTCCAGTTTGATAAGTGCGTCATGCTATTTCACATGAACAAAAAATTTTGATACTTCTGATGTTATATTTACAAGTTTCATTCAAGTTTATATCATTGTGTAGAATTCATCAAGTTTTCTAAATTCATTTTGGTCTTTCAATCTTTTATTTCTTAAATTCATTTCATTTTTCATATAAAATTCAGTTTGAGTTATAATTTACTAAGATTCCATCATAAATTAAATGGTTAATTGTGATTATTTCCTGAGTAAAGTTCTCATCTTTAATTTCCTTTCGAGAAAGAATCTTTTTGTTGCGAAAAATTGACCGTCAGGTCTTGACATGCTACAAATCACCGACCGAAGCTTCTGTTAATATTACATCTGCTTTTCTGATACTTTTACACCTAATTGTTTACAATGTATTTCCATTATTATTAACTATATTATTTAATGAACATCGAACAGAAAGAATACCATCGTAAACAGAGGATATGTAAATAAAATATACGTAAAAAAAATATAGAGACAGGAACGAAAATTACGGAAACAGGAGGAATATCAGCGTAAACAGAGGGTAGATGCATGTAAATAGAATATAAGTAATGATATATAGAGATATGTACTGTTTTTCTCGTGTTCCATGATATCCCAGAGAAGCAGATGCAGGAATACGATGATTTGATTATTAGTGTGGTTTGAGCTTTACATGTATTGTAGGATATCCGAGATCAGCAGAGGCAGGATTACTAGGAGTAAAAGAGGGTGATGTTGATGGAGGAGGAGAAATAAAAGAAGAAAAAACAGAGGAGGAACAGAGACGGAAAGAATTGGGGAGGAGTAACTCTGATATTCCACGGAAATCAAAATACTGTAATTAATATTATGTCA
This sequence comes from Saccostrea glomerata, assembly GCA_003671525.1. NCBI lineage: Eukaryota > Metazoa > Mollusca > Bivalvia > Ostreida > Ostreidae > Saccostrea > Saccostrea glomerata. Next base: position 276,344 of record PRKT01000342.1, read on the forward strand.
GTGTATCTTCTGCATGAAAATTTACTACAACTATTTGACGGAGATTTTTCTGTCCTAGTAAAGCAGTGAAAAATAATAATACATAGACTTAGTATATATTGAACACATTCAGTATCTTAGAGTTTATGGTAAACTTTTTTGTATTTCAGAAAAGAGAAAAGATTTAGGGAGCTAGAGGCCCAGCGGGAAAAGGAAGAAGCGCGTCTCCGAGCAGAGGAACATCAGCGACGGGAAATAGAAATACGGGAGCGAGAGAGACGTGACCAGGAACTCCGCATGAGAGAGGTGACCCAGCGTCTGGAGGCACTCAGACTACAAAGTCAGCCCCAGGGTTATAACCAACAGTACGCCAACCTACCGGCCCACTCCCAGTACGGGGCACCTGCTCCCCCCGTCAGGGGCTCCTCTTACGACGTCCACAACGTGAACAGACAAAAAGAGAGGAACCCAGAAATACAAAACGGATTCCGTAACATGAACAATAACAATTCTAATGTGAGATATGTGCCAGGAACCTGTAACACGTACAGTGTAGGCAGTGGGAGTGATAGGACTCCTTATGCATCCCAGTCCTCATATCGGTCATCCACATCTGATCAGAACGAACCCCATTCTCCATACGGTCAGCCACCCACCCCCGATCATGCCCCCCAGGACAGTGTATTTGATTCAAGTGGCACCCCACAGCAAAATCATGTGTCCTACAAAACAGCAGTAATAACTTCTTCACATGTAGAATCACAGGATCATCATGATCATAGAGGAAAAAACTTCTTAAAGTGCTTACAAAGCTGACAACATTGAACAATAGTCATTGAACAAAGAATCTAGTGTTGGTGCATGTATGATCAATCGCAAGAAATTCAGTGTAAATAGAGACATGTTGTTGATATAATGTAAATTATGTACAGAAATACGGTTTTATATGATAAAATAGGTTAGCAGTTGAACAAGTTTGTGACGTAAAAACCATGATTAAAGCATGCACACTCATCATTCGTTATACATATACAGGAAAGCCAACATTTCGTTCATTGTCACCAGCTATATGTTATCATTATTTCATTCCATAGCACACAGTTTCATGGTTTTCATTTTTATAATTTACAAAATTAATGTAGAGGTTGTTGATTTTTTTTAACTTGAACTTATTAAAAATTTTACCAATTCTAACTGTTGATATTAGTAATATTTATCTATATACCATTCTATTACATATCGCCTTTCAGCTCTACGAGGGTATCATATAGCATTTGTTTCCTTGTGTAGCGAAGCATAACTGAGAAGATCTCAATTCAAAGACTGAAAAATAGTGTGTCATGTGACTACACTCGGAACCCAACCCATATAAAAGCGACTGTCCACGTGTGGATATCATCTTTTTTCTTGCGCGAGCATAACAAATACGCACGCTTGTATTCGTGTGTTGGGTTTTATATTTATTGTTTTAAGTCTATACGCCTCTAGGACGAAGTCCAGAGAAAAAATGATGAATAAAGTTACTTAACTGTTTGTAATCTTACCAAGAACGTTGTTCTTGTCGTTTTACTTTAGGTGTTTTTCCTAATAACTGTTGTAAACACGTGTTTTTGTCTTACATTGATAATGTCGGATTTGGACGACAGAGACGATGTCCTGTCGCTTGGGGGAAACAGTGATGAAGAGATTTTTGATAATGAAACTGAAAAAATGCAGACGAGGTCTGATAAACAGTCACTGTGTAAAACACGTGGCAATAAAAAGAGAAAGTCGGCCATAGAGCCCGGTGTTAACACAACCGTCACTGTTAAACCGTCTAAACAAAGACGTGTCACGAAAAATCAACAGATGATACCTGTTCAGACATAAACGAATTAAAATCTGCACTAGGAATTGATACCATGTTGCAATCAATTTCTACTCTTTCTGAGTCAGTTAAGAAAATTTCAGATGTACATGTAGGTCAAAATTGGCAAAGTATGGCGCCCAATATGGGTAATGACACGTTTACTACTGGTCTGCCTAGTGCAACTGTTTCTAGACCTATATTAAGTTTAGATCAGGGTGAATCAAATTTTTTTGATAATGAAGAGACTTTGAACGATTTTGATTTGAGCTATTTGGATAATCCCCCTAGTTGTAGGCAGTGAGAGTGATAGGGCTCCTTATGCATCCCAGTCCTCATATTGATCATCCACATCTGATCAGAACGAACCCCATTCTCCATACCGTCAGCCACCCACCCCCGATCATGCCCCCCAGGACAATGTATTTGATTCAAGTGGCACCCCACAGCAAAATCATATATCCTACAAAACAGCAGAAATAACTCCTACAGTCGTAGGATCACAGGAAGTGTATCGTGATCCTAGGAGTAGGATCATGGCCCAGAAGGAGGCTCAGAGTGGTAATGCCTTCTCCAAGAAACCTGCTTCAGATCGGATGTCCTTCAAAGACAAAATGAAATTTTTCGCTCAAGAGGCTGGTGAGAATACCCCCAAGGAGAAACCCAAAGCATCAAAAACACTTAGGAATATTGAATCTCAACTTCATAATGGAAAATGAAAGTGAAAGTAAATAGAATTTTACAAATGATTTCATTTTTTATCAGAGGAAAGTTGTTGAGTACGGGTGAACTTAGGGGAGACCATGATTTTTATTACTGATTGAGATTCTGTAGAGTGAAGAACATCTAGGATTTCATCGTAAGCTGATCTTTGAAGTGCAGTTTTAAATTATATCATACCAGTATCATGTTACTATTGTTTTTTGTGTATTGACAAATTACATGAATTAGGTATATTTTTGCTAAAATATTTTTTATGTTATACTTCGATATTATTAAGAAAATAAATGTGCAGAAATTTATCATGTGTACATTTAATATTTTCTGAAGAAACTTCGAATTATATCTATACACAAATTGCAAAAATGAAAGAAGCTAGATTTTAAAAGTATGATAATTTGTTTATTAGCAATTGCATAAGAAGTTGTAAGATTTTTTTCTAATTTCTTTAGAGGGGGGATGGTAAAAACAATAAGAGGGCATTTTAGCATGTTTAGAAAGTAAACATTTTCTTAATCCTTAATTTTCATCATAATTATAAGTTCATGTTGGAGGAGTAATTTTCACTTAATTTTTTGGTCATCACATCATTGAGGTAAAAAACTTCTTAAAGTGCTTAAAAAGCTGAAAACATTGAACAGAAGTCATTGAACAAAGCATCTTTTGTTGGTGCATGTGTTATACTTACATGTAAAACCTCTTATTCATTAACGAACATTGAATGAATTGATAAAATACTTTTTTTTCTTTATATAATACAAAACACAAAAATTTATAAACAAATAATAAAAGGGTGAAATGCGACTTTTCCGACTAAATAATTATGAATTATTAAGCATTGAATTCATATTTTGGGATGTCTTCGGTCCTATAACACACCTGGCCGTTAGCGCGGTATGATAATTTGTCGGCACGGCCAGGTGTGTTATAGGACCGAAGACATCCCAAAATATGAATTCAATACTTATATTTACATTCTTTAATTTTTCCTCAGTCTTCATAATTGTTTATTTCGGTAATTTTTTATGTGAATTTAGCGCCCTTCAAAACTGGTGTGCTTTATAGACGTAAGAGCCGTTTGTGACGTTTGTGAAGACGTAAAGTTAAACTCTATGCGACGATCGGGGTGGCGGTTTTTATGCCTTGCGGGGTGGCAGCATGTCCGAGAAATAAGGATTATTTTTTCATTCAGCGTTTTCCTGGCCCCCTTGCGAGACAAAAAAGATACAGATCTCTTAGAGAAATTTAGATTATGGCATGGCATGATGTTATTTCGCTATAAATGTGGCTATGTCAAACTTTAAGAAGTTTATTTTTATAATTTAAAGTCCGAACTGAACAAGAAATTAACACTTTATAATGATACAATGTAGTGGTGCTTATTGCCATGTACAGTTGCTACAGTGAAGTTTTCAACATAAGTCCATGTTAAGATAATTTCAATCACAATTTTTATCCAAATATAAACTAACAAAACAACATTATTCAAATCTTATTATTTCAATCTTTTCTACGATCAATTAAATTGTTTCCTAGAATTAATTCTGTCTGTAACCTGATGAAAACCCGGTGATCCGAAAGAAAACACGATGATCCGAAAGTTCATGTACCATAAGTGCAGTATTTTTTTTTTTAAACAGTTCATGAAAAGACTAATTACCATAAACATTATGGAAACATCGTACAAATAAAACAAGAAAACATTGATGTAACCATCAATTGTCGCCCGGGAAATATATAAAGTAAACATTGAATGAAAATGCATCTTGATCAACAAACCGCTTCAATATGTGTAAAAGGGCATGCGTCTAATTGATGGAGACGATAGATGAACTTGTAGTCGGATAAAAATCAGTCAAAAACGATACCATTTTAAACTTGATCAATTCCCAAAGTAAATGTTGGCTGCATTAAATATAAATTGAAGTTAGACACACGCATCATTTATATTTAAAAATGTATTTATTTTCAATTTTTGGATATAAGACACGAACTGTGCAGATTACGTTTTTATCCGAGAAGTAAAATTCGATGTTCTAAAAAAAGTGGACCTGTCGTTGTTTCGATAGTAATTGATAAGTAACTTTATATATTAAATATGAAAAACATATATATTTTTACAGATTCACTTTATGGAAGTTAATATATTATTTATCTCGTAATTTATAAACGGAAAGAACATTGTGATTAACAATCTTTTCAATGTTTAGAAAACCTTTAATTCTACATTACTACTCCCACCCCAATCCCCATACACAAACACTTAAACTTATATGTATAGAGCAGCCCGGTCCTCCGGGCTGCAATAAATCAGCGGATTGAGTTAAGGGACTTTGTTTCATTAAATTTTTTTATTAGATTTTTTATTTAAATTCAAGCAAGGAAATGAATTTTATAAATCAATAAATTGTAGAATTTATATTTTATTGATTTAGAAAAAAATCTTTTATGTGTACAAGTAGTTCATACAAGGTATGAACAGAATCCTGTAAAAAAAAAAACTGTTTGACACAAGGTGAGGGAGTAGTTCAGGTATGTTGACGGTGAACACACACGGGCCGAGTTGTCATTTAGGGGGATAGGGGAGAAGGGGTAAGGGTGTTGACCGCACAGGAAGGCAGTGTGCTGATTACAGAGGTACACATACGTGTCATTTTTATGGCAAGGAAAGCTCTTCCATTTGACACTCAGATGCAAATATATTTTCATTTTATTTCCATTCCGAAAAGGTAAGCTGTTAAAAGTCATTTTTGTGAAAGTGTTTTTTCCTGTTTATCATTTTTGGATTATCTAATGCCAGATGAAATTAATGAAAAACTTTTATTTTATAGTAACTGCCATGGTGTGACAAATCGGGTAGAGCATTTTCATGCATTACATTTTATAATTTTTATTTATCTTATTTTTAATTTAGACATATTAAGGAATTTAACTAATTAGATAGTGATAAAAATATTTTAAAAATTGAGTTTATACGGACAAAATCAGTGTCAAAGTTATCCGGATCAATGTCTTAAATGCTTCGTTATTATTTTTTTTAGATTCAAGATTTTAAATAATTGTACATACATGCAGATCAGAGGCGAAAACACATTCCTTATAGTACCTGACGATTGATCGGGAGAAAGTGAATATTGCATTTAAAAAAGATACATATCAATCCCCTGCTAATTATTATAATATTTCGGAGTGTGTGTGTGTGTGTGGGGGGGGGGGGGTATACACCGTGACTTACCGAAAATCATCCTTTAGTGCATATGAATAATTCAAGAAAATCTCATCAATATTTAATTTTGACCAAAAAATTCACAGGGGCAGATACAGGATATGTGGTTAGGGGGGCGTGGATAACTTTGTTGAGGCAAGGGGTCTTGGGGCCGCCTTAAGGGGCCCAGGGGGCGAATCCCCCGGAAGCTCCTGGGTTTTCGTGTATTTTAGAGTAAAACCAGGCACAATAATAGTGCATATTTTTCAATTATTTTTGTTAAAAGTATATAGTATATATTATAAATAATAAATGTATTGAATGTTTCTCAATTCTCATTGTATTGTAACACATGCCAATATATAATAAACGATCTACTTACATATTACTTATTAATAGTGGTATTGGTTAGTGATGTACCAAAGTACGACGTGTTTAATACTAGTCATATCATACTTTGAATGGTGGGGGCCCAGGGGGCGCAGCCCCCGGAAGCTCCTGGATTTTTTTATATTTTAAGAATAAAACCAGGCAGAATAACAGTTATTTGGTTAGTTTTGTACCAAAATGTGGCATTATAAATATTAGTCACATCATACTTTGAAAATTTTAGGGGGGGCGTGCGCCTCCCCCCCCCCCACTCCCCCCCACGCCCCCCCTTAAATCTTCCAGTGATTCATACAATTTGCTGAATTAAAAAAAAACAGGCTTTCGATTATTTTATTTTCAAATATCAATATTGATTCTCTGCTTGACTATGATATGATTATTTTCTTAATTCAATTTATTATTAATTATTTAATTTATTAATTATATTATTTATATATTTATTCTTTTCCTTCCACGTTTTAATATTTCTTTTAATGATGAAAAACTAAGGGATAAAACTTTCTTTTCTCTTTCTTGGTTAAAATAATCTTTTTTTTTTTTGCTAACAAAACGAAAAAGAAAAATGGAATACCTCGGTAGTTTTCTCCTGTTGTAAAGATAAAAAGCGATGTTTTCCGAATATACACGATAAACGCAAAACACGATACACGATAGAACCTGATAAACGATCTACACGATAAACGCAAAACACGATAAACGGAAAACACGATAGAAAACGCAAAACACGATAAACGGTAAACACGATACGATAGGATACGTTAGGATACACGCACGATACGATAGGATACACGCACGATAGGACACGATAGATTTGTAAAGAAGAACGATGCGGGTACTGTATAGGTCATTTTATGGTGTAAGACATCTGATGCTGTAGAGATATTTTGACATGTTTTATAATTTACTACAAGATTCCGTGATAAATTAAATAGTTGTGATTATTTCCAGAATAAATTCCTTATTTTTTATGCAGACAGAGAGAAAATCTTTGTGTTGTGACCGCTAGGCCAGGGCTGGGCATGGTTTGAATCCTGCTCAGGCTTTTGTTAATTCTACACCTGCTTTCCTGTTGATTATTTTTTTCTGTATTTCCATTGTTATCATTCCATTTTAATGAACACCTACATTCCATTTTTTTTTTCTACTTAACATTTGCATACCGGATTAAAGAGGGAAAATTGAAATAAAAATTAATTTTTCAGCACTACACAAGTAAATGAAGACATTTTTAGGTTGAAAAATTTGAATTTATTAAAGAAAAGAAAAGGAACTAAATTTTTAATAGGGTGATTTTTCGGCTTTACCCATTATTTGTCACATCTAGTCAGGAAATGTTTCATGTGTTACCATGGTGATATAGCTGCTAACTTGCATACACATGTATTTGATGCAAAGCAATAAATTTGTATATTGACATAAAATTGTTGATCTTTTTAAAGCGTTAATAACAGAGAGATATAAAGATTTAATTTCCTGTTGTATACCTGCAAGGTGTAGAAGTGTTATTATAATTTGTACTAAACCAATTATACTGTATATGATTAGGAGTAAATTCTAGTTCATTCTAATGGTGAAAAGAAAATATCCCATGCTTTAAGATAGGCTTGAAAGTTGCAGAAATATTTTCAGTCTCAGAGCATTCAGACCTTTGTATAAAGGCAGCTTTGGCATGGTTGTTAGTCAGGAAATGTAGATCAGAAGATGTTCTACAGAGATCCTGTGACAAGCAATTTCATCGTATTCAAGAAGAGGCTAAATTCAGATGGTTAATACTCTTATGTAAAAGGTTTGAAACATACCAACGATCTGAATAATCATCAACTAAAATCAAAGTACAGAAAAGCAGTCAACATACAAAGTCTTAACAATAAATTTTGTTCAAAACGAGGATATGCAGAGTTTATGTTGAATGATATCAGACAATGCAAGAAGAAGAAATTGTGTCTTTGTATCATTTTACTGAATGACAGAGCCATGGAATCATTAGATATATATATATACCAATTATAAACGTGAGTTTCGAGATTGTAATATTATAAATATATGTATTGAAAAATTATCAAATCGTAATTTTGTAAAAGACGAAAAAGTTATTTTTGTTATTCTCGTCTGATGGTGAAGATAAGTACCGGCCACTGAAATAACTAAATAAATGTTTCTTATCGTTCTGTCATGCTCTATTACCTCTGATATAAAAAAAAACTAATATCTCACAATCTTAAGTATTTTGAATTTGAAGAAGAGGTAAAGTTAAGAGATCAAAATTTTAAATATTTGGTAAACTTAACTTCTATATCATACATTTAGATATTTGAGTTGAAAGTGGATTCCGTATATTTAAGGTATTTAAGGTATTGAGTACTTCTTTTGAAAATCATATGCTACAATGCAAGGTACAGGCATGATGGATTGAAAACTTGTAGCAAATACATATATTTTTAAAAGACCCTTTGTCTCTTCCAATGTTATTATCATTAAACATTGACATAATCCTTTGTTTTTCTCCCCACCTCCCCACAGTGATACAATATGATACTCCCCTTCCTACTCATCATCAAACAATGACACATATTTATACTTACTTACCACTTATCGTACATGTTAAAAAGAGAAACATACTTATGCCCCCCTCCAGCCAAATAATCATACAATACCATATAGTTATAATATTACGTCACATCATTATTACCACATGGTAATTCTCACCGTCCACTAAATCAACAAACATACATGTACCAAGTAATTTGATAGGAAAAGATTGTAAATAATACAAAGTTTTTACGGTATTTTATATGTAATTCCACGATCCCCTTTTGCTATCCCTTTTCAAACTTAAAAGGCGAATCCTTGAATAATTTAGTAAATGTAAGAAAGATCTCAACCTGCGTCCAACTTTGTATATTGCTTATTGTTACTATTGTATCACTCTTCATGTCTTTTGAAAACATTCTTAACATGCTTAAGAGAGATAAAATTGCCATTTGCAAAAAAGTGTGTCGTGCTGACAAAATAAAATCTTGTTTAAACCTTTTTAGAAAACATAAGAGAATTACAAATATCTCAAGGGAAATAACTGTCCAATACAAGGTAGAAAAAGATAAACCGATATAAGTAAATGACATAATTGTTTATGATATTTATTTTTATAAGAGTACACTTTTCATTTAAGATCAGCATTCTTTTCAGGACTGAATATAGATTTTAAAACTTTAAATCTTTAGTTCTTGTGTCTAATCATCATCTGAGTCTGTTTTAATGCTTCTTTCTCTCTCCATTTTCTCCATACCGGATATTGATAACCAGACACACCAGACCGTCCGTACAGTCCGTTTACGTTTGAGTAGTAACAATCTCTGTACCACCAGGCTCCGTGTCGTAATACAGCACAGTTATTATATTTTTTCCTGTCATTGTTCTGATCCTTTGTTGTAAATTTACTACCATTGTGCCAATCCAAACTGTCACCTTGAACAGAATGCTATTAACATTGAATTTCATTGCTGATTAAAAAAAAAATAAAATAAAATAAAATAATAATAATAAGGGTATAAAATGAATAAGACTGCTGTGTAATTTATCTTTATTAATATTTTTTTAGAAATCCCAATACGTGATAAAGCAACCATCATCCAATTAGTACCTACAAAGCTTTTAAATCTATGAAATGTATTATAAATAATCACTTTTTATAAATATACTTAAGAATGATATTTGTATCAAAATATTTGTGAAGTACACATTTAGTATGCATATGTGTAAAAAAAAAGTACTTCCCTTATGGAATATGCAACTATTAAAACTGATATTTTATTTGAATAAAGTCAGCTTACATTGTACCAAAAACTGAGTGTATTGTGATAAAAAGGCTTGTAAACAACAAATACATATGGATGAAGTTAGTTTCTTTGAATGAACTTATAGATTTGACAAGCTGAGGTTCAATGTTTCTAATTAAACTGTTTAAGACAGATTAAAAAAAACCATAAATTTACAAAAGGCATTTTTTTGTATGAAAAGTTTTCACTTTATCATGCTGGTATAATATTTTCAAAGTAAAGAGACTGGCCTCTACATTTATTTTTCAGAAGCTCCCCCACCCCCTTCCCTGAAAAAAAAAACCTGTTGTTTACATTGACGGAAGTTCACAAATATGTGCAACACAGTCAATGCAGCAAAAAAAAAATCATTCCTCCAAAGTACTAGTATAATAATTCATGGTCATGTTTCAGCTAGATTCTTACCTATTACTTTCTCTAGTGTAACCTTACTAAATTTTTAATTCAAGAGATTGAATGTATACCTTTTTCTACATATTCTTTTTGTTTCAATAATTGCTCTGCCGGGTGTCATAATTGTGTTGGCATTCTTTTCAAAAATGAATTGAACACAGATATATGATTTTTTTTAAAAATTAATTTGTTTAAAATAAAGATTTCAGTACGAAATGTTATTAAAAGAAATCAAACATGTTAAATTATGTAAATATTAGACAATATAAGGTTTCATTTAATTTCAAATGTGCAAAAAATGCTTAAGGTTTGATACAATGCTACATTTAGATTTGAAAATTTAATTTTGTTTTTTTAAAGTGATAAGAAATGAAATTTTAAACTAAAAAACGAGGTATAATATGTTTTAAATTATTTAAACTGCTTCACTATAACTCGGAAATTGTTCTCAAATGTCCTGAACATATGTAACACCGTAAGGTGTGTAAAATCATAGTGAGGTCTATAAAGGTCCATACCCGCCGTTCCTGAGTACCCCAATACAGTGAGTTTATATTTACTGCTTTCATCCCCGATATAAAATGTTGAGTACTGAGCGTATGCTTTGTCTCCGTTAAATCTTTGTAGCTCAACCCGGAGTTCCTGGTCCTTGTTCTTTGTCAACTCATAGATTGCGTCATTTCCTTTAAAAAATAAATTATTTAAAAAAAATGTGTCGCAAATTCTTGCTTTTTTGATATAAATTTGATATATAAATGCTTGATAAAATGATCAGCATCAACGCTGGATTTTTCGAGACAATCAGCTGACCTATTGCTATATGTATTTGTCTTTGTCTGTTGTCATCCTTCATACATTACATTTATGTAAATTCCCAGCTTCTTATCCGAACCTGTTAGAGCAAATTAAACTAAAATTTTGACATATAACATCTATAGATATAAATGGATAAGCATAATGTAAATTTTGTTTTCCTCGGGACTAACGATGGAGCTAGATCCATCAAAACTAAAAAAAGGAAATCTTTAAAAATCTTCTTTACATGTTAACTTCAATTAGTAAAAATGTTTGTATGATTGTAATAAGCATCTTTTTACCCTTATTTCTAAATTGATAAGAAAGAAGAAAGACAATTTATTTGTATGGATTTTTAGAACATGAAGAGGTGTCATTTTATTCTAAATATAGATATTTTGTTTTTAGCTGTTTTATAAGAATATAAAATTATTGATTTCTATTGCAAAATTCTCGTATCAATGGAAAAGGATAGAATATTACAATGGATTGAATATAAAGTTTATGGCGCAAAAGATCTGCGATATTACGTTAGGCGATACTTAAAAAGGAAATTGAACCTTTATTTTTTACTTCCTAATTCCTCTTTACCAAAGCTGACACGTTATGATTTTATACATTTAAAGATCCATTTTACCATTTAAGCCATACCTTGAATTATGCCTAAATTAAAATCTTACCAATCCAGTAATTTTTAGAGGGATCCCCAAAACCCTTTTTATATTCTGCCCACGTCCTGTAAAAATCTGTAGACCCGTCCTGTCTTCTCTGCATGACCTGAAACATTTAAGAAGGTTATCTCTTAGATTAGCTTTTATCAACAAACCCGAACATGCGTTTCAAAAAAGAATATGTAACTATTGCATGAAGGATATGGAGATAACGAACAGTATTCAATATTGGTAAACTTAGTTTTTAATGGAGACAATACATGTAATATACCGTCCAACCCCCTCCCTTTGTTGTCATGTCACAATAAACTCTCTTCTTTCGTTTTCCATCTAGATAAATTGTATATACACCATCCTTTCCTTTCCGACCTGGATTTTTCTTGAGTATGGTTGCACAGTCTCTGTACTTATTACCTTAAAAAAGCAGTCTGATACACTGTATGTTACATGAACATGATGAATATGTGACGCAAATTATAAAAAAGGTGCTATTTGAAAATAGATGAGACTGATTTCCTTAGGCTGTCAAATTATCAAGTATACAAATACTAGTATCTTTCTTGCAAGAAAGCAATGGTAATAGTTTAACAAAAAGAATTTTAAGACATTGAGAAAATACAATAAAAATTTCATTCTGTAAGTTGACATAAAAGTTCCCTTGGAATAGACACTAATTGCAAATTACTTAAAAACACAAAATGTACCGTTTTGAAAATTTTCGTCACTTCGTACGTAGAGATAACATTCACTTTGAAGGAGAGAGGATGTACGGTCTTAACATAGGATCCAGTTAGTTTCCAAGACGAGCGAGAATTCTTTAAATGTTGATAAAGTTTTGCTGCAATTTTTGAAACAAAATATTTGAAATTATTTTTGAAAACAGTCCATGATTTATTTATTACGCATAACGAAATAAAGCGTGACTTGAAAGTTCGTGTACGGTGACATAGATCTTTCAAAATTTTCTTCAATCATCTTCAATCATTGTTACAGTAACATTACTTAACAAAAAGTATTAAAATAAGCAAAAGTTAACTATAAATTTCAATATCGTCAGCATTTTCACCATAGTAAATTAAAGGTTTTGCAATGCTTTAACAAAGTACCAGTACTATGAATTGATGAGATTGTTACATTCTATTTTTCAAACTTTCTACAAGCAATTTTCTTATATCAAAAGAAAATAATACATGTATTCCACATATACTTTCGGATAAAAATATCATTCATATGTATTCTAAGAAATTTGGGCTTTTTATCTTCACACATGTATCAAAGTAAACCTTGTCATAGGCAATCGAAGTATAAAAGTATTGACTTCAGTTAATTATCATAATTAGTTTTTGTAAGCATACATAAGAAAACCATAAGCTAGCGAAAATGCCAAATATTTTTTTCCATTCATTTTTTTCATATCCACTACAGGAAAAATACTTCCTGTTACTCAACAATCATTTTTTTTTACACAGAAATAAAAGATCTATTATGTTTACCAATGCACAAAAACTTCTATTAGGAATATTTTACTTTTAATTTTATAGACACTTCCTTATTTCGGGAGATTTAAAAATATTTTTGGCAGAAGACATAAAAAAATATTGAATTTGATCCTCCACAAAGAAATTTTGTTCGGAAATTACACAGAATATAAACTAAAAGCAAACTTTACAACGCTTCTTTGCAAACCTTTAAACAACGTTAAATGAATCAGATACAATTTTAAAATGAAAAAATATAAAAAAAAAAAAAATGCTTTGACATCTTGGTTCTAGCTGAAACACAGAATAAAGGGTGCAGTCTATACCTTTTTATCGCACAATATATTTTTGTTTTAATTTATTTTTCTCATGTTAAATTATTTATGAAAAAAAAATGTTAAGTAAGAGACATAAACTTCCTTCATCAATTATATAAATATACGTATACACGTGACAGCTTTGATATTACTATTTGTCTTGGGTATTTACACGCTGCAAATAATCCTTAGAAGTAAAAATTTTGACATCATACATTTTGGAAAAGAATTATTTTAAGAATCTGAATCATAGTATGAAAATTGTAGATTACATACTACCTTTAAATGACGGGGGAACCTCATCACCTTTTGCGTAAACTGATATAAGGACAACCCACAAGATTATCTGGATTACAGACTTCATACTGCTCTATACACGGTACAACTATGAATTTACTTTTATATAATGAATAGCCAATGCAATCCCATCATTACTGTGAAAGGTGATACCATTTTCGTGCAAGATAAATTGATTCTTATACATCACCATATATTTAAAAGTTATATACTAGTATATTAGAATATATATTTTGATTAATAAGTTTTAAAGTCTCCTGAATTTTTTTTTCTAAACATTTTCGATAACTAACACAGCTCCTAATTATAAACAATGCCGTTCACAGAATCTAATTTTATTTAACTTTTTCACAATATATATTAGAGTTATTTAAGTGAGAGAGAGGGGGGACGAAGTAAGAAACATATATGTATGAGTTTATTTCATGAATAGAATTAAAGCATATATCTTATTTCATTGAGAGGTGGGCGTAACATAACACTGTATCGACTGTACTGATCGATAAAGCGTTATAGCACGGCCTCTGCTATGGAAAAATATCGATAAATCATAGTAAAACTGCGTAGTAGTACAACATATTTGATAATTAGCAAAACAGTGCAAAGAAAACATTTACATTAACTCATTTGTTATTTTAACTCCATCTTATTTACTCTAATTTTATACTCTATTAGCATTGACATTAAATATTAGCAAAGTCAACTTCGTCAGATTTAATTGTCATTACTGGGCAATCAAGTGTGACTCAATTTGTGAACCAAGTATTTAGAGAAAAGCTCTTATTAAGGAACGTACAAAACTAAGGCAAACAAAACTTGATATCAATTTTCTTATTCAGTGTATATAGAGGCATGATGTTGATATAATGTAATGTAATGTATAATTGTGTACAGAAATAAGGTTTTATATGATTATATACTCCATTAAAAATAGGCTAGCAGTTGAATAAGTTTGTGATGGAGATACCATGATAGAAGCATGCACACTCATCATTCAATTTCATGATATGCAGGAAAGCCAATATTTTGTTTATTGTCACCAGCTATATGTTATCCCAAATTCATTATATAGCACATAATTTAATGGTTTTTTTATATTATACAAAATTAATGTAGAGGTTGTTGATTTTTTTTAACTTGAACTCATTAAAATTTTGACCAATTCTAACTGTTGATATTAGTAATATTTATATTTATTATATGATTGAAAAATTTCCATCTCTCTGATTGGCTGAGATCCAACTATGTTAGAAAAATATTACGTTGTATTGACCTGCACGTGACGTTCCAGGTCAATACAAGGATTTATTTCCTCTACATTGATCTAAAAATAGCTTTGGAAATTCCAAATTGATACAAATTGTTTTAGAAAGCTATTCAAACGACTATGATTTTTATTTTCATGTGAACAAAACATAAGCGAATATATATTTTGGGTGAGGAGATAAGAGGAGATGCAGGGCCCCCCCCCCCCCTCTCCAACACTTTTACTGAACAACAATTTTTATTTTACTTTTTGGCAGTCAGTTTTTCCTGATAAAACTCCTTCCTTTCAAAATCTATCCTATAAAAAGACTGACATTATATATTTCTTTCATGGCAACTAAAATTGATTTTAAAAAGAACATTTCAAATTGATACGACTGGTAAGGTTTATTCACATTTTAATTCTGCTTCTCTCTTGTATTTGGCTAGGACTAAATAAAATGCAAACAAGTAATGGGCTGTATCATTTTATCCTTGAATCATATAATAAAACAATTATTGCTGATTTTTTCGGTCAATACAATGATTTAGCCATCTTCGAAGTACAAAATTTACCTCGCCCTTCGGGCTCGGTGAATATTGTACTCCTCAGATGGTTAGATCATTGAATTGACCTAAAAAAACAGCAATAATTGTATAATATACCAATATTCCTGTATTTATATCTCTCTCTGCTGTTGGTCATTTTATGGTGTAAGACATCAGATGCTTTAAAGGTATTTTGACATGTTTTATAATTTACTACATGATTCCGTGATAAGTTGAATGGTTGTGATTATTTCCAGAATAGATTCCTTATTTTTAATTCAGACAGAGAGAGAATGTTAGTTGTTGTGACAAATTAACCGCTAGACCAGAGCTGGGAATTGTTTGAAACCTACCCATGCTTTTGTTAATTTTACACCTGCTTTCCTAGGCCTGTTGACAATTTTTCTCTCTGCATTTCCATTGTTATCATTCCATTTTAATGAACACTTATATTTCATTTTGTTTCTACTTAACATTTGCACGCCAGATTAAAGGGGAAAAAATGAAATAAGATTTTTTCAGCACTACACAAACAAAAGAAGGCATTTTTATGCTGAAAATTTGAATTTATTAATGAAAAGAAAGGGAACTAAAGTAAAAATGGGTGAC
Source organism: Saccostrea glomerata (assembly GCA_003671525.1). Taxonomy (NCBI): domain Eukaryota; kingdom Metazoa; phylum Mollusca; class Bivalvia; order Ostreida; family Ostreidae; genus Saccostrea; species Saccostrea glomerata. The sequence continues at coordinate 292,674 of PRKT01000342.1, forward strand.
TTTTTAGGCTTTTACCCATTATTTGTCACATCTAGTCAGGAAATGTTTCATGTGTTACCATGGTGATATAGCTGCTAACTTGCATACACATGTATCTGATGCAAAGCAATAAATTTGTATATTGACACAATCCTGTTCTTTTTATTGTAAAATACAGGAACATAAAGATTAAGTTTCTTGTTGTCTACCTACAAGGTGTAGAAATATTTGTACTAAACGAGTTTAACTTAATATGAAAAGGAGTAGATTTTGGTCCATTTGAATGATGACAAATATCTCATGCTCTAAGGTAGACTTGAAAGTTGCAGAAGTATTGACAGTCTCCGAGCATTTGGACCTTTGTATAAAGGCAGCTTTGGTAAGGTTGTTAGGGTATTAAGTCAGGTGCACCTTTTAAAAAAAAATGACTAGAACCAAACTTTAATTCTGCATTTTACTTTCTATAATATTGAAAACGATTTATATCTCTAAAAAAGAGTGTAGTAAGATGTTTTTACACCAGCAACTTTACACAGAATCATTCATTTTGCAAATTTTACAATCCATATAAGTTATTGGTGTTAGTGGTTTGTTCTTTTGTAGAACGGGCTCCTGACTTCTACAGGGATCTGCAACAATCAATTTCATCCTATTCTAAAAGGAAGCAAACTTTAAGTGATCATAACTCTGATGTGAAAAGTTTTGAGATATATATACCAAATTTGAATTGTCAATAACTAGAATCGATGTTCTGAAAAGAAAGGGGTCAACATACAAATTTACAAGAAAAGTACAAAAAGATGATATTTAATTATAAGTACTGTAGAGTTTGTTCAATAACGTTAGAAATTTAAACAAGCAGAGATAGTGGACTAATCAGCATTTAACTAAATGACAGAACCATTAAATACAGTAAAAATTGTCTTATCCGACACACTGTGAATTCCGACTTGAAATATCTCTCCCAATTAACTTTTTTCATGTTTTAAACAAAATTTGTCTACCAGTGCATGTCGGATTAGACAGGTTTCACTGTACTAGTAACCACACGGAAACATTTCAAATGCAATAATTGTCAAAAAATTATTAAATCGTAATTTTGCAATAAAAGAGAAGAATGTGACTTTAAAATTCACTTCAGAAGGGGACCATAAGTACCGACGACATAAATAAAAATAATTTTGTCATATATTATTACCATGCTTTATGATATCTGATATAGAAACAAACTAATTTCATTTCTCACAATGTTAAGTATTTTGAATTGGAGAAGGGTTAAAGCAAAGGAACCAAAATAAAACTCTTTACCCTTTGTTCTTCTTATTGTAAGCTAAACTAGATATACTAGATACATTGATTTAGATACAACTACCAGTATTGAAGTTGAAAGTACATTCTGTATTTCAAGGTAAACCCCCCACCCCGGTATTGAGTACTCCCGTTTAAAATTGTATGGTATACAATGCAAGTTACAGACATAATGAATAGAAAACTTTGCTTAACGAACAATTTTTCTCTCATTTAGATTAATAACTTATTCAATCATTAATGAAATATTACCAAGAGGCAGGAGGAACATCAGCGACGAGAAATAGAAATGCGTGAGCGTGAGAGACGGGAAGAAGAAAAGCGGGACCAGGAACTCCGCGCGAGAGAGGAGACCCAGCGTCTTGAGGCACTCAGACTACAAAGTCAGCCCAAGGGTTATAACCAACAGTACGCCAACCTACCGGCCGACTCCCAGTACGGGGCACCTGCTCCCCTCGTTAGGGGCTCCTCTTACGACGTCCACAACATGAACAGACAGAACAAGAGGAACCCAGAAATACAAAACGGCTTCCGTAACATGAACAATAACAATTCTAATGTGAGATATGTGCCAGAATCTGTTCCTATGAAAATCAGTGTCATTTAACACACAATTAGAGACCCGTTACACATACAGTGTAAGCAGTGAGAGTGATAGTACTCCATATGCATCCCAGTTCTCATATCGGTCATCCACATCTGATCAGAATGAACCCCATTCTCCATATGGTCAGCCACCCACCCCTGATCATCCCCCCCCAGGACAATATTTTTGAGTCAAGTGGCACCCCACAGCAAAATCATGTATCCTACAAAACAGCAGAACAGCAGATAACAAGTTTGTGAAGGAGAAACCATGATACAAAGCATGCACACTCATCGTTCATATATATATACAGGAAAGCCAACATTTTGTTTATTGTCACCAGATATATTTTATCCTTATTTCATTCCATAGCACACAGTTTCATGGTTTTCATTTTGATATTATACAAAATTAAGGTAGAGGTTGTTGATTTTTTTTAACATGATCTTATTTAAAATTTTTACCAATTCTAACTGTTGATATAAGTAATATTTATATATATATATATATATACCAATATTCCTGTATTTTTTTTATCTCTCTCCGCTATAGGTCATTTTATGGTGTAAGACATCCGATGCTGTAGAGATATTTTGACATGTTTTATAATTTTCTACAAGATTCTGTGATAAGATGAATGGTTGTGATTATTTCCAGTATAGATTCCTTATTTTTAATTTAGACAGAGAGAGAATCTTAGTGTTGTGACATATTGACTACTAGGCCAGGGCTGGGTATGGTTTAAACCCTGTCCAGGCTTTTGTTAATTTTAAACCTGCTTTCCTGTTGACAATTTTTTCTCTGTATTTCTATTGTCATCATCCCACTTTTTTTATGAACACAGACATTCCATTTTGTTTCTACTTAACATTTGCACACCATATTAAAGAGGAAAAAATGAAATAAGATTTTCAGCACTACACAAACAAAAGAAGGCATTTTTATGTTGAAAATTTGAATTTATAAATGAGAAGAAAAGGAACTAAATCTTAAATGGGTGACCTTTTTGGCTTTTACCCATTATTTGTCACATCTAGTCAGGAAATGTTTCATGTGTTACCATGGTGATATAGCTGTTAACTTGCATACACATGTATCTGATGCAAAGCAATAGATTTGTATATTGACACAATCTTGTTGGTCTTTTTATAGCACACATAGCTGGACTATAAAGATTAATTTCCCCGTTGTCTACCTACAAGAAGTAGAAATACTCATACTAAACGAGTTTTACTGTATATACGAGTGGTGATCAGAAATTTCGCTAACTAATTAAATAACTTCCATTAAAGAATATTTGGTTTCAGTGTTGATTATATTTTAAATTATTTCTCCGATTTTAATGCACATAAACCACCGTTCTGCTCATGTGCGAATCACGTGATGTAGGCGGTCACGTGACCCCATCCGTAGCGTTCTGTCACAAAAGCTGATAGATTTTTCTGAGTTTTTTATTTCTTTCCATGTAAGTTAATTTTTAAAACAAGAAAAGTTCATTTGTCCGAAATAGTCAAATCTCGGCAATGGGTGGATAAGAATATCCTTTCCAAAAATAAGCATGGCGACCATCAAAACCCAAATCATCTTTCTCGGGAGAGACGTTTATTCAAGGTGGATAAGGAATGCGTGCCTCCTATTAATCATATCTAATATGTTTAAAATATAACGTAAACGTTATCTTAGGTATTTAATAATTATATTATCGTTCAAATATTAAACTATTTTTCAAAGTGTGAATTTGAGGTCTTTGATAGCAAATTGCTTAATTAAAAACATATTTCTTTTCAAACTTGCTTTCACTGGGCAACATAACAAGCAACATTTTCAAACATCTGCCTTTCTTCTCTAAAACGATCAATATAATCATTGATTGAATTTATAGGAAGTTATTTGTCTTAATAAACTGTGTACAAATTATTTTATGCTAGTACAATGCGATTTCTAAGATATACCATAAATTGTAAAGTCGTTTGATAAATGAGTACGACTGAGACAACCATTTTTCCACTTGTGACCTACATAGTGACGTCATTTTCACAATGTGACAACACAAACAAGGAGAAAAACTTTATTCAGCATATACTATTTATAGAACTTGTGTATGGCTATTTGTGAACTAATTTTTTCTAATCTTAATTGTTGGTTTTGTAGATATAGAGATAGTTAGCGGACTTTTTGATCACCCCTCGTATATCCTAAAGAGTAAATGTTGGTCCATTTCAATATGATGAAAATAAAATATTGCATGCTATAAGTCTGTGGACTTGAAAGTATCAGAAGTAGTGACGAGTCTCAAATCTTTTTTACCATTGTCTAAAGACATCTTTGATGACGTTGTTAGTCAGGAAATGTACATTTGTAGGTCAGAAGATGTTCTATAGAGTTCCTGTGACAAGCAATTTCATAGTATTTAAGGAAAAGGCCAAGTTCAGATGGTCAAAACTCCGACAGGTAAAATATCATAAATCTCTTTGCGCTACAATTGTGCATTTCTTTAATTTTGATAAAGAGTCTTTGTGATGTAAACGTGCCAAAGTGTAGCATGCTCCGTGAAGCAAGTTTTATCAAAATAAAAAAAGCTGTATATTTTTCAATGATCGCCGGAGAGCACCAAATTTTTGTACATTTATTGGAAAATAGGTTAAGATTTTATCTGGAAAGTTTGACCGGTTTCGTAGATATAGCGCGCTCAAAATAGAACCTGTCCGCGAACTTTTCTAACACCCCTCGTATACCATATATAAACGTCAGTTTCGAGATTGTTAATGCATAAATATTGCAAAATTATCAAATCGTATTTTTTTAAAGACAAAAATGTTATTTTTGTTACTCTCCTCAGATTCTGAAGATAAGTACCGGCCACTTAAAAACCTGAATAAATGTTTCTCATATTTTTGTCATGCTCTATTACCTCTGATATAAAAAACTAATATCTCACATTCTTCAAAATTTTGAATTTAAAGAAGGGGTAAAGTAAAGGGACAAAAAAAATTTAGTAAACTTAACTTCTAGATGATACATTTAGATATTTAATTTAAAAGTCGATTCCGTATTTTTAAGGTACTGAGTACTTCTTTTGAAAATCATATACTACAATGCAAGGTACAGGCATGATGGATTGAAAACTTGTAACAAATATTTTTTTTAAAGATCCTTTGTCTCTACCAATGTTATTATCAATAAACATTGACGTAATCCCTTGTTTATCTCCCAATCTCCCCACAGTGACACAATATTGTAATTCCCATTCTACTCATCATCAAACAATGACACATATTTATACTTACCTATCACTTATCATCAAATACTAGAAGGTGTTTATGCTTCCCTCCAGCCAAATAATCAAACATTGCCACATACTTATAATATTACTTCACATCATCATTACCACATGGTAATTCTCGCCGTCCACTAAATCAACATACATGTACCAAGTAATTTCATAGGAAAAGATTGCGAATAATACAAAGTTTTTACGGTTTTTTAAAGTGTCTTTTACGAACAGTATGTGAGGATTAAGTCCTTTCATCATAACCATAAAGTCAAAATATTTCTATATTGACGTTTAAGACATTTTTGGTTGCTCCTATCTATCTTGTAGGAAGTGGGGGGATATATGAGTCAGGGATTCTATAATTTCTTGTATAATATATCATACATTAAAAAAACAAAATTTCTCTAGTTTTGTCACTGAGCGGATATTATCTTATGATTCCCTCTTTTCTCTTCTTATTTGTTATTTCGCATTTACCCACGTATTTAGACTTACCTATGTAAATCCTTGATCCCCTTTTGGTGCCCCTTTTTAAACTTAAGGTTCATAAACCATTTGCTCACCCATATAAAATTTTGCTTGAACCTTAATGATTTTCCAAAAGAACTGCATTTATAAGTAAAATTCGTTATCTGTTCGTTATCTCCATATCCTTCCTATACAAACAATTATTGCATAGCTTGCGGGGCCAAATTGGACAAAAAAGACACTTCAACCCGACAGATTTATAAAGGAATAATAGAAAATTGTGTCATTAAGAGTTATCCCTCTTATCAAAGTATAAATGTACCTTAAAGGGCGAAGATTTGAATTATCTGGTCAATTTTACATATGAAGTGCATGCTCTTGCATTCTTATGGTAGACAAAAATGACATTTGAAAAAAAAAGTTTTTATACTGCCCAAATGAAATATAGAAGGCACATTCTTATCTTTTTGAAACCCTTTATAGAAGACATAAGAAAATTACAGATATCTGCCCAATACAAGTTAAAAAAGTTAAACTCATGTAAGTAAATGACATATTTGTTTATGCTGTTTATTTTTATGAGTACATTTTAAAATTTATTATCAGCATTCTTGTCAGGTCTGACAACGCATTATAACATTCTTTAGTTTATGTGCCTGATCATCATCACAGTCCTTTTTAGAGCTTCACTATCCTTCCAGCCCTGCCATATTGCGTATTTACCATCAGACACAGGATCCTTTGTGGTGAATTTACTACCATTGTGATACTTTAAACTGTCACCTAGAACAGAGTTCTTAAGCTTAAAGTACAATATTTATCGAGATAATTATGACTACCACTCGAGTCTCCATTGTTTTGTTACAACATAGGATACTACTACTCATGCCATTATTCCTATTCTTAGTGCTTAATTTGCAATCATTGTCAAAAGTCAAACTTAACAACCGAAATGGGTTATTGATAAGATTGAAGTCTATTGATCAAAAGGTACAATTAGTAACAAGGATTGAAAAAGCATCAAGATGAAGAATTGTGTTATTTTTGGGTTGAAATTCCAAGTAGCAATAAAAACTTAGTAAATGTGAAGTATATATATATATAAAATAATTTGATTTCTTGCATGCAGGGGTGAATGTCTAATGACTTTTAAAACAATATTGGTAAAGTTGCATAAAATCAACACAGAGGGTGTTAAATGTGTAAGCTTTGACACGGAATATTAAATGTTTGATACTTGGCTTATATTTTTTTAAACAAGAAAATCTTTGCAGAACTTAACATATTAACAACACTAGGTGGGGTAAGCCTCAATTAAATTAATAATAATTTATTCAACTCTGATGTTAAGAAACTAGCTGTCCAACCATATTTATGTCTTCCACTTAATAATCATTTAATTTCTTAAAGTTAAGAAATAATTTAACTGTAATAAGAATTAAAATCCACTTGTGACGTCATTCCCTTGTTTGATCGCTCTATTACTTTTCAGGAATGGAGACTTGTGGATCAAGTGCTCCATTATTTTGTTTCTGGAATGGAGACTTATTACTAAATCTGAATTTGCAATAAACTAGTTTACATAAATAAGTCTCCATTCCTTCAATTTTAGAAATAGAATATAAAAAAAGATGCACAGGATTTAATTTTGTTATAAATTTACCAAAAATGTACAAACTGAAATCAAATTAATCTTGTCATAAATTAATCAAAAATGTACAAGCTGAAATCAAAACAATCTTGTCATAAATTTGCCAACAATGTAGAAACTGAAATCACATACATTTTAAAGTTATGTACAATACACGTTTACCGTAACGTGCATCTGTCCATCAGCTTTGGAGCACTTTGGACTGCTCTTGTTTTCTTCTTCATTTCCTTGAATGACCTCAATGAGAGCACGCTTTTGGACCGATGTTGTCCTTTTGTAGCTGCGAACTGCATTTGACCTATGGCCAGTGACTTCTGATATTAGCTGTTCATCAAAACCAGCATGGTATAATCGTGTAGCGGCAGATGCTCGCAAGGAATGGTTTGTGCGGAACCCATGTAGTCCCCCTATCTTTACACAAAGTTGAGACTACACAAGCAAGTTTGTGACGTCCAGTTGGTTGAGCTGCATACCACATATCTTCTGTATATTTTTCAAGTGGACGTAAATATAAAGCATCGCATTTTTCAACAGGCGGACACTTACTGATGTATTTTTCAAATAATTTGACTATACATCGACTTGGAAGTTGTGAATTTTCGTAGGCTTGCACTGATTTTTTCTTTACATTCCTATGCTTAAGGCCTCCCTGGTTAGCTTTAGACGCATCCTCTGTGTAAGTCATGAATTTCCCATGTTCATTTTCACAAATTGATATCTGGGACCTTTCACCTCGCCGCAAATTCCTATGTTCCTGACCCCCGCGTAGAGCAAAATTAAGTCCGAAGAGATACACTAAAGTTTTCAGGAGTTTATCTGGGTCGTCATCCCCTAATACACCTTTTGACCATAATATCTCCTCTTCCTCTTCAGTGATCGGCAAAGCTTGCCTTTTTCCACCCCCAACATTTTCTTTGGCTTTCATTTTCATCACATTATCTAGTGTGTTTCTTATCTGAGAGAATTCGTCGTCAACAAGAAGCTTATAATTTCGTCCCAGAGTATCCATGTAAAGTTGGAAACAGATCACAAAAGTATCAACCGTATCCGCTGGATATTCCGAACCATCGAGTTTCCTAGCCTCACATATGAATCGGGATATACAGTGATTCAGTTCATCCTTACTCATGTCATCAATGTCTACCAGTATAGGACTAATATCTGAGCGTGTTTTGGATGTTTCATTTCTGGAGCGCTGCCATTCTCTGAACGTGTTGACCGCCCATCGAATTTTGGCTTTTGTCGTTGGTTGAGCTGCATACCACATATCTTCTGTATATTTTTCAAGTGGACGTAAATATAAAGCATCGCATTTTTCAACAGGCGGACACTTACTGATGTATTTTTCAAATAACTTGACTATACATCGGCTTGGAAGTTGTGAATTTTCGTAGGCTTGCACTTATTTTTTCTTTACATTCCTGTGCTTAAGGCCTCCCTGGTTAGCTTTAGACGCATCCTCTGTGTAAGTCAGGAATTTCCCATGTTCATTTTCACAAATTGATATCTTGGACCTGTCACCTCGCCGCATATTCCTATGTTCCTGACCCCCGCGTAGAGCAAAATTCAGTCCGAAGAGATACACTAAAGTTTTCAGGAGTTTATCTGGATTATCATCTCCTAATACACCTTTTGACCATAATATCTCCTCTTCCTCTTCAGTGATCAGCAAAGCTTGCTTTTTTCCACCCCCAACATTTTCTTTGGCTTTCATTTTCATCACATTATCTAGTGTGTTTCTTATCTGAGAGAATTCGTCGTCAACAAGAAGCTTATAATTTCGTCCCAGTGTATCAAAGTAAAGTTGGAAACAGATCACAAAAGCATAAACCGTATCCGCTGGATATTCCGAACCATCGAGTTTCCTAGACTCACATATGAATCGGGATATACAGTAATTCAATTCATCCTTACTCATGTCATCAATGTCTACCAGTATAGGACTAATGTCTGAGCGTGTTTTGGATGTTTCATTTCTGGAGCGCTGCCATTCTCTGTACGTGTTGACCGCCCATCGAATTTTGGCTTTTATCGCAGGTGCAAATCTGAATAAAAATGCAGAAAAAACATTAATAATTTGTTTGGTTTAAAACATTTTATTGCAGTTTTAATAGTTTTACTAATAGCGTACATACGGAGTCAATTTCATATATTCAAACGAAAACGTTAGGAAATTTCATTTATACCACTCCCCAATTTCTAAATGTAAATGCATTACTAAGGTACATGCATATAAATACATACTGTTTCGTCTTTAGTTCCTCTATTTCTTTATCAGACTTTGGAATGCTGAATCTTCTCTCTGAAATCTGTGGGGCTTTCTCAACTTTTTCCAAACTTTGTACGAGTTCATCATCACTGATATCTGAGCATTGTGGTGCATATGTTGCAGATTTTTGGGAGTCTTTATGCACTTTCTCGAGCCCCAAAATATCGCTAACTAAATTATCTGTGTCATATTCACTATCACTTGGATTTGGCGATTTGTACTTTTGATGAGTCAAAATGATTTCCTCATAGCTGCTCGGATAATGCATGTTGAAATGAAGAGGAACAGAATTTTCTTCCATTTTATTGAATAGAATTGACCTCTCCATTATTTTCTGACCTCTACATTACTTTGACTTGGCTATTAAAAATAGTGATGAACACTATTCTGTCATTTTGGTAGCACACTATACATGTAATGAATAGAAATGACCTCTCCATTATTTTCTGACCTCTCCATTACTTTGAATTGGCTATTTAAATACAGCTAGGGGCTCCAGAAAGGCGGATTATAAGTGGGTCAATATCCTCGTACCTCTCCATTCCTTAAAAGTAATGGGCCTCGGCCCCTTCGGAGCCTCGGCTCCATTAATTTTAAGGAATGGGGAGGTACTCGGACATTAACCCATACATAAATTAAGAATAAGTACGCATCTGTTGTATGTTGAAACAGGTATGTATTGCAATCCTGTCACCTTTAGAGAAAACAAATTACGTTTCCAGTGTAAATAAAAAAAAATTATGTGATATTTACTGAAACATTTGGTACTTTTACACTCAGTGTATGAACCTGTTTGGATTGATAGATTATTATTGTGTAATGCCGAGTCGGCAATATTTCAGCCATATTTTGGCGAAAAAAGGCAGCTTTGATAGCGTTGTTAGTCAGGAAATGTCATTTGTGATAACATAAATCTAATATAATCGATCACTATTAGGTAAGTAAATTGATAGATAAACATACCTGCAGTGCCTGAATAACCCAATACAGCAAGTTTGTATTTACTGCCTTCTTCCCCAAGGTAAAATGTGGAGTACTGAGCGAATGCTTTGTCACCATTAAATCTTTGTAGCTCTACCCGGAGTTCCTGGTCCTTGTTCTTTGTCAGCTCAAAGATTGCGTCATTCCCTTAAAAGAATGTAAATTATCTTAAAATGGTATTTCTTGCTTATTCAATATAAATTTGATGTATAAATGATTGATGAAATGAGCATCAGAGATGGCTTTTAATAATATCTTTCGAGACAATCAGCTGACAAACTGCTACATGTATTTGTCTTTGTATGTTGTCATCCTTCATACATTATATTTATTAAACACTTCCAGCCTCTTCCCCCAACCTGCTTAAGCAAATTCAACTTATTTTGGCATATAACATCTATAGATATAAAAGTATTTAGACAGAATATGTACATTTCGATTTCCCTGTCGTCCTCAGGCCTAACGATGGGGCTAGAACCATCAAAACTAAAGTAATTTTAAAGAATCCTTTTCTTCTCATGTTACCACCAATCAGTCAAACTGTTTGTATGACTGCAATAAGCATTGAATCCTCAAACAAAATAATGAGAATAGTGATACATGTATGCATGGGTCCAATGAACAGGAGTCCTTGTTTCAAGGTATTAGTGAAAATGTATTAATTCTTTGTAAATCTTTTTTCCTGATTTTGGGTGTTTAACAGACAAACTGCATGCATAATCAACAGGAGCAAAAGTTTGTCTTTTAAATTTTTGCAATCATAGCCTTGGGGTCAGGGATTCGGGGATATATATCACGAGAAAAGAAAAACATATTATAATGGATCGAATATCAAATTTTATGGCGCAAAAGATCTGCAATATTACGGAAAAGATTTCTATGCATTACTTAATAAGGAAATTTTAACTTTCTTGTTTAATTCCTAATTTATATTTATCAAAGCTGACACGCTGTGGTTTCATACATTTAAAGAGCAATTTTTTATACCTTGAATTATACCTTAACTAAAATCTTACCAACCAATCCAGTAATTTTTAGAGGGATCCCCAAATCCTTGTTTATATTCTGACCACGTCCTGTAAAAATCTGTAGACCCGTCCTGTCTTCTTTGTATTGCCTGAAACAATTAAGAAGTTTATGTCTTAGTTACTTGCTTTTACATGAAGTAGCTTTTATTAACAGTCTCGAACATGAATATGTTACTATTACATGTCACATACCGTCCAACCCCCTCCTTTTGTTGACATGTCACAGTACACTTTCTTGTTTCGTTTTCCATCTAGATAAATTGTATATACACCATCCTTTCCTTTCCGATCTGGATTTTTCTTGAGTATGGTTGCACAGTCTCTGTACTTCTTACCTGAAAAAGCAGTCGGATACACTGTATGTTACATAAATATGTGATGCAAGCTCTTACAAAAACTGTTTGAAAATAGGAGGAGGCTGATCTCTTCAGACTGTGAAATTATTAAGTACTAATATCTGCCGTACAGGAAATCAATGGTAACATTTTTACAAAAATAATTTATAGACATTGAGAAAATAGTATAAATATGTTTTTCTATAATTGACGAAGTTGATATCAAAGTACCTTTGGAATAATCACTATTTACAAATTACTAACAAAACTCAAAATGGACCGTTTTTAAATACACCTTTAGATATTTTCGTCACATTGTATGTAGAGACGACATTCACTTTGAAGGAAACAGGATGTACAGTCTGAACATGGGATCCGGCGGTCAGTTTCCAAAACCAGCGCGAACTTTGTAGGTGTTGATGAAGTTTTGCTGCAATATTTACCAACAAACATTAAAAATTATTTTTTATTTAAATCTATGAGTTATTTTTTCATGACATTTTGAAATCATACATTTTGGAGAAGAATAATTTTAAGAATCTGAATCATTGAATCATTGTATGAAAATTGTAGATTACATACTACCTTTAAATGACGGGGGAACTTCATCGCCTTTTGCGTAAACTGATATTAGGACAACACACAGGCTTATCTGTATTACAGACTTCATACTGTACTATACGCTGTGCAACTATGAATTTACTTTTATATAGTAAGTAACCAATGCGATCTCATCATTACTGCGAAAATTGATACCATTTTCATGCAAGAGAAATTACCTGAATTTAAAATCTATATGCTAGTATATTAGAATATATTTTGATGAATGAATTTTAAAGTCTACTTATTTTTGCTTCCAATAACATTTTCTTTGTTTTCTTACACAGCCCTTAAGCCAATTTCGTTCACAGAAACTGATTTTATTTATTTTTTTAAACACAATATTTTAGACCAATTTAAATTTGAGAGAGAGAGAAAGAGAAAGTCGAAGTATTAGAAAATATATTTATGAGTTTATTTCATGAATAGAATTGAAGCAAGTATCTTGTAACATAGAAAAATGGGTGTAGCATAACATATTGTACTGATCGACAAAGCTTAATCTGCAAGACCTCCGCTAGGGAAAAATATCAATACATCATAGGAAACTACACAGCAAAATATGTGATAGTTAATGAAAAATATAAAAGTTAGATATTTGATAGTTATACTAGATAGTGCAAAGAAAAAAATTTACATTAATTCATTTGTTATTCTATTTCATCTTATTTCTGTCAATTTTATATATTATTTGCATTGACATTGAATATTTGCATAGTTAACTTCATGCGACCGAATTGTAATAACTTATAGATATCAACTCAGACTCACGGTAAACTGAAAGAAGACGGCTGATCAAGTGTGACTCAATTTGTAAACCAAGTATTTCGAGAAAAGCTCCTAATAAGCAACGTACAGAATTATTAATTAGTAATTAACAAAACGTAGTATCCTTTTTCTTATCAATCGACATTTTCACTGCTACACCACAACTTTTTACAGTTAACATTTTAAAAGAATTTTTCCGACACTGGAGCGAGGGTCCACTTATATTGTGAAGTTAAGTAAGTTATAGTAGCAAAAATGATCGTTTTTGTCCAATTTAATACGTGTGTTATGCTATTTCCTATAAGAATAATTTTAATACTTTTGAGATTGTATGTAACGATTTCTCATCAAGTTTCATTCAAAATTATATCATCATGTAGAATTGATCAGTTTTTTTTCTTAATTCAATTTGGTCTTTTAATCTTTTAGTTTATCTTAAAGTCTCTTTTAGTTTTGTAATTTATTTCATATTTTATATAAAATTAATTTTGGTTCCAAATTTACATTTACCTAAGCCTTCTCATCTTAGATTACTAATTACTGAATGAAAATTGCCAGACAACAAAGAGGCAGAGTGTAAAGGCATCTAAAGACCTTTAACATCACTTATACACAAAGTATATATGTATCTATCGGTGTTTTTTATGACCATGCCGTCAAATTTCATTAGTTGGTACCTGTATCATTTTTATTTTCATTTTCAAACATACACAAATTATTTTTTTATCGGTGTTCTTTATTTCAATGCCATCAATGAATCTTGTTGATGGTGCCTGTATCACCATAACCTATTTTCAACACGTGTCATCTTTAAATAAAACTTTCACGTTTTTGTTGGGCAGTTTGGAGACCGAAAGAACTTCCCGCAATGTCCAACACAAGAAAGTTAAAAATATCACAAGATACATTAGATAACTGTCATTAACAAGATTAAAGATATAAGTGATATACCTATATAACTATGTTAATAATAATATCTTATAAAGTTGTTAATATTATTTATTTCAGAAAGAGTACACGTTTAAAATTAACATATCAACATTCCTGTCAGAACTGAAAATGCATTTTTAACTCTCTAGTTTTTGTGTCTGATCATCATCACAGTCTTCTGTAACGCCTCAAATCTCCTCCAGTCCCGCCATACCGGGTATGTACCATGAGACACAGCAGACTCCATACCGGGTATGTACCATGAGACACAGCAGACTCCATACCGGATATGTACCATGAGACACAGCAGACTCCATACCGGATATGTACCATGAGACACAGCAGACTGTGCATACAGTCCATTAAGGTTTGAGCGATAACAGTGGTTGTACCACCAGGCTCTGTGAGATGATATAGGACAGTTACTTCTTCTAGCATCGTCATTATCATGATCCTTTGTTGTAAATTTCAATCCATTGTGATATTTCAAACTGTCTCCTTGAAAACATAATTGGTAATATAAAAATTTATTGTTTATCAATTACAGATCAAAACAAGATTTGTTTATGATACACTGATGTTCCCCTATGTAAGCTTATGGCAAAAATAGAAGTTTCTCCAATGCAAGTCAAACCCAAAGGTTAAGGTCAAAATTGTGTCCACAGGAAGGTCTTGTTACAAGGAATACACATGTGAAATATGAACTTTCAGTACTTCCAGTTAAAAAGTTATGGCTAAGGATAAATTTTTTCAACAGTGGGTCAAACTCTAAGGTCAAAGTCAAATGTTCCAAAGATGGTTAAAGTTTGAGGGGTTTTTTTTTGGCAAAAGTTGGTCAAAATAATAAATATGTCAGAAAAAAGTACTATCATGGATCAGAATTGAATTCCAAAACGTAAACAAATCCATTAAAAAATACAGAGCATGATTAGAGCGTCGGCTCTAGAGTCGTGTAGTTAGGAGTTGATCTTTACGTTGCAGTTTCGAATCCCACTGTGGGACGTCGAGACCGGTCCCTCGGATGAGATTGTAGGTCCCGTTTCGCAGTAGGTGCTGGCACGAAAAATATCCCTCGCCGCTCAATGGCCCTGAGTGCCGGACACAGGTCAAAATTTGCAGCTCTCCACCGGCAAGTGGTGGCGTCTCCATATGAGTGAAAAATTATCTAGAGGGACGTTAAACAACAAGTAAGCAAAATAAATAGAGTTTTTCGGTAAATGTTCTACTAAGCCTTTCTTTACTCTTTCATGAAATATTAACAGTTGTGAAGGGGCAAAATCATGACTACTGTGCAATACATATTCGAGTAGTGGTATTTATCGAGCGGTGGTGTAAATCAAAAGTGGATACTGAAAAAAATACCAAGGAACGTTTTGGAAAATTTCAAATCACACGATTTTACCAAGATCAACGACATAAAACCTTACGACATTTTAACCTTATATACAATTATTCCCTACGATAAATTCAAGTCCAGCCTGTTTGACATTATCGACAGCTGCTTTTTTAATAAAAATGGAACTCGAGAATTTACTTAATTTGTCATTGGCCATTTGTGCAAAATTACTTTGTTAAAAAGCAATCTGATTGTGCACAAAAGTACTTTGAAGTTGATAATAAAAAGATGCGTTAGTTTCTGATTGACAATATCTATGTGGTTTATAGAGAGGTCTTCCAACAATCAACTGGAACACCCACTGGTCCAGATTGTGCCCCTTTATTAGTAGACCTATTTTTGTATTTATATCCAATTTCTTATACGTGAAAAGAAGAAGGGACTGACACATTTGTTTCATGTATGAACATTATATTTTAAAAGACGTTAATGTAATCTAACGACAAAATTTTACGGTGCGATCATTAGGGCGAGAGCAGATACTTCTGTTATTTTATTTCAGATCTGGCTTGTCAAACCGCACGTGACATTTGGTGCGTCTAGACTTTGACGTCACAATACGTCGTATGTAAGTTGCATTACTAAAAGGGAGCCTGAACAGTACTAAAAAGTTAATGAAGAACGATTTATTTATTATTTATCTTCAATATATATCCATTAAATCAAGGCGAGTTAACTTTTGTTGAACTTTTGTCGTTATTCTCGCGAGAACGTAGTTTAACAAGCGATGCATTGTGGGTCCAGAGTAACTGCGGAAAATAGTTCGTTTGGATCAATGTGCAAAGTCTGAATTTTCTCTTCGCCCATTCCTTGCTTTGAGAGCTCGCAGTGACGAGCGTGCGCTCGCTATTAAAATATTTTGAGAGGATTATATCCTAAATGAGATTTTTATTAGTTGTAAAACAATTCTGTTTCCAGTTCTAGATACACTATTCTATAAATTTTTTTAAAGCCGGTGCTACCCCGAATCTTGGACAAAGGGTTCTATGGTACCAGGGTTCAAGAAGGGGGTTGTCGATAATACAAAAAAAATATAGAGGAATAACTATTTTGGGTTCTTTTGGAAAATTATTTACTACAATTTTTTATATAATAGAATCTTAAGTTGGGAAAACACCTAAGGTATACGTATATAGTATGATGCACAGTTTAGTTTTAGAAAAGGGTTGTCAACTGTTGACCCGATATTGGTACATCAGTCATTTATTAACAAATATTTAAGCACGAAAAAGCGTTTATACTGCTGTTTGTTCATCGATTATCATAAAGCCTTTGACTTTACAGATAGGATTAAATTGTAGAGAAAAATATTTAATATTTGTATACAAGGGAAAATGTTAAAAATTATTCAAGCATTGTATCATAGCATAAAAAGTGTAAAATGTGATGGCTTGTTTAGTGAAAATTTTACTAGTAATATGGGATGAATGGAAGGTGAAATACTCTCTCTTTTATTGTTCTCATTATAAATGAATGCTTTTAAAATGCAGTTTGTTAAAGAAAAAAATTGTCAATGTAAAGACAATAAGTTCTTTCCTTCTTATTTATGCAGACGGTATGTGATTATGTCAGAAAACCCAGAGGGTTTACAGCAAATGTTAAATCCATTATGTAATTATGTACTGTAAACCAACTTTTATTCGCGTGCGAGAAATTTTCGCGAAGTTTGCGAGAGCCTCGTCATCGCGAATATTTCTCGCCGCGAACCGGTTCTTAAAGTCTATGTGTCTATTAAAAAGTAACCTAAATAGACTTTCTCGCGAAAATTAACCGCTGCAAACTAGTTAATCCCCGGTAAATCGCGAAATAAAGTCGTCGCGAATAAATGTTGATTTACAGTATTTGGAATCTAAAAGTTAATATAGAAAAGAAAAAAAACCTAATTATATTCAGAAACGGATGGAAGATCAGAGAGGATGAAAAATGGATGTATAGTAATAAATTGTTCATATTGTTGATGAATTTAAATGCTATTTACAAGGAAAATTTTTTGAAAACTCAAAAACACACTGCATCTCAAGGTAATCAAGCTTATTTGCTTTTTGTAAATCATTAAAATCACATGCATTTGACTTGTAACACAGTTATCTGTTTTTGATAGTTATAGAAGTTGTGAATTGGGCAGATATCTACTAGCACTAAAATTAATTTTTTTAAATATTAGTTTAAGTTAACATGGTTAAGAAGGTCTGATAATTGTACATGTATACTCAGTGCCTGTTATAAAGATCGTTATCTCCATATGTTCCAATGGATTATGTGTATCAAAGAAGAGTTGGGAAGCACAGGTCTAAGCTATTTATTGGACTATAACATTCTTAAGAATTGTAAATATTTAAGATAAATAGAGCAAAGGATTACTGATGGTTAATGTTTTTTTTTCACATTAACAATATCCGCCAGATCTTTTACCTTTTGACTTGCTTCTATTTCCAAAACTTGAACCTTCTGTTTATCCCGAAACCCCTTTACTCTTCAGGGCATGCGGGTTTGGACGCTGTCGAAAAAAAAATGCCACAACTCATGGGTATTAAAATATTAGCATATGAAAAAGCATGATACGGCATCGGGCGACATAACACTCCAGGTCTTTTCTGTCACCGAGGGACAAATATTCTGGTATTACTCCCCGAGAATTAATCCAACTTATACTCATAGTTTCCATTATAAGGCAGAAATTTAAAATCGTATGTCAATTTTGAATATCTTTAATACCCTCCACCCCCACCCCCCAACACACACACAAAAAACAAAATGATTTGGAACTACCAAAACTACATAAGAATCATTACAAACAAAGATACATTGCAGGTTCCTGTAAATGTTCAACTAGGTCTCTTTCTTTACTCCTCGCTAAGATATTAACAGTAGAGTTTTTTGGTTCTAATGGTTCAACGGTGGTTATTGACTCTCCTGCGGAGATCTCCTGTTTCACCAACATACTGCTTGGAGCAAACTTTGCAACTGATGAGATAAATGCAGTTGTCAGTATGTCAATAACCACCGTTCGACCATTAGAACCAAAAAACTCAAAGAACCTGTCGGGGAACATTTCAACCTTGAGGGTCACAAATGGGAAGACATGACAGTAGTGGTGATTGACCATAACCCAAGATGGACAGACGCTCAAAGAAAAAGCAAGGAAAAGTTCTGGATGCACAGACTGAAGTCATTCCGCCCTAATGGCATTTATTTAACAAACTGAATGACTTCACCAGAATGAACGTAAACTAGACCCAATTCCTGAAGATACTAAACAGGATTATTCTCTCAAATTAGTGTTAACTCTACAGTTAATTTGCGTCACCAACTCTCGAACAACCCACATAACTATGAATTGTTTACGCCTTCGCTATTTATTTTTTCCCGTTAATAAGTCCTAAAATATTTAGAAATTTATAATAGATCATAATTCATATTTTAAAATATCCCTGCTGTATCATCCTTTTTGATTATTCTTTATCAAGTATAGTTATGCCATATTGAGAGAATGAAACAATGTACGATTTACTGATTGTCGTGATTAATTAGCATAATTAATTCGTTCCATTATGTAAATCGCACTTCACCCGAGCATACCCGATAGACCGGACGCATTTCTTAGCGGTCCGGATTTCTTTCTTAATAGTGTTCATAAAAATTTCCAATTCAACATGTGATGTATGTAAATATATAGTGTTTAGTAGCTGAGTAGTAGTGCTAGTTGTTTTTAATTTGTTTCTTCTTTTTTTCCCTTTGTTCTTATGACTTTTTAACTTTTTTCTTTGTCCTGAGGAAGGGACAGGTCGTCCCGAAAATTTGACAATTTTTAATATTTACATTCAGTGTAATTTTCCTAATGAAATCCATTAGAAATCCTCGACGTTCAAATTTCTATAACACACGCGAAACCTTGTCACCGCGCGTTAGAATACACAGTAGGAACTACATGCATTTTCAATACTCTAGGAACATCAAAATGGAAAATGTTTTATTTCAATTTAATGAAAAACTATAACCCTAAAAAATTAACGTAAAAATTAACGTAATCCGCATTAAGAATTAATTTGTCACTTTTTTTCTCGCAATGTTTGTTTGCGTTATTTAACTTTGCAACGTCATTTAACGTCATTTGACGTCACAAACGGCTCTTACATCTATCAACCACGGCAGTTTTGAAGGGCGCTAAATTCACATTTAAGATTAACGAAATAAGCAATTATGAAAAAGGAAAATTAGAGAATGTAAATATAAGCATTGAATTCATATTTTGGGATGTCTTCGGTCCTATAACACACCTGGCCGTGCCGACAAATTATCATACCGCGC